>CM068966.1:39990326-40009771 GCA_035128595.1 Eptatretus atami
AGATGCGCAAATAGCGCAGTAGTCCACACGCTGTATAGTCCGGCGGAAATGTGAAAAAGCATGTTGTGGCATCATTTATGAGTTTTTGGTTGATTCATCACTCTGGCTATCCTGAATAGAATCAGCACCGCGTGCCAGACTCACACTGCCTGAGGAATTTTTTAGAGGCGAAAAACAAAATGGCAGCCACCGACTTTCGATAAATTGTTTTGGGTTATCTTCACTTCTAATGCACTTACAAACACATTTTGGTGTCTACCACGATGTTTTCATGGTCAAGGAATCCAATAATGATAAATTGGAAGGTGTATATATATATATGACTGTCTCATTTTTCAAGATGGCCATTTTAATATGAAAATGGCTATTTTGCAGTTCACTGATCACTTCGAGTAAGAATATGAATTTGATGAACCTCAATATTAATCTACATACAATAATAGTCATGACAGCTGAAGTATTACTTGCAATGATCAATGAATTGATGATTATATTGGAATATACGATTTTTACACAAATATATCCGGATACATGTGGATAGTTGACTATGACTTTGGGTTATGTCTTAAAGTAATGTTGTAGATTTCCGCCCGCCGGCAGTGCGAACGCGCGTTTAACCAATAGCGGGCCTCGCGCACGAACGGACAATCCAGTCGCGGCTTTCCGGATAATGCCGAAAACAGCACGGGTGTGTTTTTAACCACACCACAACTTGTCCGACTCTACCCGCGCTACGGGGTCCGATCGCACAAATCTTCGATTTACCTAATTATTCGCGCGGGTAGGTTACCGAGAGATTGTACCTCAACGGAGCCGCTTGGAAACGAGCCGCTTAAGCCGCTCGCTTCCTTTGGGATAACCGAGGGGCATTCGGCAGTCCCGTTGGACCCGATCACTTTACCGGCTATTTAAAAATTAACTATATTCCGAGTGCAGATGGAAGCTCAATTAGGGGAGAGGACGCAACGAACGGGTTAACATTTGAACAAGCAACATTTATTTCAAAGCACACGTAAACAATGATGCAGTCATGCAGTAGGTAATTATGCAAGGCGAACACGTATGCAATTATACAAGGCCAGCACGCATGACAGGAGAACTACAACCGTTTTATACAATACTTAACAGTTTTTATCCCCCGCGCGTGGCGGAAGGGGGATATTGTTATCACCCGGGTCGTCCGTCCGTCCGTCCGGCTGGCTGGGCGTCACATTTAATAGCTGTGAGTGCGATAACTCATAAACTGTTCGCCATATCGATTTGAAATTTGGGTCAAACAGGTACACCGAAAAGGAAGAACCCTATTGATTTGGGCGTGGCCGGCTCAAGATGGCCGACTGGGGCGGCGTCAACATTTATAGCTGTAAGTGGCGATAACTCATAACTGTTCGCCATATCGTTGAAATTTGGGTCACACACATGTACCACTGAAAAGGAAGAACCCTATTGATTTTGGGCGTGGCCAGATCCAAGATGGACGATGGGGTGCAATCTTGAAAAAAATGTTTTTTCGGCCATACTGATTTGAATTTTGGGTCACACATGTACCACCTGAAGGAAGAACCTATTGATTTTGGGCGTGGCGGATTCAAGATGGCGACTGGGGGGTCGTCCGTCCGCGGCTGGCTGCTGGGCGTCAACATTTATAGCTGTGAGTGCGATAACTCATAAACTGTTCGCCATATCGATTTGAAATTTGGGTCACACATGTAGCACTGAAAAGGAAGAACCCTATTGATTTTGGGCGTGGCCAGATCCAATATGGCGACTGGGCGGCCATCTTGAAAAAATGTTTTTTGCCATATCGATTTTAAATTTGGGTCACACATGTACCACTGAAAAGAAAGAATATTGATTTTGGGCGTGGCCAGATCCAAGATGGCGACTGGAGGGTCGTCTGGCTGGCTGGCTAGGCGTCAACATTTATGGCGTCACATTTATAGTTGAGTGCGATAACTCATAACTGTTCGCCATATCGATTTAAAATTTGGGTCACATGTACCACCTGAAAAGGAGAACCCTATTGATTTTGGGCGTGGCCGGATCCAAGATGGCCGACTGGGGCGGTCGTCCTCCGGCGCGTGGCTGCAGTGGCGTCAACATTTATAGCTGTGAGTGCGATAATCATAAACTGTTCGCCATATCGATTTGAAATTTGGGTCACACATGTACCACTGAAAAGGAGGAACCCTATGATTTTGGGGCGTGGTGGGATCAACATGGCCGACTGGGGCGGCATCTTGAAAAAATGTTTTTCGCCATATCGATTTGAATTTGGGTCACACATGTACACCTGAAAAGGAATAACCTATTGATTTTGGGCATGGCGGATCCAAGATGGCCGACTGGTGCGGCCATTTGAAAAAATGTTTTTTGGCCATATCGATTTGAATTTGGGTCACACGTGTACCACCTGAAAAGGAAGAACCCTATTGATTTTGGGCGTGGCCGGATCCAAGATGGCCGACTGGGGTGGCATTTGAAAAAAATGTTTTTTGTAATAAATGGAAAACCGCTATTTGATTTCTTATTTTTCAATGGCGGGGGATTCATCTCTGATGGTATAATTATACTTGGTAGACACGGCCCACGGACACATGTACGCACAACACACACCTAAGAAATGGTGCTGAGGCTTTAATAACGGGCTCCAGTCTGGAGGACAGGTGAGCTGAAACCAGAGCCTATCTGAACCTCCACTTCGTGTGTCTTCAAGTTGTTCGGACCGGGCTCCAGCGAGAGCAAGCTGGATCCAATCGCCGTGAGCCGCGATCCTTCCCGAGCTCCCGCGAGTCTCCCGCGTTCTCAATACGTGCTGGTGAGACGAGGCGCCGATCTTTGTCGATGCGTCGCTTCCCCGAGGAACCACCTCCAAGAAGAGGTCGATGAGTCGCACCAAGCCGGGAACCAAACGGAGAAAAGAGCTCCACGAAAAGAAGAAGAAGAAGAAGTAGAAGCCACCATCGCAGCTCGAGCCGAGCAACCGGCTCATTTTATTCCAAACAAGCAGCTCTCCAAAAAGCCTACCGAGCCAAGCAGGACCGAAGCTCTGCTGAACAACTCCTCTGCAGAAGCAAAAAGTTTCTGAAGGCTCAACCCTAACCAAAGCCAGAGGACCCGACGGCCTGCTGAACGACGCAGAACCCGAACAAAGAAAGATCTCCTCTTTATCCTTCTCGCCCCTCCCCGCGCCCGGCGTGACTCATACCTCGTGATCCATCCCCGCTCAACCACGGGTGGGAGGGAGTTGTTGACGTCAGAATCACGGATGGAAGGGCTCTTCTTGCTCTTCGCAGAAGAGGGTGAGGGGAGTCTCCATTGTTTCGTGATCGCTCCTAACTATTAAATGATCCGCAGCGTATCTAATAGATTTCTAAACATTTAAACAATGGAAGGTGAACTATCTAGGAACAAGCACTTATTGACATAGCTGACTAAAGGAACCTGTATGTTGTGTGCAATTGAATTCCAAATTCGTAACACTACCCCTCCCTTTTTACAGACTCGTCCGAGTCGTCAAATTTTCGTGTGACCAGCATGTGTAAGTTTTGCCCTAGTACGTTCTACTTCGGATCCCTGAGTGCAACATTTCTTTATACGTGCCAAAAAATAAATAACCTAATGCTGCGTAACTAACTCAACAACTCTCAGACTCATTGGACACTTAACTTAAAATTGCCGGCGCTAAAACAAACATGCAGGTGGGTTCAACTTATGAACAATTTTCATTTAACTTGTCCATTACATTACACTAACCATGGCCCAGGACCTGTGAAAGGGAAAAAAAAGTCATTGCAAGTCTTTGGTGCAGGGGAATGGATGGAGATGGCCGCAAAACACAAAATGGACTGGATGGATGCACAGGCTGCCTGCAGGGCAGTCCTTGCAAAACTGGATGGTCCTGGCGCACATGGTGATGGATGGACAGAGGGGCAAACGCAAACAGGGGCTAGCAGGCATGGGGTCATGGCAGAGGCAGGCAAAGAGGCATGGCAAGCAAGCATGCGAAGGGGCTGCAGCCAACAGGCGGCAGGTGAAGCTGGCCGCTCTGGTGTGGTTTAAAAGTCTGGAGGGATGCGGTGGTGCCGGCCGCTCTGAAGGCGGGCTCGGACCTAGCCTATGTCTCCCCCTCTATCGCCTTGCCTGTCTCTTGTCCATACCACTCCCTTAATTTGCCACAAACAACAAAAATTTCGCCCCTCTTTATTTTTGTTATTTTTATTTCCTTTTTATATTGTCCTCCTAACCCACTTTATCGTCTTTGTCTGGCTAACTATCCTGTCAACCTAGCCTACTCAACCCCATACGTTCCTCTCTGGAGGGGAATAGGGAGAGACGAGCGTCCTGTCTCGAGGCCCAACAAAGCCTCGGAATGGCCTCCTCAGAGTTCAGCGATCTACCAAGGTGGGTCCAGAGGCCTACAACGAGCAAGGGATGGATGGCGCGAAGGGGTACGTCTCCTAACTACCCTAACATTTATTACACCTGACTACCCGGGGCTTTCAAAACCGCCTCACACTTTTAAACTATCGGTTCTAAAAACCATGATTCCCGTCGCCTGTGTTGGTGTCCATTATAATTTTGGGCCTTGCCCTCAAATTTTCATTTGTGCCCTCGCACAATTTCCTGGCTGGGCAGCGTGGCTCAACTGGCAGGAACTCCCCCTCTTGCCGAACTCTAACATGGCACCCCAGCCCGCAGGCTGCCTCCGAGCCTAGCTGCTCTATGAATGCAGGGGTTGCCTCTCGGCATTGCCCCTCCGATGCCCACGTGGCGTGTTGATGCCCCGGGTCCATTTCCGAGGGTCGCCCATGCCCACTACACTGCCCCGGTGGCATTCTGGCGCTACGGGTCCCGTTTCCGACGGGTCGCCCGTGCCCACTACACTATCCCGGCCCCTGTTGGGCCCTTGGCCTACTCTGGCCGACTAGTCGGTGCCCGGGGTGCCGCCTAAAACAAACTCACCTTTCCACAGCCACGCTCCCAGCCAGTCCATGAACTCCTGCACCCTCCAAAAGGGTTTCGTGCCTTCTCTCGACCACAACAAACGACTCCTTTTAGTAAATTTAACTAATCCACTAGCTAACATTAAACTGACCGGAGGTCCCTTGGGTGGGAATCACTCCCCCCCTAATCAGTCATCGCACCATGCATACCACATTCGCTCCACTCACACACTTGGGCTCCCTGTCAACACTCATTCCTCACACACTTTCCATTTCACAACTCACACCAACACTCTATATTGCCATCCTTCCTAATTAAATCCCTTGACTAACTCGTGCTCCTCGTCATCCCTCAAAACTCATGCACGTTCCATTTACTCGACGTAGCTAAGCTACGTCCCCTCTAACATTTCCATGTCTGTCCATGTCTCCAAAAATCCAAAATTCCCATTTCCTAAATTTAAACTGAAATCCTCTAACTAATCCATTCCACGGGCTCCATGAGGAACAACCAACCATGTCCCCATGAAGCCGGTCTAACTATGGCTAACCCATCCCCCTATAGTACTTCCTGTGCCCCCTGACAGGGGGTCTTCCACCCCTTGCCCAGGGAATCCTGTTCACCGAAGCGAGGCTTGCTTTTTTGTTTTGTTTTTCATGCGCACACCAGCGCGGCAACTCGCAACCTACGCTCTTTCCCCGTGACGTCATGGCAGCTGTTGCGTTTCTCGCACCTCGTCCTTTATCGGACGGTAACATCCGGCAGGGATTCCCCTCCTGCCGGATTCCAACCTTGCAGCCACGACGTCACCTGTGCATTAAAAGCAAGCCTAGCGTTTCGAGGGGTTCCCCACGCGAACACATGTGCTCTACTCGTCGGAGCTTTACACACACGCTCGCGTGGAGAACCCATCCGGTGCAAATCCATATCCCAGCCTAGCTTCTGTCGTCTGCGGGGTTGGCTCGAATCCACCGCGGCGTTTCCGGACCGGATACCTGCGCAGGCGCGCACGTGGTGGCTCTGTGCGATAGCACGGCACGGACCGCCCACGCTGCTGTGCAAATCCGGCGTGGTCCCAAAAACAGCTACGGCCGCTACTCGGCCTTTGTCCACCGTCAGGCACCGTGCGTCGTCTCTCGGAAACTCCACTGCCACGACGCTCACACACTCACCATGACAATCGGATACGCGGTTGCGTGTTCCCGCATGCCGACTGTCATCTCTCCTGTACAGCGACCTCACACACGCTGTCTCTCTCATACACGGCCGTTCACCACGCATGCCATTCCACTCGCACAGGTGATTCCACTCACACACGGCCTTCCACTTGCACAGGGGTTTCACTCACACACACTTTTTCACTCACGCTCGTAAACACACATGCCGGGACAATTACGCTGGGGATTCGCTCTACCACAAGGGTCTCGTGGCCTTCACACCCCCAAGCTCCGTGTGCACCCGTCAACAGCACTCGCCCCCTCTACCTCACAAAGCTCGACCGACCACCTGGTCGAGATCCGCTTCAAGGGCGCATAGCGTCTCCCTCCATTCCTGAAGGAGGCTATCCGGCTGCTTGCACCAGGTCACGACACAGTCCGCCAGCTCGCCGTCATTGTCCTTGCTAACCTCATGTGTGTGTGTTCGTCTTTCACCCCGTCTTCATCTTGTAGTCTCTCCTCTACTTTTTCTATCTCCCGTGTCTCTGTTAATTATTTTACTTCTTTTATTATCTCCCTCGTCTCTACGTGTCTCGTACACGTCTCCGTCACCCTATTTAATTTTTCCCTCTGTGTCACCGTCACTTTCTTTGTCACCTGCACGAGTCTCTTCTTACACGTCTCCCGCTTATTTTGTCCTCGCTTTCCATCGTGGGCCGGACAGCCGTTGCACACCTCCCAGCTCGTTCGCTCCAACACGTGGCGCCGCCATTTTGAGCTCCGTCGTCCGCGTTTTGTTTGCACGCAATCGCGATTATGCCCGCCTGCAGGCCTCGCCCCATGCTCTGAATCTCACCGCAGTGTTTGCTAATTTGCATCCATTTTTTATTCAAGCCATATCTTGTTTTCCATCCTGCACGCATTTTCATTTATTTCGTTTTTAATTCCGTTTATTGCTTGCAAAATCATGAATAGCTGGCCCATGTCAGGTGGGTCTGCGGCAATCGCTTCGCCATCAGGCGTGGATCCGCCGGGGACTGGGGAGGGATTTTGACGGAGGAGGGAGGGAGGTGTCATACACCGCGGCCTCCGCCGCTGCGCCATTTCGGACTCTGGGTTCGTTGTGGGGGGTGTTCAACCTGCATATTGGGAATGTCCTGCACGGGATCTCGTCCTGGACATGTATTTTCTTCTTCTCTTCTTCTTCTTCTTCTTCTTCTTTTCGGCTGATCCGTTAGGGGTCGCCACACGGATCAACTGTCTCTTTTCGCTCTATCCTCCACTCTTCCATTGACACTCCAACCACCACCATGTCCGCCTCACCGCATCCATGGACCTCTTCTTTGGCCTTCTCTTTCTCCTCCTGCCTGGCGGCTCCATCTTCAGCATCCTTCTCCCGATATACTCCGCTTCCCTCCTGTGCACATGTCCAAACCATCTCAATCTCGCCTCTCTCACTTTGTCTCCAAACCATTACCTGCGCTGTCCCTCTAATATACTCATTCATTATCCTGTCCTCTCTGTCACTCAATGAGAATCGCAGCATCTTTAACTCTGCCACCTCCAGCTCCGCTTCCTGTCTTTTTGTTAGTGCCACGCCTCCAAACCATCAACATAGCTGGTCTCACTACCGTCTTATATACTTTCCCTTCACTCTTGCAGCTACCTTCTGTCACAAATCACTCCTGCAACTCTTCTCCACCCACTCCATCCTGCCTGCACTCTCTTTTCACTTCTCTCCACACTCTCCGTTACTTTGGACAGTTGATCCCAAGTATTTAAACCCATCCACCTTCCCACCTCAACTCCTTGCAACGCACATACCACCCTCCCTCTCATTTACGTACATGTACTTCCGTCTTACTCCTACTGACTATCATTCCCTTCTCTCCAGTGCGTACCTCCACATCTCAAGGCTCACCTCAGCCTGCTCCTATCTTACAGATCATGGTGTCATCCGCGAACATCATAGTCCATGGAGACTCCAGTCTGATCTCGTCCATGAACCTGTCCATCACCATTGCAAACAGGAAAGGCTCAGAGTCGATCCTTGGTGCAATCCCACTTTTACCTGAAACCGGTCCGTCATTCCTACGCACACTCACCGCTGTCACACTGTCCTCATACATATCCTGCACAATCTCACATACTTCTCCACCATCCCGACTTCCTCATACAATGCCACAATCCTCTCTTGGCCACTATCATAAGCTTTCTTTAAATCCACAAACACACAATGTAACTCCTTCTGGCCTTCCCTATACTTCTCCATCAACATTCTCAAAGCAAACATCGCATCAGTGGTGCTCTTTCCTGGCATAAACCCATATTGCTGCTTATAAATTGTCACCTCTCCTCTCAACCTAGCTTCCACTACTCTTTCCACAACTTCATGGTGTGGCTTAACTTTATCCCTCTGTAATTACCACAGCTCTGCACATCACCCTTGTTCTTGAAAATCGGAACCAGTACACTTAATCTCACTCCTCCGGCATCCTCTCACTTTCTAAGATTTTATTAAACAATCTGGTTAACAACCCCACTGCCATCTCTCCTCAGCACTTCCATGCCTCCACTGGTATGTCATCTGGGCCAACGCCTTTCACTTTTCATCCTCTTCATAGCAGTCCTCACTTCATCCTTACTGATCCACCCACTTCCTGATTCACTATCACCACCTCTTCCAACCTTCTCTCTCTCTCATTTTCTTTATTCATCAGCTCCTCAAAGTATCCATTCACCTTTCAACACACTCTCCTCGCTCGTCAGCACATTCCCATTTACGTCCTTTATCACCCTACTGCAGCACATCCTTCCCAGCTCGGTCCCTCTGTCTTGCCAATCGGAATAAATCCTTTTCCCCTTCTTTTGTATCCAACTTCTCATACAGCTCGTCATATGCTTTTTTCTTAGCCTTTGCACCTCTCTCTTTGCCTTTCGCCACCACTCCTTGTACTCCTGCCTACTTTCTTCATCTCTCTGACTATCCCACTTCTTTTCGCCACCCCTTCTTCCTTATACTTTCCTGTACTTCCTCGTTCCACCACAGTCTGCTTATCTTCCTTCTTCTGTCCAGATGTACACCAAGTACCTTCCTAGCTATCTCCCTCACCCATTCTGCTGTAGTTGCCCAATCATCCCACCCATCTTTACCACCATCCAACGCCTGCATTCCCCTCCCTAAATTTCACGCAACAGTCTTCCTCCTTCAGCTTCCACCATCTGGTCCTTGGTTCAGCCCTCACTCTCTTCCTCAACCTCACCTCCAACATCGTCCTACAGACCACCAATCGATGCTGTCGAGCTACTCTCTCCCCTGCCACCACCTTACAGTCTCTAATCTCTTTAAGGTTGCATCTCCTGCTTTAGATGTAATCCACCTGTGTGCACTTTCCTCCACTCTTGTATGTCACCCTGTGTTTCCTTCTTCTTGAAATACGTATTTACCACTGCCATTTCCATTCTTTTTGCAAACTCTACCACCATTTGCCCTTCCACATTTCTCTTGTGAGACCGTACCTACCCATCACCTCCTCATCCTTTTATTCCTCCCCAACATGCCCATTGAAATCTGCTCCAATCACCACTTTTTCATCCTTGGATACTCTCCACCACTTCATCTAACTCACTCCAGAAATCTTCTTTATACTCCATCTCACACCCCATATGCAGGCATATGCACTGATGACATTCATCATCACTCCTTCAATTTCCAACTTCACACTCATCACTCGGTCAGACACTCTCCTCACCTCCAATACCCTCTTGACAATAATCTTCCTTCAGGATTACCCCGACACTTTCTCTCCCATCCACACCATGGTAGAAGTTTGAAACCACCTCCAATGCTCGAGCCTTACTCCCCATCCACTTGGTCTCTTGTACACACAGTATGTCCACCTTTCTTCTCTCCATCATATCAGCCAACTCTCCGCCTTTACCAGTCAACGTCCCAACATTCAGAGTTCCAACTCTCACCTCACACTTCTACCCTTCCCCCTCTCCCACTGCCTCCGGACTCGCCTTCCCGTCTCCTTCTCCTCCTTCGCCAGCAGTAGCACAATTTCCACTGGTACCGCTGACCACCGGTACCGGTGGCGGTAGTTGGTAACCCGGGCCTCGACTGATCCGGTATGGAAATTCGTTTTGTTGTCCGCATAATGATTTGGCATAGGTTTTTACGCCGGATGCCTTTCCTGACGCAACCCTGGTCCGCTCTTACGACACACAGGGATATGGTACACCTATTCTAACCGGGGGATACACCGGGCCAGTACAACTGGTACTCATTTCGCCGACCTCGGAAGGATGACAGGCTGAGTCAACCCCTGGTGTTATACGACTTGGTATATATATATATATATATATATAGTATATCATACACATATATGTATTATATATATATACATACATGTATGCAGTATATATATATATTAATTCAGTGGCCCAACGGGGCTTGAACTCAGGACCTTTTGGTCCCAAGCCACTGCGCCAACACGGGATTTTAACATTTCTAAATCCATTACCCCCTGCTCCGTTCGCCTTGAACCGCCATCTTGCGTACCGGTAATAAAAAATTTGAAAGCCCGGAATTTAATGGGAACGGAGGGTCGCTTTACACACCTTTGTCCGATTCCCGTTAATTTAGTTTGGAGGGGAATGAATCTGTTTCCCGCTCGCTGACACCAGTGTTGTAGATTCTCGCCCGCTGGCGTGCGAACGACCGCGTTTACCAATAGCGGCCGCCTCGCCTACCGAATGGACAATCCAGTCGCGGCTTTCTGGATCAATGCGAAAACCAGCCACGGGTGTGTTTTTAACCACACCACAACCTTGTCCGCACTCTACCCGCGCTACAGGGTCGATAGCCAAATCTTCAATTTACCTAATTATTCGCAGGGGTAGGTTACCGAGAGATTGTACATCAACGGGGCCGCTTGGAAACAAGCCGCTTAAGCAGCTCGCTTCCTTTTGGGATAACCGAGCGGGGTATTATGCGCAGTCCCGTTAGACCCGATCACTTTACGGGCTCTTTAAAAACTAACTATATCCGAGTGCAAGATGGCAGCTCAATTAAGGGAAGAGGACGCAACGAACGGGTTAACATTTGAACAAGACATTTATTTACAAAGCACACGTAAACAATGATGCAGTCATACAGGTATGTAATTATGCAAGGCCGAACACGTATGCAATTATAAAGGCCAATACGCATGACAGGAGAACTACAACCATTCTACACAATCACTTAACAGTTTTTACTACTTACTAGACACGGGCCCACGGACACACGTACGCACACCACACCAAGAAATGGTGGCTGAGGCCTTTAATAACGGGTCCAGCTCGGAGGACAGGTGAGCTGAAACCCAGAGCCTATCTCGAACCTCTCCACCTCGTGTGGTCTTCAAGTTGTTCGGACCCGGGCTCCAGCGAGAGCGAGCTGGATCCAATCGCCGTGAGCCGCGATCCTTCCTGAGCTCCCGCGAATCTCCCGCGCTTCTCAACACGTGCTGGTGCGTCGAGGCACCGATCCTTCCCGTGGATGCGTCGCTTCCCGAGGAACCACCTCCAAGAAGAGGTCGATGAGTCGCACCAAGCCGGGAACAAATGAGAACAAAGAGCTCCACGAACCAAGAAGAAGAAGAAGAAGAAGAAGCCACCATTCGGAGCTCGAGCCGAGCAACCGGCTCAACTTTCTTCCAAACAAAGCAGTCTTCCAAAAAGTCTACCGAGCCAAGCAGGACCCGAAGCTCTGCTGAACAACTCCTCTGCAGAAGCAAAAAGTTTCCGAAGGCCTCAACCCTAACCAAAGCCAAGCAGGACCCGACGGCCTGCTGAACGACGCAGAACCCGAACAAAGAAAAGATCTCCTCTTTATCCTTCTCCGCCCCCTCCCCCGCGCCCGGCCTGACTCATGCTCTCATGCCTCCATCCCGCTCAACCATGGGTGGGAGGGAGTTTTTGACGTCATGGACTCACGGGACGGAAGGGCTCTTCTTCCTCTTTGCAGAAGAGGGGGAGGGATGTCTCCATTGTTTCGTGATTGCTCCTAACTATTTAATCGATCCGCAGCGCATCTAATCGATTTCTAAACATTTAAACAATGGAAGGTGAGCTATCTAGGGAACAAGCACTTATCAACATAGCTGACTAAAGGAACCTGTATGTTGTGTGCAATCGAATTCCAAATTCGTAACAGTAAGTATGTACATGTATATGATTTTGAAATTACCTTTTTATTTTTAGGCAAACAAATATTAACTTTGTTAAGGATGCAATGTTCTACATTATATTCAATCTTCGTCATCGTCGTTGTGATTAGCAGCTACTGCCCTTGTCTGTTCGTTACAACAGTCTGATCCAGCATTACAACTGCAAAACATCGAATATGAATCTGTGCTGCACACAACCACACCTCCTGGTGGAACATGGCCGGCTGGTGGAGCATCCACACTTGATCAGCTGCAGAATGGTGACTGGTGCAGCAGACACATCAGGTGGAAATGTGGTTGGACACAACATCGCACCGTCCTCACCTTCTTGCCATCCATACTTGATGGGATCAAGTTTGAGGGTCTGACTGAGTGGCCGATTTCCATATAATGACTTGATGATGAGCGCGATGTACATGTTGAACAAAGGCAAATGCGATGGGGGACAGACTTCAATTTCAGAGCAGAGGTAATCTTGGAGTTGGCCATCTTAGACTTCCACAACTGATACCGGTGTGTGGACATACTACCTTCGACTTTGGAACCATAACAGGCAGCAATGAAGGTAGTTGCCTCAGATTCATCTTTTCCTAGTCTGCTTCCAGCTGACCAAGTAAGGTGGGATGACATCCGCCCATTAGTCCTTCAGCGCTGTGGCCTTTCCAATGCCAAACAAATACGACACAGTATCACATCGCGGTCAGAGCATGTACAGCAGGCAGATATTTGGCGATGCTTTTTGTGTTTCAGTGCTGTTTGGCGAATGTCTACGTTCACCCTCCCAGCACACAGACTCTCCATGCTGACATCCACGTCATCTTTTCCTCGAGGTAGAAATGAATCAACAGGACAAAGACATCTGTATCGTCGCAGACCACTTTGATGTCTGAGTCACCATTGACACCTGACACAATTCTAACTAAGTGATGAATGATGATGACATCTGCTTCTTCATGGTGTGTTTTCAGATCCTGTCTCTGGAGAGTGGAATTGTTCATACTTGTACTGGTGTAGGATCTTTTCCGGTGATCACCAGTTTAGTCTGGTTGTCCACAATGTGGGTCATCAGATACTGACAGATCAAATCGATCAGTTGTACTTTGTGGTAGGCTACATTTCGGACCACTTTTTGCGCTGGAAGTGTTGTGTTAAGTTGAGTTGATGTTTTCGACTTGAATCATGACCTGCGTGACTGGATCTCATCATTTGTTTCGTGCTGATTTTGATGTACCTGTCGAAAATCAGGTATACCTCACAACACTCCAGGTGGTATTTGATGATTCCATGAAATTGATCACATAATCCTCAACTGTACCATTTGTGGGGCCAATGTACAGTCCATAACATGGTGCATCCGTCGATGATAACAGCATCTGGAACACCTTGGATTTGACTTGATTGCTCAACTTGGAGTTTCGTCTTCAGGATTGCTTTCGACTGAGCCCGCATCGCACTGCTCTCATCAAACAAGGAGGCTGGGACAGGGGACAGTTCGTAAGAGAGGACATCCTTGATATCAATATCCCTGTATTGTTGGAGACATACGACTCAGGTGTAGTAAATTCGGTATCATATACTGGCCTTCCATCCAGCTTGATGCTCTTTTTGGTCGAAGTCATCAGGGTCACTTTCTTGGTTAGTGTCTTGTTGAAGCTTGTTGGCCATCCAGATTCAAATTCCGCCATCTGTTGTCATCCAATCTTGAGAGAATCATCAACGTTTACTTGTCTGTCGCATGAAACATAGTAGTAGACACCAAAATTGTGTGTGTAAGTGCATTAGAAGTGAAGATATAGCCCAAAAAGAATTTATTGAAAGTCGGTGGCGCCATTTTGTTTTTCGCCTCTTAAAAAAAATTCCTCAAGGGTGCGAGTCTGGCACCCGGCTGATTCTGATTCAGGATAGCTCAGAGATGATGAATCAACCAAAAAAAACTTCATAATGATGCTAAAGCACGCTTTGCCCTGAAATGGCTGTTTGGCATCTAGACTAGTATGTCGGCTGGTCTGAAAGCTGTTCACTGGTTGAAGAGGTGGTTAGCTGGGTGTTTGCTGGTCTTTGAGTTTGTTGCTGGTGAGAGGAACGGAGTGGAACTTCAATGCTGGGCGAGCTGGCGGTCCACGCACCGTCGAGTCCGGACGCAGTGTGGAGTGAGAGGCCAGAGCCAGGGGTCTCCAACCTGCGGCCCGCGGGCCACATGCGGCCCCTTAGACGGATTTATGCGGCCCGCGGTGCCATATTAAGTTTAATTACAATGCGGCCCGCGATACTGCCAATTTGTCAGGGTCAATGATCAAAGCGTTCTGTAATTTTTATTATGATTTTGATTCATATTAGACACATGTATTTTTAACACGATTATTCATTTATCATATTCGTTGGCAAGAAAAATATATTCAGCACTATTTTTGTTTAATTTCCGCATATTAATTATATTTTTTTTTTCCGGAATTTAGCGTCCTTTTTTTGGGTGCGGCCCTCCGCCCCTCACCAATTTGGTTTTGTGGCCTCCGCCAAAAAAGGTTGGAACCCTGGGCCAGACCACAATGCCACCCATTAGAGTCTAATGGTTTAGAGTCTAATCTAGGTTTAGAGAGAAACGCCACCCATTAGTCTAATCTAATGATAGACAATGCTTTTCTCACACGTTCTTTTTCTCCTCCAACTCGTACACTGTGGACGCACAAAGAGGAATCAGCGAGGGCAATACCTAACCAAAGTTCATTTAAGAGCAACTCCTGATTCGCACCTTGTCCATTCTTATTCTAAGCAGTGACACGCCCCCGTTCGCACCTCTTCAACATGCACCCAGACACCTTTTACTCCTCATTTACCCCCACCCTCACCTTCTCCGCACTTTAGACCAGCACATGTCCGCGTGTTCATACAGGGTAAGCAAAGTCGCCAATGCCTCAGCTTCTCTTGCCTCTCTCCCTGATCTAACCCTGCGGAATGAACCTGGTGGCGCTGTATTGTTAATATAAGTAAGATTGTATAAGCTATCTAAATCGGAGTTACTCTGCTCTTTGTCCTGTTGCTACTTCATGTATGTCTTTTGCCGCACCACACGAATACTGTATGTCTCTGCTGTACGGATGTCTTCACTGTGCCGCATGTACAGAGGTGGCATTAGTCATTTGGGGCCCCAAGCAAAGCATAATAATGGCCAGTGGGGCCCCTGTTAACCTGTCAATCTGTCATCACACTGAAATACGCATTTTGACACTCCGTCTGTCTGACGTCAACGTATTCGGTCATTACTTATAAAATCTTAACAAATCAAACTTGCCAAGAGTGTTGCGTTTTGAGAAGAATCAGGTCTGGACCGCAGGAGTACAAACACACGCCATATCTCCATCTCCGCCATATCTCTCTACTTTTCTTGTTCACCCAATACCATATGTCATTGTGAAACATCCTCACATGTCCGAAGTGGAATTAGCATTTTCATCGTAATTACACGAACAGGACACAAGTCCATTTTTCTTGAAAACATTTAGACACTGCAAAATTGAATTTTGAAATGGTAAGGAAAGAAACAAGTAGAACAGAATGCACAACACGGTAATTATGTTTACTTGATACCTTCACACTCTAATCAATATACCATTTAATTATAATCAAGTTGGAGAACATTGCTTACAATCACTCATAATAATATTAGATGTAGGAACGAAATTGTAATTTTTTAACTTTAGTAGTGCTCTCCATGAGCATTTAACATTTACTTCGCTGGTCTCACACTAATCCGCGTATCTCTCAAATCTTTGAGCCAAGCAGATGGTCTTCTAACCTCATGCTTCGTGCTGGACCTGCAACCGTTTCATCCCTTCATTCCCTCTAGTTTGCAACTGTTTCATTCCTTTAATCCCCTCTGTGACCGGCGTTTAGTGCAGTCTCTGGATAGAGGACCAAGTGTGATGCCTTCCAGTTCTTCCCATCACTGAGAACGTATGTGCCTGGTCCAATTTTCTCCCGAATCGGCAGAGGATCAGTGTATTTTTTCGTCCCTTTTCTACATGCACGGGTTTCTTTGCTCGCACGTAATCCCTCGGTTGAAATGTCGGAATCTTCACTCCCTTCTCCGGGCGGTGTACTCCTTGCGTTTTTGTCTGTCTTCTCATGACGGTGTCCTCTATGTTCAGGAGCGGTTCGGAATCACTGACGACCGGAAAGATGTTCAGCTTGGTGCGCATCTTCCTTTTGTGCAGCAACTCGAATGGCGATACACCAGGAGTGGCGTGTGGTGTTGCTCGGTAATTTGGAAGGATTTCAGTCATCGCAAATTTAAGTTTACGTTTCATTCCACATTCTGCATACACTCCTTCAGCACTCTGTAAACCTTTCGACAGCACCATTAGCTTGGGGGAAGTAGACGCTGGAGCGACTTTTCCGTATTTCCCTCTTCCAAAACTGAGAGAAAGCAGCAGAAGTGAATTGCAGTCCATTGTCGATTTGTCGGTGACAATCCAGTGGGGATTTCCGTTTCGACTGAAAACCGAGCACAGGAAAGCAGTAACAACCTCTATGGTGACACTTGAAGTAACACCACCTCAAGCCACTTATTGTGGTAGTCGATCATTGTGATGGCATAGCGGAAATCCATGTGCCAAGTTTGAACAGTCCAACAATGTTGTTGCCACCTTCTGCCATGGTCCCTCGGGCAGTTCGACTGGCTCTGCGGAGCAGGGAAGGTTTTTGTGGTTTTGTCGCTCAGTTGGTAAGACACGCAAGACAATATAATAGATTGCACAGATTGTCCATCTGGGGCCACCAGTATAGGTCACGGAGGTGCTGTTTAGTGCGCACGATGCCCTGGTGATTACATGTGCAGGTTGACCACTTTGGTACACAACGACAGCAGTAATCAACGGATCCCTCGCAACACATATGCATTGTCCACAGCCAGTTCGCGATGGACAGTGAAGTATGAAGCAAGCTCAGGTGCAACTGCTTTCCTTGAGTTTGGTCAGCCTTTCCCGATCTGGGCACGCAGCAGACACAATTCCGGCAGGTTTCGCAGGAGCAGAGAACTTGTTTACAGACAGAGCAGTCAGGGCAGCCAAAATAGCAGCAATCAGCTCAGGTTCATCCTCTGCATCGCAACTGGTCGGCAGAGGAAGTCGAGATAGAGAGTCTGCAGTGCAATTTCGTTTCCCAGGGCGATACATCACATCATAAGAGAAGCAAAGCAGTCGAGCAGACCATCTGGCAATTCACAGTCCAGCACGACCAATGCTTTTGTAGTTAACAGTGTGGTCTGTGCTTGGTGGTCAGTTTGAATGGTGAAGCGATGTCCCAGAGGTATTGTTTGCGGGCCAGAGTCAGCCGCGAGCACGACCCCCAGATGGAGCAGTAGAGTCTGCTCGACGATCGCCCGGAATTCAGATCGTACTGTTCGGAAAGTCCGAAGAGTACGGGTCCCTTTTGGACCGTGAAGGGTCAATATTTCCACCACCGTAGTCAGGGTTATTCGCCAAATCTCAAAATACTAGAGACTACGTGGCGATCTACCGAGTCTTCACACCCTCGACGGAACTCGTACGAAAACGAGCCGCTTAGCGCGCTCGTTCCGTGTGCGATTCCGAGCGGTTTAATCGCCGAGAACCGTCTGTCCAGATGTCCCCTTACGGCGGCACAAGGCCATGCTAATTTTCCCCCACACGCGACACGCTCAGTCAATGCAAGAATTGGACACGAACGAGCTGAAACATTGAACAAATGGGGCTTTATTTATTAATGCAATGGGGGAATGAGGGGAGCACGTAAGGCAGAGCTTACCGAATATAAGAAATGTAAGTTATACAGCAAAAGGACTTAAACAATTCACTACTTACAGACGGACCCACGGACACACACGCACACACACACCAAAGATGACCGGACCAATTGGTCTTTATTGAGACCTATCTCGGACCTGTCCGCCTCGTGCGGTCTTCAAGGACCAGGTCTCTGGGCAGGACTGGACCGGGCACCAGCGAGGAGAGCTGGATCCAACCACCGCGAGCCGCGATCAGCGTTTCGAGCTCCGGCGGATCCTCTCGCGCTCCGGAACACGTGCTGGGGAGACGAGGCGCCGATCCTTCCCGATCCGATGTGTCGATTCCCCGAAGAACCACGACCAAGAAGGCACAGGAACCGAACCAAATCAGGGCGAACAGGACCCATGAAAATGAACCAAGAGAAGCCGCAATTCCGTCTCTCTCTCCTTCTTATCCCTCTCAGGCGCGGCTCGGTTCCGGCGTGACTCCCCCTCCCCCTCCTCAAGCCAGCGGAGACCTCAGGGCGGGATCGTTGCTCTTCGCTGCAGCGTTGCTTTAACCGTCATTCTTGTTTACGTTTCTGACTCCGGGGCAGGAGTTGTTCTCTGGTGCATCGTGATAAAACTAACTATTAAATAAATCACAGCGCATTTACGTTGATTCACCCACTAGACAGGGAAGGGGAGCTATCTATTAAAACACATACTTACTGAAATATCTGAGCTAAAGGACCTGAATGTTGAGTGTGATCATGGCTTCCAGAATTCGCAACAGTAGTCTCCACTTTCCCACAGCCCAGGCGCAGGCTGGAGCTTCCTTCTCAACTGTCGAGTATTTCCTTGCGGCGGGAGACAATGTGCAGGACGCGAAGGCCACTGCGTGCTCAGTATTGTCCAGATGCAGCTGGGTTAACACTCCCCAGTCCGTAAGCAGACAAATCGGTTAAAACAAATGTGGGCAGGTTTGGATTGAAAAGAACAAGAGGCAGGGTTCTCCACAATCAGTCTTCAAAGCAGTGAAACTCGCTCAGCTTCAGCAGTCCAGGTAAACTTTACGTCAACCAGATTCTAAGCAGTGCGTGCATTGGTTCAATGACAGTGGCATAGTTTAGCCATAATTTCCTGTACAAGAGGTAAGTCCAAAAGGAGCACAAGGAAACATGTTGAGAGGAGCAGGTCCCTCAACTATGGCTGCAATGTGGTCAGAATCAGGAAGGAGACCGTCTTTTGAAATGACATATTAATTCAGTGGCCCAACGGGGCTTGAACTCAGGACCTTTTGGGTCCCAAGCCACTGCGCCAACACCGGGATTTTAACATTTCTAAATCCATTACCCCCTGCTCCCGTTCGCCTTGAACCGCCAT
>CM068966.1:40031561-40057679 GCA_035128595.1 Eptatretus atami
GGTTTGATATTAATCGGACAAGTGGTTCCCAAGTTATGGCCATTTATTTATCAAACCAATGACAGGACACGGTGCTATGACATCACAATTGACGTCACAATTCTTCTTTTTTTTTGCACGTACGGGCCCGCACTAGTGTATTAAAAGTGGAATACTGCGCATGATTTCCTGGTTTGGGGATTTTGTAAAGCCGTCCGTCTGTCGGTGTTGCGGGCATGCTCCAAATTTGCCGGTGCGATAAACCACGATCTGCAAAGAATCGACTCATCTCATCGGACCGAACCACGAACACGTGGTTAAACCGAACTGGTCACAAGAATGACTGACATGAGGATGGAGCAAACGTTAATTAGGAACGATTTATTCTCGAGTTGGATCATGTCGAATATGTTTCCGTTTATTGTTAATTTGGCACAAAAGGTGTAAATGCGACTGCAGGTGTGTTCAGTTACAAATAGTTTACTGCAGGGCGCTCGTCAAGCAGCTTAAGCACTCAAGAAAGCGCTCCATTGGAAACCGTTGATGAGGAACGGGTGGCTTAACAAGCGCGTAGCTAGCTGCTTGCGAACTGAACACACCCCCCCCCCCTGTGTGCACTGCCAATAATCCCCGGAAGGTTCCCACGTGCGTCTCGGCCCTTTCCAGAAGGTTCCAGATCTGAAAAGTGGAAATACTGTATCGCATCAATGGAACTTGAAAATTATCGGATTTTCAGAGAATTCTCGTACATTCAATGGGAGCATGACTTTAGCGGCCACCGGTGTTTCGAGCTCCACGGGAAGCTGTGGTGTTGGGAATCACATGAAAATTCATGAATGCATGATGACGCGGAACCGAGAGTGACGTCAGAGAGCTTTTAAACACACACACACACACACACACACACACACACAACACACACACACACACACACACACACACACACACACACACACAAACACCGCACGCTGTGAAGTTCAGAGTACCGTACTGTTTAGTCAAAGGTCAAGATCATCTGAAGCGTGTAAAACCCGATGAAGTCACTGTGAGAAAAATGTATTCGCCAAATTTATGTACAACACTCAATGTTGTAGTTGTAGTTGTAGTCGTTAGAATTGACACATTATATTAATACGCTAGGCCATATTTTGTGGACGTATCTCCTCCGCAACTGCCGGACGGATTGTCGCCAATTTCGGCATGCGGGTGCTCTGTGGTCTAATGAACAGCATGGGCTAGGTGAGATCGCGCCACACGGACAGGTTTGGGAATTTTTGGCGATTTTCTAATTTTTACATTCGTTTGCACGGCGACGTGTGACGTCACCGCTGAGAGGCGTAATGACGTCATGACACCATCGGTCATCCTCCTGACGTCATTACGTCCGTCGTCGACAGACCGTCACCGCCGAGAGGCGTAATGACGTCATGGCACCATCGGTCATTCTCCTGACGTCATTACGTCCGTCGTCGACAGACCGTCACCGCTGAGAGGCGTAATGCCACTCCTAGAAAACAGCGTCTGCGATGTAAAACCCTCTTCTGCACGTGCTGACTACCTCAGAAGGTGCATTTGACACAGAAAATGTAACAAGAAACATTGTATATAAAGAAATTCGATAAATCACATTGTGAACACTGGATATATTGACGTCCTAACGAACCCTCACTTTAGAAACTTCACGCGGAGCGCGGGTTTGGCGAGTTCTATTTAATGTCGCTCGCCCTCCTCACCGCTGGGCGCTCCTAATACATTTGTTGTTGTAGTGGTGGTAGTAGTAGTAGTAGTAGTAGTAGTAGTAGTAGTAGTATAGTAGTAGTAGTAGTCGTAGTTAGTCGTAGTCTATCAGTGTCTGTGCTCTGCAGGCCGATCGACACCAACATTCCAGGGTAATACTCACGGGGTACCGACGAAGGTTTTCCGCGAAATATGTCTCAAAAAAATTCCCATCGGTGTTATTTGGGTTATTTCTCCATTGTGCGAAGCAGGGCCGAGAACGGCACTCCCTCCCGGTTGGGAAAGTGCAGCCGCAAGTACAATATTCTATAATCTTGTCTCGCTTCTCAAATCCGCCAAACTGTTGGAGAGGAAGAAGAATCGCACTCGTCCCCTTTTTCGCTGGCTCGGTCCGGCCTCGCTCACGTGGTCTGTATCAGACCAATGGCGTGCGCCTTCGCATAGGCTGGCGTGAGTTTATGGCGCGGATTTAACGCTACGATCATTTCTCCAGCTTATTCCCATAAGGTGCTTTCTCCGTCAGCTGTATTGTCGTCGGGGTCACCCCCTCAGAGCTGTCGATGGCGGCCGCGGGGTGGGAAGATGCGGGCGAACGTCGCCAAGGCTCTGTCAAGCCCTACGCCAGGGACAAGGTAGCCTGAATGAGGCGCTCTCGGATACATCCAAGCCGCGAGGCCTACGCGTAGGCCTTTGCCCTGGTACTAGGCCATTCGCATCCGTTTATATTTTGTCGGGCAGCTTTGGAATTCAGTCAAAGGTCATAATTTATTTTGTTGTTTCCTGTTTTGTGAACCGTCTGTGGAACCTGGAAACTCTCTTGGTCATTATGGGCTGAATATAGGAAGGTTGTGTTTTTTAAACTGTTTCTAAGGAACAGGGAAAAATTGTCTCGGGTCTGTCATCGTTTATTCAGACTGAAGTAATTTTTCTTTGCAAAACCGAAAAGAGACCCGGTAGATGTTTTATAGCGGAACGAATTTAACGTGAACTTGTACTGGTTAGAACTTTCTGCGTACCTGGAGCTTTGAACACGCCGCGGCCTCTTGCTCGGTGGCGTCTCAGGAAGGGGGGACAGTCAGGTAACGAGCGAAAGGGCGCGCTCGCAGCACGTGCTTGGGCTTGCTTCACGCGAGGAAGCATGCAGGATTCGGTGTTTGTCGTGACTTCAGACTCGCCCTTAATCTTCTTATTCACTGGTTCCCTACTCCACGACTTGTATTCACATTCAATGTCATGTCACTCTGATATATAATATATATATATATAACACACACACACACACACACACACACGCCTGGGTGTGGCTTAACGGTTAAGGTGGCTGCTTTATGATCTTAGGGTCTTGAGTTCGATCCCCTGTTCAGCCGTTAAACAACACCAGGTGGGTTGACTTTGCCTGTCACCCTTCCAAAGTCGGCAAAATGAGTACCAACTACTGGAAACAGGGGGGCACTGCATCAGCTGCATATCCACGCTCCCAGCAGTGATGCAACCAGCAGCCCACACTACATACGAAACGAGAAGGGCACTCGGGTGGAGTGCATGTGAGAGCATATCAGGCCCAATACATTTTTGAAATATCATGCTATACAGTACTATATATATAGTTATTGTCCCTATCTCTCAATGGTGAAGAATCACATTAAAAATTAAATAAATCCCGTATCCAGATTCAGATCTTCACCAAAATCTAATTGGTTCGTCCTTGTCACACACCGAACCTGTCCACAAAATTTCATCCGGATCCGTCCACAATTTTTTGAGATATCGTGCTATATATTACTTTAGCCCTGTCCTCTCAATGGTGAAGAATCACTTTAAAAATTATCAGATTCGGATCTTCACAAAATTTAATCAATTCTTCCTTGTCACACACCCAACACGTCCACCAAGTTTCATCCGAATCCGTCCACAATTTTTTGAGATATCGTGCTAATATATTAGTTTAGCCCGATCTCTCAATGGTGAAGAATCATTTTTTAAAATCAGATTCGGATCTTCACTAAATTTAATCAATTCTTCCTTGTCACACACCAAACACGTCCACCAAGTTTCATCCGAATCCGTCCACAACTCTTCACAAGGAAATTTTTTTTTACAAGGAATTCATGTGCAGGAGGAGGCCATTCAGCCCATCATGCCTGCGCCACACCAATACCAGATTTAATAAATCCATCAATACCCCCTTCCCTTCGTGTGCAGCCTTTTGGTTGAAAAATGGTACTCATTTTGCTGACTTCAGAAGGATGACAGGCTGAGTCAACCCCCTGGTGTTAATTCAGCGGATATCGGGGCTTGAACTCAGGACCCTAGGATATCCAAGCCACCACCCTAACCGCTAAGCCAACAGCAGGAAAGGGCCAAAAACGATATTTTGAGATATCGTGCTATATATCGTTTTTGGCTCTTTCTCTCAATGGTGAAGAATCGCTTAAAAAAATCATTGTAGCTGGATCCGGATCTTCACCAAAATCGAATTGGTTCGTCCTTGTCACACACCGAACCTGTCCACATAATTTCATCCGGATCGTCCACAACTTTTTGAGATATCCTGACACAGACAGACAGACAGACAGACAGGGGTGAAAACATAACCACCTTCACCTTTGGTGGCGGAGGTAAATATGCTATAAGCTATATATTGTTTTTGGCCCTTTCTCTCAATGGTGAAGAATCACTCTAAAACTTCTAGAAGTCGGATCAGGATCCAGATCTTCACCAAAATCGAATGAATTCATCCTTGCCACACACCGAACCTGTCCACAAAATTTCATCCTAATCCGTCCACAACTTTTTGAGATATCCTGCACACAAACAAACAGACAGAATGGGTTGAAAACATAACCCCCTTCACCTTTGGTGGTGGAGGTAATAATGATAATCTGGAATATCCATGCTCAAAGTTGTGCAGAAGGCGGGATGGCGTGAGCAACTGGGTCCATGCCTGGTTTGTGTTTGCCGAGGCTCAAGTAGACCCATTCATGTTTTCATGAAGAGACCTCAGTCTTCAAGCTTTGTTTGGTGGTGTCATGGTTGGAGCCTTTCCCTTCTGAGTCTGAGAGGTTGGTGGTTCGCACCCTGGCCAAGACACATCAGAGACTTTAAAAATGGTGCTGCTTCCTTGCTTGATGCTCAGCATTTGAAGAGTATATAGCATGGACATTAGGTTGGCAACATTTATGTTGGTTTGATGCGTCGAATGGCCTCTTGCATTGAAGTTCCTTGTGAGGGAACTCGTATCGAACTGTTCTCATCAGGACATCGATAATAATTAATCTTAAATCTTCCTCTAATGACAGGACACGGTGCTATGACATCACAATTGACGTCACAATTCTTCTTTTTTTTTGCACGTACGGGCCCGCACTAGTGTATTAAAAGTGGAATACTGCGCATGATTTCCTGGGTTTGGGGATTTTGTAAAGCCGTCCGTCTGTCGGTGTTGCGGGCATGCTCCAAATTTGCCGGTGCGATAAACCACGATCTGCAAAGAATCGACTCATCTCATCGGACCGAACCACGAACACGTGGTTAAACCGAACTGGTCACAAGAATGACTGACATGAGGATGGAGCAAACGTTAATTAGGAACGATTTATTCTCGAGTTGGATCATGTCGAATATGTTTCCGTTTATTGTAATTTGGCACAAAAGGTGTAAATGCGACTGCAGGTGTGTTCAGTTACAAATAGTTTACTGCAGGGCGCTCGTCAAGCAGCTTAAGCACTCAAGAAAGCGCTCCATTGGAAACCGTTGATGAGGAACGGGTGGCTTAACAAGCGCTAGCTAGCTGCTTGCGAACTGAACACACCCCCCCCCCTGTGTGCACTGCCAATAATCCCCGGAAGGTTCCCACGTGCGTCTCGGCCCTTTCCAGAAGGTTCCAGATCTGAAAAGTGGAAATACTGTATCGCATCAATGGAACTTGAAAATTATCGGATTTTCAAGAAATTCTCGTACATTCAAGGGAGCATGACTTTAGCGGCCACCGGTGTTTCGAGCTCCACGGGAAGCTGTGGTGTTGGGAATCACATGAATATTCATGAATGCATGATGACGCGGAACCGAGAGTGACGTCAGAGAGCTTTTACACACACACACACACACACACACACACACACACACACACACACACACACACACCACACACACACACACACACACACACAAAACACCGCACGCTGTGAAGTTCAGAGTACCGTACTGTTTAGTCAAAGGTCAAGATCATCTGAAGCGTGTAAAACCCCGATGAAGTCACTGTGAGAAAATGTATTCGCCAAATTTATGTACAACACTCAATGTTGTAGTTGTAGTTGTAGTCGTTAGAATTGACACATTATATTAATACGCTAGGCCATATTTTGTGGACGTATCTCCTCCGCAACTGCCGGACGGATTGTCGCCAATTTCGGCATGCGGGTGCTCTGTGGTCTAATGAACAGCATGGGCTAGGTGAGATCGCGCCACACGGACAGGTTTGGGAAATTTTTGGCGATTTTCTAATTTTTACATTCGTTTCACGGCGACGTGTGACGTCACCGCTGAGAGGCGTAATGACGTCATGACACCATCGGTCATCCTCCTACGTCATTACGTCCGTCGTCGACAGACCGTCACCGCCGAGAGGCGTAATGACGTCATGCACCATCGTCATTCTCCTGACGTCATTACGTCCGTCGTCGACAGACCGTCACCGCTGAGAGGCGTAATGCCACTCCTAGAAAACAGCGTCTGCGATGTAAAACCCTCTTCTGCACGTGCTGACTACCTCAGAAGGTGCATTTGACAGAAATGTAACAAGAAACATTGTATATAAAGAAATTCGATAATCACATTGTGAACACTGGATATATTGACGTCCTAACGAACCCTCACTTTAGAAACTTCACGCGGAGCGCGGGTTTGGCGAGTTCTATTTAATGTCGCTCGCCCTCCTCACCGCTGGGCGCTCCTAATACATTTGTTGTTGGTAGTGGTGGTAGTAGTAGTAGTAGTAGTAGTAGTAGTAGTAGTAGTAGTAGTAGTAGTAGTAGTCGTAGTAGTCGTAGTCGTATCAGTGTCTGTGCTCTGCAGGCCGATCGACACCAACATTCCAGGGTAATACTCACGGGGTACCGACGAAGGTTTTCCGCGAAATATGTCTCAAAAAAATTCCCATCGGTGTTATTTGGGTTATTTCTCCATTGTGGCGAAGCAGGGCCGAGAACGGCACTCCCTCCCGGTTGGGAAAGTGCAGCCGCAAGTACAATATTCTATAATCTTGTCTCGCTTCTCAAATCCGCCAAACTGTTGGAGAGGAAGAAGAATCGCACTCGTCCCCTTTTTCGCTGGCTCGGTCCGGCCTCGCTCACGTGGTCTGTATCAGACCAATGGCGTGCGCCTTCGCATAGGCTGGCGTGAGTTTATGGCGCGGATTTAACGCTACGATCATTTCTCCAGCTTATTCCCATAAGGTGCTTTCTCCGTCAGCTGTATTGTCGTCGGGGTCACCCCCTCAGAGCTGTCGATGGCGGCCGCGGGGGGTGGGAAGATGCGGGCGAAGCGTCGCCAAGGCTCTGTCAAGCCCTACGCCAGGGACAAGGTAGGCCTGAATGAGGCGCTCTCGGATACATCCAAGCCGCGAGGCCTACGCGTAGGCCTTTGCCCTGGTACTAGGCCATTCGCATCCGTTTTATATTTGTCGGGCAGCTTTGGAATTCAGTCAAAGGTCATAATTTATTTTGTTGTTTCCTGTTTTGTGAACCGTCTGTGGAACCTGGAAACTCTTCTTGGTCATTATGGGCTGAATATAGGAAGGTTGTGTTTTTTAAACTGTTTCTAAGGAACAGGGAAAAATTGTCTCGGGTCTGTCATCGTTTATTCAGACTGAAGTAATTTTTCTTTTGCAAAACCGAAAAGAGACCCGGTAGATGTTTTATAGCGGAACGAATTTAACGTGAACTTGTACTGGTTAGAACTTTCTGCGTACCTGGAGCTTTGAACACGCCGCGGCCTCTTGCTCGGTGGCGTCTCAGGAAGGGGGGACAGTCAGGTAACGAGCGAAAGGGCGCGCTCGCAGCACGTGCTTGGGCTTGCTTCACGCGAGGAAGCATGCAGGATTCGGTGTTTGTCGTGACTTCAGACTCGCCCTTAATCTTCTTATTCACTGGTTCCCTACTCCACGACTGTATTCACATTCAATGTCATGTCACTCTGATATATATATATATATATACACACACACACACACACACACACACGCCTGGTGTTGGCTTAACGGTTAAGGTGGCTGCTTTATGATCTTAGGGTCTTGAGTTCGATCCCCTGTTCAGCCGTTAAACAACACCAGGTGGGTTGACTTTGCCTGTCACCCTTCCAAAGTCGGCAAAATGAGTACCAACTTACTGGAAACAGGGGGGCACTGCATCAGCTGCATATCCACGCTCCCAGCAGTGATGCAACCAGCAGCCACAGCCTACATACGAAACGAGAAGGGCACTCGGGTGGAGTGCATGTGAGAGCATATCAGGCCCAATACATTTTTGAAATATCATGCTATACAGTACTATATATATAGTTATTGTCCCTATCTCTCAATGGTGAAGAATCACATTAAAAATTAAATAAATCCCGTATCCAGATTCAGATCTTCACCAAAATCTAATTGGTTCGTCCTTGTCACACACCGAACCTGTCCACAAAATTTCATCCGGATCCGTCCACAATTTTTTGAGATATCGTGCTATATATTACTTTAGCCCTGTCCTCTCAATGGTGAAGAATCACTTAAAAAATTATCAGATTCGGATCTTCACAAAATTTAATCAATTCTTCCTTGTCACACACCCAACACGTCCACCAAGTTTCATCCGAATCCGTCCACAATTTTTTGAGATATCGTGCTATATATTAGTTTAGCCCGATCTCTCAATGGTGAAGAATCATTTTTTAAAAATCAGATTCGGATCTTCACTAAATTTAATCAATTCTTCCTTGTCACACACCAAACACGTCCACCAAGTTTCATCCGAATCCGTCCACAACTCTTCACAAGGAATTTTTTTTTTTACAAGGAATTTATGTGCAGGAGGAGGCCATTCGGCCCATCATGCCTGCGCCACACCAATACCAGATTTAATAAATCCATCAATACCCCCTTCCCTTCGTGTGCAGCCTTTTGGTTGAAAAATGGTACTCATTTTGCTGACTTCAGAAGGATGACAGGCTGAGTCAACCCCCTGGTGTTAATTCAGCGGATATCGGGGCTTGAACTCAGGACCCTAGGATATCCAAGCCACCACCCTAACCGCTAAGCCAACAGCAGGAAAGGGCCAAAAACGATATTTTGAGATATCGTGCTATATATCGTTTTTGGCTCTTTCTCTCAATGGTGAAGAATCGCTTAAAAAAATCATTGTAGCTGGATCCGGATCTTCACCAAAATCGAATTGGTTCGTCCTTGTCACACACCGAACCTGTCCACATAATTTCATCCGGATCGTCCACAACTTTTTGAGATATCCTGCACACAGACAGACAGACAGGGGTGAAAACATAACCACCTTCACCTTTGGTGGCGGAGGTAAATATGCTATAAGCTATATATTGTTTTTGGCCCTTTCTCTCAATGGTGAAGAATCACTCTAAAACTTCTAGAAGTCGGATCAGGATCCAGATCTTCACCAAAATCGAATGAATTCATCCTTGCCACACACCGAACCTGTCCACAAAATTTCATCCTAATCCGTCCACAACTTTTTGAGATATCCTGCACACAAACAAACAGACAGAATGGGTTGAAAACATAACCCCCTTCACCTTTGGTGGTGGAGGTAATAATGATAATCTGGAATATCCATGCTCAAAGTTGTGCAGAAGGCGGGATGGCGTGAGCAACTGGGTCCATGCCTGGTTTGTGTTTGCCGAGGCTCAAGTAGACCCATTCATGTTTTCATGAAGAGACCTCAGTCTTCAAGCTTTGTTTGGTGGTGTCATGGTTGGAGCCTTTCCCTTCTGAGTCTGAGAGGTTGGTGGTTCGCACCCTGGCCAAGACACATCAGAGACTTTAAAAATGGTGCTGCTTCCTTGCTTGATGCTCAGCATTTGAAGAGTATATAGCATGGACATAGGTTGGCAACATTTATGTTGGTTTGATGCGTCGAATGGCCTCTTGCATTGAAGTTCCTTGTGAGGGAACTCGTATCGAACTGTTCTCATCACGGACATCGATAATAATTAATCTTCATCATGACGTCTTGTCGGATCGACGAGTTGAAAGTCCGTGATGGTGTGGGACATTTGATTTTGAGTCGAATGCTTGGATTGCTACGTTGAAACCAGCAATATTGAAGATGGTAAGATGACGACGAAGAAGGCAGTCCTACTGTCATCATGCAGTGCTGCAAAGTCCTCTCATCTTAATAATGTGGACTTTCCAAGGTCTATGAAGGTCTATTTTGTATTTCTTAATCAATTGGTGGCTCGGACTCCACTTGTTTTATCTCTGCCTTCAATACCTACTTTAATCAACTTTCATAACGATGTGAGTTGGATGATGTGTTGAGGGATATGCTTGTTGTCGGAGTTGCGCAGGATGGCATATTTCGCCGCAGCTGCCGACGTCGCCCCAGTCATTGAGAGTGCAGACAGAAATGGCACAGACATTGCTGGTTATGTATGCAGCATAGCCAGCCTGGTTGTGCTATCTGCCATCAGTTAATTGTGTGGAGCATCAGCATTCGGCCTAACAGACCACATGGAAACCATCGAGGAAGACTTGCATTCGCCCGCAACATTCAGGTTCCAATAGGATGTGTTTTAGCTAAAATAGAGAACGTATACCACACTTCAATTAAGCTGTCTGCTATTTCAGTCACAAAACTGGACAGCATGCTACTCTTGCAGACTGAAGGAGATGGATACAGTAATAGGTGATACAATACACATTTCGTTGATGCAAAACGGGAAAGGCCCAAGTGCTTTGGCCGTCCTGATGTTTGCAGTCAGCTGTTTTATGGCATGTCACAAAACAAGTACTCAGGACGACAGCGTGCTGCCACAGTGTGGATCTTCTGAATGGAGCAATACATGACAAACTCTAACTTGGTCACCAGGCCGTAGCTTGGAAAGGCAGTTATTCCACCTGTCTGGCAAGTCCAAGAGAAGGTCCCCTCAGATGGCAGAATTTCATATTCATGCCGCAGCTCTAATTTCAATGAGATTTTCATGTCTGAATGTGAAATTTTATTTCTTTGAAAGAAAATGGCAAAGTCATAGGTTTTAAGGTGTGAAATTGTGAAGTAATTTACATATATGCAAATTAAGTGTTAGGTATGGGATGATTTGAAATAGTGATGTAAATTAAACCAAACTTTACAATTATTTTTTTTTACATCAACTTGAATACTCTACCATGGCCTTTTAACACACAAGAAAAAAAATTGTTCACTTAATTCTGCAAATTAGGCATGTTCTTAATAAGTGATGTCCCGTACGTAACAGTTTTGCATGGACTTTTTTAGGATTACACGAAAAGCTCCGAAAATTTTTCATCCCATTTTCAGAAGTTCTAATCTATCATTTATTGGTCATATATCCTGTATTTCTAGCTTAGAATATAAGTAGATAATTAGTTCACAAGTAATTTTAATATGACGCGTATGGGACAACACTGTTATGTATGGGACAACAGCGTTAGGTATGGGACCTTGCTTGCAAAGTCTGTGGGAAAGACTACTTCAATTTCGCCAAGATCTGACCACTACTATGTCCAGTAGACATTTTGGCTATTCATGTATTCTCATGAAATCTGTCCTCCACACATGACCCAGTTTCAGGCAGATTAAACAATATGGGATCACTCCATTTGTAAGGAGGGGTGTAACCTCCTTTTGAAGAAGATGTGAGTTTTTGTTTATCATAATTTCAGGCACCTCTAAGTTTCTGGTTTTTCTATGAAACATACTGGAATATGTATTAACCTTTTACAGAAAATTAATACCTTCTTCTGTTCCCTTGTGTAAGTGGAAGTAGTCCATATTTTACTACGTTGCCAAATTTGATATTTTCATTCGAGTTGATAAATGTTTACATCTACATATATTTACTTCTATTGAATGTACAAAAGCCCTGAGGTCCTGAGACAAATCAAAACAAAAATCTATATGAGCATTTAAAAAACAATTACTTACCAACAAATTGCTCTATGCAAATTATTTTGTTTATTTTTTTCATTACTTGAACACGTACTAACACAGATCTGTCCAATGTGTCCTGTCCGGGTTTAATCATCTTATATAGTACATTTTTGTGCATTTCATTTTCTTCAGAAGTACTTGCAAGCCACGGTTAATAGGTTTCCAATCTATATATTAATACTGAAGGACCAATTTTTGTGCCGCTCTCTCAAGCGGTCGCGTCACGTTTTTCTCGGTACTGTGACCTGGACTGAAAGAAACTTCGTACCTGTAAGAGTGCATCGCACATCGTGCCAATAGTCAAACTTCAACTTGAAGCAGAATAAACACTTTTCGTTTTACATTCGTTTACATGGCGACGTGTGACGTCCCGCTGAGAGGCGTCAGACGTCATGACATCATCGGTCATTCGCTGACGTCATTACGTCTGTCGTCGACAGACCGTCACTGCTGAGAGGTGTAATTCCACTCCTCGAAAATAGCGTCTGCAATGTAAAATCCTCTTCTGCAATGCTGACTACCTCAGAATGTGAATTTGACAAAAAATGTAACAAGAAACATTGTATCTTCTATATATTAATACTGAAGGACCAATTTTGTGCTCCTCCTAGCGGTGCGTCACGTTGTTTCAGTACTGTGACCTGGACTGAAAGAAACTTCGTACCTGTAAGAGTGCATCGCACATAGTGGCAATAGTCAACTTTCAACTCTGAAGCAGAATATACACTTTTCGTTCAGACGGGGGCAGGAGTGAAGAGACGGGGGCAGGGAGTGAAGAGGCGGGGGCAAGGTAAGCAAATTTTTGGGTGGGGGTAAGCAAAATGAAAGCGGGAAATGGGGCGGGGGCTGGGGTGAATTAAGCAGGGTTGAATGTGAGGGGGTGGACAGGGGGGCAGGGGCCCGGGGGCAAGTGGGGTGGGGAATCAAGAGACCAGTGTGTGTGTGTGTGTGCGGGGAGTGAAGAGGCGGGGCCGGGTAATTAAATTTTTGGGCGGGGGTAAGCAAATTGAAGGCGGGGGGGGGGGATGGGGCAGGAGGCGGGGATGAGTAGGCGGGGGCAAGCACGCCCTGTCCAGTCCTGTCCCTCGAGTTATAGGTGAGCTGGTGAGGGTGGTTGAATGAACGGAATCCGTCTGTGACGGGGTTTCGGCTAGTTTAAAATAATTTTGCATTTTTAATACTTAATAATCAAATGATCATTTTGTTTCACATCCTACAACATGAATTGCTGAGTTTCTAATGGTTATATGTTGGATCTTTTTGTCAAAATATGCTCAAGCCTGTTGATTGTGTTATGAAAGGCAATTTACACCAACAATGTGTATATCACATGTAAAGCCAATGGAGAATTTTGTCCCATACATAACGCGTCCTTCGTAAACACTAATTAATCTCTCTTGACTGCTGTGTATTTTTTCTGTAAGAGAATTTGTGACGAGTTGTGTAAATGTTTCAACTCTCTCCGCACTGAAAATTCTGCTGAATGATAAAATATTTTCAGAGCACTTTGAACTTGAACACATTTCTTTGAAAAATCGTGTTTCTTGTGGTCCCATACATAACACACCACTTTTTCTTTAATTGCATAATCATCCCAAGGATGAATGACAAATAAATTGTTGTGGGTATTCTCCTTGCAGATGCCCAACATTTGAATAAAAATCATTGAAATCATGACTATCTTAATTGCTTTTCAGAGGGTTCAACTTTCTTAACGTCCCACACGTAACGTGCGTGAATTATTGGACTTGCCCAATACACAGCCACGTTCTTTCGGCACCGCTGTGGCTGTTTAAGGTTATACTGTGAAGAAGTAAACGTTAATGAATAGAATGCAAGGTCACATTGGAAGACAGGATGTATGTAATTTGCAGGGTGCTTGATACACTCGTTATAATTGACTGGAGATGTTGCATCTTCTCTCTGTTAAATTGCAGGGTCTGTTACACCGTGTAACAGAGAACGTGAAGAACTACATCCCGTCGTGGTTGCAGAGCTACTTTGTGCAGCATGATGAGAACGACGTGGCGGCTGACCTTCCTCTGGAAACCGGAGCCGATCAATCCGATGCTGTGGAGGATGCAGCAGAGTATGTGGAGGATGACGACTGTGCGTTGCGGGAACGGAATCATATTGGACGTGTAGGTGGAAACATCAGTGAAACCGATGGAACATTTGACGTTCCTTATCCTGGTATGTAAATATTTCTCTTGGAATAATGCTTCTGTAATCGAGCTAAGAGATGTATTTATCTTTATTGCATGTGTATGAAAACTTGTCTCTTCTGTTCAGTAATTGTGATGTTCATTTGTTTCTTAATTGCCCTGTGCACATGGTGCGAACCAGGATTAAGCAATTGTTTGGTTCTGTCTGTCGGTCTTTGATCAAGGAGCTATTTGATTTCAATCGACTTGTGTATTCTGAACATTGTAGAACGTGAACCTACAGTTTAGCTGTACTTTGGCTCTGAATTTGGCAAATTGTAAGGAGTCTCGTCCTGTGCGTGCATGCGCACAGTGTGGTAAAGCAATTGCATCAGTCTGTTAATCAAACATAATTTAAAATCCTTCAAACCTCCGATTCAATGCTTTGCTTTTGGTTGTTTGTTTGTTTTTTTATACACTCTTTAAAACTACTATTTTATTTCATTTGAAATATGTATTTGAACATTGTAGAACACACATCGCCTTGTTTGCACCTCCAAAAGTTTTCAGTTTAACAGTAGTTGAGAAAAATGGAACACCCTCTCGACTAATAAAATTTTCCGCAAGCCCTGAAGGCGAAGTAACAGTGAGATTCAGACAAAATGGCAGCACCCAGTGATGCAACCACATAGCTAACTTTGTCCAAAAGTTGTTTGTTTGGTACATCTCTTTCTCAAAGATTATTCTTAAATCGTTAGTTTCTCCGAGAAGATTTGACAGAAGGTTCAGCTCTGAATTGTTCCGTTTGACCCTTCGGCTTCGTATGGTTGCGATAATGCCTGTTATTCAAAGTCCATGAACAAGGCTTATATAGATCGTGCTCAGAAATGCAAACTAGTTGAAAAGTCCCTTTCCATGTCCTTTTTTCTCCAGACTGCACGGGGAGAGGTGTTCTATGTACCTTGTAGTTATCTCCACCACTGAAGGTGCAAAGCATGCGCAGGATTGCTGCCAAAAGTGAATTGCCAGACTTGCGTCAGTAGATTTGCACCCACATTGTTAACGTAGGGGTGATACCATCTGGGGATGCTACGTGGTCTTGTATGAATGGTAATGTAAAAACTCATCTGTGATGTTGGTGTTCAATTACTCATTGTGTGCATGTTTAAGCATTTCCAGTTCGTAATGACGTGCATGGCTCGTCACTCCAAAGTCTTTGATGCTACCCTGATGAAAGGCTGCTCAATAAAAACAGCCAAAATGGCAAATTTGTGACTCTCTTGCCCCTAAATATGTTTTCAATATGACCGTGGATATTTCTCACTTCGCTATTCACAGGTTGCTAGATCTGTGTCAAACTCCAGTACAAGCATTCACTCATGGCTCAAATCTAGAGTTTGAAGGTCAAGCTTGAAATAATGTGGTTATGGATACAGGAGGAGGACATTTTATACATCCAGGCCTGTTATATGAACATTACATTAATTTGATCAGTTTATTCAGTTGATCTATTACTAAAAGGTGTGCACGCATGTGTCCGTCACACTTTAGTCGAAAGGGTTCCTGCTGCCATAGAGTAATAACACTGGTACCATTGGAAAACTAATAGTCTATTTACTTGGAACAAAAATTTTGATATTGTAAAACATCATGTCTGCTTGATCACAAAAATACCTTTTAGCAGCATTTACGACAACTTACAACAATAGCAACTATTAGGTGTTATACATATACATATACAGTATTTATTCTAATATAAGCCCTGGGCGTTTATTAGAATACCAGTTTGATCAAGGAGGGGAGGGGGCCTTTATTAGAGACAATCAACAAACATACAATTTTTTATTTTTTATTTATTTGTTTTATTATGAAGATACAAGTATTGTCAAGGTAGAGGGGTATAAATTATGCAGAATACGACACCACACTGACTTGACCGCCGTCAAACACACCTGTCAACAAAGCCGGGTCCCGGCCTGGCCAGGCGGGCCAGGCTCCCTCTACAGGCTACAGCTGTCTCAATTGTTTCACACCGGGTGACGGGTAGGGGGGAGGGGGGCTATTATTAGAGACACCCTTGAAACATGAAAATTTTCTCAAAGAGGGGGGGGGGCTTTATTAGAAGGGGGGCTTCTATTAGAATAAATACGGTATATATATATTCATTTTTCACGTGTTTCACTACATTTTACATCCTCACTGAGACTCACAGATAGACCTGTTTGTGAAGTCCGATGTGCTTCTTTTGATAAAACCTGTCGGCAAAGTGATGCGTAGGCACTGCTAATCTAATTGAAAAGGGAAGGGGGGCAGTGGGGAGAATAAAGGTAAGGTGGGCATTTTTATTTTTTATTTTTAGCGACACAAGTCACGACACATGTATGGAATCATCCATTCATTAATAAGGTACCTACCAATATACATGTACCCCTTCTCTGCCCAATGCTTCTTAGGACTTGTATAACTCTAATTTAAACCTAGTAATACACCCACTCCCTATGAGAGTGGCAGGAAGGGTCTTGTTATTACCCTTTCTGGGGCATATAGATTCGAGTAGATCGAGGCTCGGGTCCATTGGTCTATGGTGGACACGCGAAGCATAGAATGCCTCAAGGATGCTGGGATTCCTCCAAATTTCTTTCAGTTTAGTCTTAAACAGTAGTAAAGACTTTAAAATGGTAATCATACATGTTTGTGGTTTATCATATTTTTCACTCCTGGTAGGGGTGCCCCACAAAATGCCAGCACGGCATTTGTCCAAGGAGGAAGAACCCATCGGGGAGGGGCAGGTGGATATTATTAGTAATTATATTGTTTTGGAATAACATTAATATTATGCGATTATCATGATTGTTATTAGAAGTGGCCTTGGAAAAACACGATAAGCTAGCTATACACCTTAACACGGATTTTGCTGAAGGTGGAAAATCCCCTTGGGGAGGAGGGGAAATGCAGTCGCTACAACCTCTTCTGTGTGACGCTTCGTCATCCTGTCTAGTTTGGTTGAGATTGGATAAGTAAGGACCGAATGTATCACAGACAGACAGACAGACAGACAGACACCAGATTTCATATTTTAGTCTGATTTACTGTTTGTTGGCACTACCCTTGCAGGGAGACCATTCCATGCATTGACCACTCTGAGTAAGAGACCCCTGCCTAATTACTGTCATATCTCATTTTCTGGTTGGAACTTTTTATCAAACCTCCACAGGGATATAGCAATGCTATTATCTTTTACCAACAGAAATGCAAACATGCATGAAGGCACAAAAAAGTTGTAAGCATAAAAAAAAACTATTATCATGGAAACCATTTTGAATCGAATTACTGTGACCAACATGTACTTAAAATATATTAAAATCTGTACTTCCTCCCCTTTCCCCCTTGCTGAGATTTTTTAAAATATTTTTATTTTATTTTTAATTTTTTAATTTTTATTATTATTATTGTTATTATTTCCCCTCAGATGATCACTTCAACAATGAAACTCTGCAACAACAGCATTTAACCCTCAAAGCACGTAGGCCAATTGGACATAGCCTTCTCTCTTCTCACACTAGCCACTCGGCGTTTGCTCTCCCATCGTTAAACCAGTCTAGACATGAGCCATCAGCAAGCGGAGTTAGCAGGGATCGACGAGGAACACTTGCTGAAATGCGGGAGTTGACCGAAGTGCGTGAGTTTGGTTCTCAGTATGAGGATGACAGCATATCGACGACGAGTGGATTTTCTTCTCGGGCTTCTGACAAAGGTTGGGTTGCAACACATTTTACTGCCTTGAACAGGATGTACATGTATTCTATGATGTGCAGTCGAAACAAATACCCCATGTTAACCCTTCCTGTTGGTGGGCCCATTCTCATCACCTCATTTTGGCATCCATTCTCATCTTGGAGTGGTCCAGCCACTCATTTAAAAGGGTCTTGTTATTTTCATCAATTGATCTCGATTAGATTACAACAGTAAGAAGAAAAGGCTTGTTTAAAAGTTACTGTATTTTTACGCAAATTAACCGCAGGCTATACGTTAAATTAGTTTCCAAAAAGTCCAACTGCAGGGTCATCTTGGGCGAATCTTAAAATTTGAGAATCAATTTTGAAGGGAATAGATTCCGATTCTTCACCAAAATCTCATCAATTAGTCTTTGTCACACACCCAAACCTACTCAACTAGTTTCGTCCGAATCGTGCATAACTTTTTGAGATATCCTTGCACAGACAAACGGGTGAAAAACATAACCTCCATCCATCTTCGGTGGCAGAGGGAATAAAGAGAAATAACGAATAATATTTATGTTGATGAGTAAATAAAATCATTGGCATGATTTATATTACCTAAATCATGCCACATAAGTAAAAGTTGTTTCAAAATTAATCCAAACCTCTGGGAAAATGGTAATTTTCTTTTTTTTTTCAATTGGATTAATTTGAAACGATACCTGCTGCTGTTTTTTTCTTTTTTACTTTTACGATGTGGTTAGTTAATTTTTCATGAATCGAGAACTGCCGGGAACCTATCCCCCTTTTTCCCATTGAAACAATGCCCCACTTTTTGTGGATTCGCCATTCTCGGCATTTTCCAGGAACGTATCCCCCATGAATAGCAGGGTCCACCAGTACATCTATATCTAATTCCAAAGCTATTTAAGGTACCGGTAAATTGTCTTCCGTAAAGCCCACAACGTCCGTCCTCATCTTCTGTGTTGCTGTGAAACAGCTGAAGCACCTCAGAGTTGGCAGGTGTGGGTCTGTCACAATCCATATCGTCGTCACTCTCCACTTCTTCTCCAGAAATCGGCACGCTTTTTCGTTAACTTTCAGTTTGAATTTGGCTGTAAAGCTTTTACATTTTCCCTCACTTGCATTGACAGCAGGGGTGTGTGTTCAGTTACCAAGCAGCTCGTTAACACTTGCCAAACCAGCCATTCCTCATAAACAGTTTCAAATGGAGTGCTCACTTCAGTGCTGAAGCTACTTGGTGAGTGCTCTACAAGAAACTCGGTAACTGAGCACACCCCTGCCATTGTACGCCAAGGACTTGGAATGATAGAAAATTCAACAGCCCGTAGGGTATTTATACATTTCTAATGGATGAACAGCGTGGTTTCCCATCACGTCGGTACTGGAAACTACGCTGGTATTTAACACATCAGTACAGGAAACTTTAATTATTAGAACAACCCTTTCTGAAGATATTCATTTTAATGTCAATTGGTTATTTACCGTAGTTGTCTTTGAAAAGAGCATTTCGTTTCTCTTGACAAAGCTGTGTCAGCTGCTGGAAATATGGAGCTCGCATATCTCCTGGTCACGTGGAGAGGAAAGCTGGCTTGTGGGAGGGGGAGTTGTGAGGGGTATTCCCATGTGTGGGTGATACGTATGCCTGGTGTTGGCTTGATGGTTAGGATGGCGGGCTTGGGATCCTCGGGTCCTGAGTTCAAATCCCGCTCGGCTGTTGAATTAATACCAGGTGGGGTTGACTCAGCCTGTCATGCTTCCGAGGTCGGCAAAATGAGTACCAGCTTGCTGGGACGATTGAGCCATTCGAGTATCCTGCGTTGGAGTGGCGACCTATCCAGGATTGTGCCCAATAGCCCAGAAGACTGCTTTAGCAGCACCGATGCTCCACACAGACAAACAGAGTATGGTCCCAATGGATGGATAGATGGGTGATACGTGCCTGAACTTTTCCTGGAGAACTTTTTTTTTTCTCCAGGTGCGGAGGATACCAGCGTTGGGTTATTTGCGTTAAAATACAGCCATCTCTCTTCTCCAAATACGAACGTGTAATGATGAGCTTTACCATACCCTTTACAGAACCTTGGTGGTCTTGGCAAGGGTTGTGCTGGGTGGTTTGCTCTTGCCTTCTCAGCGGTCAGGGCAGGAATTTGGAATTTGTTCAAGGTGCCTGCTATAGTTCGTGGAATCGTGAAGGACACCGTGGGATCTTTAATGCTCACCGTTGAATACTGACAGATGGGACACCCAGCTTAATGTTCATCCGAGGGATGTCACACACACACACTAATGAATCTCCTTATCTGTGAAACACCAGGGTGACAGTTTATAGCTGGGTTAGGATTCAAACAGTTCAGAGGAGGGTGTGTGGACCTCGACACTCTCCTGCCAGCCCCTATGGCCACATACAGTTATGGAAACTTTGAATAACCCTGTTCTCGGTAGTGCATTGGATTAGATTGGGAATGCAAGTTTAATTGTTGAATTTTTGAATTAAATTTTTTGTGAGTTGGAAATGCAGTTTAATTTGAAGTTTTTCTCCTCTTCCCCTTCCCAAAAATGTTTATTTTGAAAAAGAGGTTTGTGAGCTTGATTTCATTGATCAGCATGTACACTCATGTACACGTGCGTAGTTGTGCTTTCTCTGGGATTTTATTATTATTATGATTATCATTATTATTATATACTAGTGCGTAGCCGTACGTGCAAACCAAAAAAAAACAAAAACTTTCAAACAACCACACAGTCCGTTCCTTCGCTCTCGTAAACGACGACTGGATTGGGGCATTGTGTTTATCTATAAATGCGCATAAGAAATCGAGAAATTATTAGAATACAGTAAGTCAATCACTATCCGGAAGTGGTGCGTGCCCGTACGGAATGTTCACATGCATTCCACGAATTATCACTTGCATTGAGGTAACAACTGCTGTGATACTTACACACACAGAGTTAATTAAAATCAAGTGCGTGCCCGTACGTGCGTGGCCGTACGTGCAAAAAAAAACAAGAAACTTTCAAACAACCACACAGGACTGTTCCTTCGCTCTCGTAAACGACGACTGGATTGGGGCATTGTGTTTATCTATAAATGCGCATAAGAAATCGAGAAATTATTAGAATACAGTAAGTCATCACTATCCGGAAGTCCGTACGTTGTAACCCGTAATGGGCAACGCGGCTGAGGATCGCTTCCCCATCGGCCACGCCTACGCAGCAACGTGTCCTGTCATTGGTTGGTAAATAAATGGCCATAACTTTGGAAGCACTTGTCCGATTAATATCAAACCTTGAAAAGGCACATACTCAGGTCCCCAGCAATATACCTGGCAAGTTTCAATTAGATCGGACCAGTGGTTGTCGAGAAACAGCGGTCACACACACGCACACACTGCTGGAATTTTAGATAGATGTATATATTTTTTAAGTGCAGCCAAAGTGTTGGCCAAACTGAAAATAGAAACTATTTATTTTCAAGGATTCACCATATTCTTTGTTCTGAATTTATCTATTGCCATGTGAGTGTTTGATCAAAGCAAAATGAATTGTATTAAACATAAAAATTCCTTCCTGTGTGTCTGTTTATCTGTCCTTGAATCTCCACATCGATCAACTTTCACATGAATCATTCATTTTGAAATGTAACCTGAGAGATGCAGGATTGCTTTTGAAGTCTGTGCACTCAACACTAAGCTGTCTGTCTTCAGATCAAATCTTTGCCCAACAATGAACGGTCATACTTGTGTTTCGCAGGCTGGAAGATGTATCCTGTTTGCTCTCGGATGAACGTTAGGTTTTTGGATGTCCCTTCTGCTGCCATTAGATTTTTTATATCTCTCCTCTGGTAGCAAAATGAATGTCCTGTCTGCAAGGATTATTTTTTTGGCATTTAAGATCCTACGGTGTCCTTCGTGAGGGTAGGCAAGTTCTAGCCCGCACCCTGTCCAAATTCCTGTCATCTTGATTTAAAGATGACTTGATTTTGCTTTTACCCTGAATGTGCATTACATCCGCCGCCGCCATACCCATTCCTTGAGAGTTCGTTCTCCATTTCTCGGAATGCAGTGAGTGCGTGACAGTTTCTGAACACTCTTGACTATCGACCAAACCTGGATGCATCACTTCAATGCAGAAACCAAAAGGCAGTCTGCACAGTGGAAGTTTCAGCCTCACGTCCACCAAAGATGTGCCGTGTGCAGGCATCAGCAAAATAGATGGTGGTCATGTTTTGTGATTCTCTTCCCATAATTTTCATTCATTGCATTCCAAAAGGGATAACTGTTACCGTGAGGCATTGTAAAAGCATTTTCGATCAGCCATGCAGAAGAAACGTCCTAACTTACACAGTCGGGCTTTAGCTTCCACCATGACAATGATCCACGATATCAGGCTGTTCAGGTGCAAGAACTCTTTGAAGAATTGCGCATAGAACTAATCCCATCCATGTCCACCATTTTCACCAGACCATGCTCACAGTTATTTATTTGTGGTCGCAACTTCTCTTCCACACGATTGTTTGCATCAGCCATTTATCAGTGGGCTCGACATACCCCTGAATAAAGCTTTGCTACAACCTTCACATCATGGACGGACAGGTTCCCAAAGTGTATAACACTTATTATGGGCTATGTTAAGAAGTGAACTATGTACCGTATGTCGTTTTTCTCAGTCCTGCATGCTTCTTGAAATACATTGGGAGATCTTCATATTTGAATGCACCTCATTTCCTGTTAATGCTAACTCACTCATGAGCTGTTAATTTTTTGTTTTAACACCAAATGCATGCAACTTTGCGGATTATCAATTTTGCATTTAATATGCAAATGGTAAGTAGAAAGAGAATTAAATATTTGCATTTAAAGTACAAATGGTAAAACGAAAGATGATTATACATTTGCATTTAAAATACATACATGGTGAATTATGAAGGGGTTTGCACTCGGTGGCTTATTGTGTGTGAAGGGGATCGCCAAAAGAAATAACCCGGCATGGCTCTGCATTATTATATGTTTTATTGTTGTCTTGCTTTTTTCTTTTTTTTTTCTTTTCTTTAAAACAAAATATTTTCCTTCTACATTTATTTTCTTTATATTGTCACTTTTGAACATTAGGTTCTCTGGCTGATGTTGACTGTCATGTGGTTATCATATAGATGTTGGTGTGAACCGTGGTGCCTCAATGCCTTCATACTGGTCTTTCCCAGCCGATCATAAGGGACGTGGTACCCCTCAGTCTGCGGCCTGCAGCTCAAAGAAGCCTTCCTTCAACTTGTCAACGTTCGACTCTCCTCGCTCAGTATGCGTAATGCTTTATATGATGTGGTTTTTTTGGGGGAAATTGTTTTGCGTTTTGGGGTGAGGTAGTGCTTTTGGGCAGTCTTTGTTGAACATTTAAAATGCTGATGTTTTTGCTTTATTGTTTTGGTCATTGAGTGGTGTCACATATACTGCAGGCTGGCAGGGAAGTGCGTTTTAATAAGTTTGCCGATTCACCATTTTACCCTGGCAAAACTACTTACGGTGGGGCGTCAGCATCGCGTATGTTAAGGAAAGCCTCTACCATGCCTTATCAGGTTGGTGTACTTTCGAAAAATGTTTTTCATCTCTGCGGTTTTACATAATTTTGCGTTCTGATTCTTACCCTTTTTTAACCTCACATTCCAATCCCAACCTCCTTATGTCTACCCAGGTACCATATCGCACTAAAGTACGAGCACAGCCGGCAAAGGTGCAGGGCTCTGGTGTGACAAGCCTCACAGCACAACGCATCCTTGAGTCACTTGAGAAGATGTCATCTCCAGTATCGGTGTGTGATTAAATTAACACGAAATATCTTTGTAGCTTTTCTATTCCCCATGTGTGACTGCTTGTTTCTCGCTCTCTTTGACCCTCACCCTTTTCATGAGTGTCATTTTGGGAAGAAAGAATCGACCAACACTTTACTTTAAAATTATTGTTGTAGCTGTGTGTTTATTTACTGTTGTACACTACCTTCTTAATTGCACTTTGTGTTTTTTAGGATGCTCGAAAGATTCCGACCAGCTCATTGTTTCCCCTATCCAGCTCGGTATGGTTGTTTACATGCCTACTATTCGGTTTCCTGCTTCTTCATTGGATAGTTTAAATACCAGTTCATTCGCATTGGATTATTTGTTTTTTAAATTTGCATGTTTTTTTTGTTTTAAAAAAATATATCGTTTTGTGTGTTCTTTTGGCTGTCCCACATGTTCTTTTGCTTGTCCGGTGTGCTTGGTGGGTTTTTTTTCCGTTTTGCTTGCTTGGTGGTTTTATGCCTCTGCTGACCAAGTCGTAGGCATTATCTCTTTGGGAGGTCGTTCCGTCTGTCCATCCATGGTTTTTGTTTCCGTGATAACTAAAGAACGGCTGCAGGGATCCAAGTCAAACTTGGTACAAGTATGTAATAATAATAATAATAATAATACCATTACTTTCGCACCGTAAAGGCGCATAGGGCTGCCGAGGCAGTTTCGTTGGCAAAGAGTACAGTCCTGGATGGCTCGCCCTTCCGATGCAGATTACCCCGAATGGATATTACCCAAGTACTCATTTCGCTGACCTTGGAAGGATGATAGGCTGAGTCAACACCACCTGGTGTTAATTCAATGGCCGACAGAGGCTCAAACTCAGGACCCTTAGGTCCCGAACCAGACACCTTAACTGCTAAGCCAGCACCAGGCCGTTACAAGTGTGTATTATGATTTAAAGATAAACTAATTAGATTTATGGGGTCAAAGGTGAGATGTCATGTTGGATATAAATACGATAGTTGAGAACAGCTGAAGAGGTTTAAATCGAACTCCATACAAGTATGTATAATGCTGTAATGTGCGCAGAAGCATATCGGTCGACGTCGCAACATCTAAGAGTGCCGTTCTAGTTTTTCATTCCTTTCGTGGGTGTGGTGTTTTTTGTTTTTTCGTTCCTTGCGCCATTCTTATTCACATAAATTTACCATTTAACTCACGAACAAGAGCATAAGCCCTATTATCTTTTATTTTTGAGTTTCATGTGACCTTGATGTTTTACAATGTTATTTGATTTTCTTTTTTTCAATTTTAAATTCCCCTTACCAAGTCTGCACAGTGGAAGTTTCAGCCTCACGTCCACCAAAGATGTGCCGTGTGCAGGCCCCTTGAATTGTACGCCAGGGGCCTGCTGTTATGCCTTATCAGGTTGGTGTACTTGAATGCAAAAAGCCAACATCCAACCGGTCCCTTCGGGTGGGTGCCTGGAATGTCCTATCCCTAAGAGAGGATGATCACCTGTCTCTGTTATCACTTTCGGTCCTCCCGCACAGGTAGCGGCAGCGCCACCCCATGATCCAGTGAATCCATGACTCCCCAGGCCCGACCCAGACGTCTATTGACCTCTGGGTCACAGCCAGCAGAGACATGAATATCACTGCCAAGGTAAGTGAATCTCTCCACGACCTCAACATCCTCACCACAAACAGACAGAGACAGGACAGCAGCATCCAAGATGTCATTGAAAGCCTGGATCTTAGTTTTGACCCAAGAAACCCGTAATCCAGCGGCTCCGACTCCTCATTCAGCACCTCGAGGGCCCCCAAAAGGATCTAAAGTCTCCGCAAAGATGACTGCATCATCTGCGAAATCAAGGTCCGAGATCTTGACATTCCAAACGATGCACCGCAGCTTGATCTTTCCGACATCCTCCCTAAAATCCAGTCCATACAAGTGCTGAAAAGTGTGGGGGCCAGTACACACCCTGACAAACTCCAGTAACAACTGGAAATAAGTCAGAGATGGTACCACCACACTTCACAGCACTCTCAGTACCAGAGTAGAGTTCAGACATCAGATCGATCAGTTTTGGTGGCACCCCACGAAGACCAAGAATCCTCCAGAGGGCATCCCGATTCACTGAATCGAACGCTTTAGAGATCAACATAGCTGCAAGCAGCCCCTGCGAAACTCTCGTCTGCGTTCGGTGAGGACACGAAGAGCAAGGATACGGTCAATGGTTGACCTCTTTGGTGTAAAGCCTGACTGCTTCTGGACGCTGGTGCTCAAGCAGATGGTGGCGAACCCTATCAATAATTATCCGAGCAAAGACCTTGCCCGGCACTGAGAGCAGCGTCACCCTCGGTAGTTGTTGCAGTCTTGGCGATCACCCTTCCCTTTCCAGAGAGGGACAATCAAAGGCCCCTCTTCCAATCAGTTGGATGATGCCTGTGTTCCAAGCAGAGCACAAAACTGCATGCAACGACACGAGTGCAGCATTTCACCAGCCTTGAGAAGTTCAGCATGGATGCCACAGATCACTGGAGCTTTGCCCCGTTTAACTGGTTCACCGCAGCCGT
>CM068966.1:40058805-40069985 GCA_035128595.1 Eptatretus atami
GACCAGGAAATGACACCTAAGGAGTGGACGAATCCTTAGTCTCATAATACGCTCGTTGACCGGTGTCACCTCAACTATCATTGGGGTCAGCTTATTGGACACAGCTACAGCAACTCCTTGAGTATGGTAACCATCAGAGCGACCAGACCAATAGTAGGTGTAACCACCCACCATATTCTCGCCGCAATCCGGTCTCCGAACCTCAGAGAGTGCTGCAATACCGATGTCCAACGCTTGAGCTTCAGATTCCAAGTCTTCAGGTCCTTGGTGCTTCCAGTCTTGCTCTATGGATGCGAGACTTGGACTCTGACCAAGGAATTTGAGACGGAGACTTAATTCCTTTGATACCAGGTCTCTTCGGAGAATCCTTGGCTATCGCTGGTCAGATTTTGTGGTCCAAGATTGGTCCAACGAGCCGGTTGCTGAGAGAGATTCGGATGAGATTTGTTACCTGCATGGTCGTGAGCGTCAGTTGCGGCTGTACTGGACATGTGGCTCATTTTCCTGACGCTGATCCTGCTCACCAGATTCTCTCAGCGAGGGAGTCTCGTGAGTGGAGGAGGCAATGGGCCGACCACGTGCCTCGTGGTTGCAACAGGTTGACCAGCATCTCAAGGAGATGGGGATGGGCTGGCATCTGCCTGGGGGAAGGCCAGACGGAGGCCCCTGGAGTACCGGCGGAAAGTGGACGCAGTGACGCGTTGTTCTGGCACATGCTCCCATACCTGACCTGACCTGACCAAGCTTGCTATTGAAATTGTTGAAATTTTCTTGAAGATTAGACCAGCTATTCCAGTCGAATGAAAGAGGATTGTTTAAATAAGTTATAGATTAGAAAAAGAAAAAAAAATGACCATGTGTGCATCTATTGCGTCATACCGGCTGTTTTTTTTTGGGGGGGGGGGGTGATAGGTCAATCAAAGCGACCACAAGTTTGAATGGTGTCGTGTTTTTGTTTGTGGAAAATAAAATCGTGTTTTTTTATTTTTTATTTTTCAGTTTGTTGAGAAAAGTCTTATTGGCTCTTCTTACTCCAATACATTGGCTGAAAGTCAGGTAAGCTCTCTCTATCAGTTAATTTTTTTTCTTTTTCATTTCTGTTTGGTTGGAGAAGGGATTGTTGCTGTTTGTGATTGGATGAAAATGTTTTTGAAAGTTGCTGTTTGTGATTGGATGAAAATGTTTTTGAAAGTAGGCTTTTGTCAGTGTTCACCATGCTACTTAACGCCGTGGCATTCAGTATGGCAGCACTTCACAACTTTCATGGGATTGGGATTGTCTCCATTGTTGTTTCAGCTTGTCATGTTTTTTATTGTTATATGACTGTCCCATCCTATCAAATGCCAATCCATACCATCATCTGCCCTTGAGGGGTTTGTCACCTCAATCATAATAAAAGGAATAATATCTTTGGTCTGTTTAAAATTATTTATATACATATCTTTTTTTGCCACGAATCTGCTTTTCTGTTTTCACCGCACCTGTATTGTGGATTCTCCAGATAGCCATAATACCATTTCAGATTGAACTTACAATGTTCATTTTATTAATCAGTTGATTAATTTATTATGCTCTCCAGAGGTCTTTGCAGAGTCCTCCTGTACAGAAACTTCTCACACCAACTTCTGTGTCGATGTCCCCGAAGCGGGCCATCCCTGTCCGGCCCTCCTTGGGCCCCGCACGCGTTTTAAAGCGAGTTGCAGAAACATCTGAGCCTGATCCGATGGATACTCCACCCCAGGTTTCACGGAATTCACTCGGGGTAAATATTCATTTATTTTGTAGCTTTCAGGCATCCAGGATTGATTGGTTCATTGTTCATCGTCCACGAGTTTTTGTTTTTTTTTGGCACTCATGGCCATCAGCCAGAAGTTTAGGATGTACTGGTTTTTCTTTTAAAAGAATAGGATATTGTGCATTCTGGGGATGGTGTGGATTCGTACTTGAATTGTCCAAAAATCGTTGTGCAATTGAACATGGCCATTGCGATGCTTTAGAGTGCCTGCTATGGAAAAAGAAGGTTGTGTATAGGACATGCTTTTATTTATATACTGACGGACCCCGTTATTTGGGGGTCATAAATTGTGATCTGCTTCGACCTTCGCATGTTCGCGTTTTATTTTTATTTTTAGCTCGCCTGTTCGAAGAACAGAGAGCTATAGCGATACCCCCGGCGTGACGTCAGCCTGAGCGTGAAAATGTTAAAGTTTTTGTGCAAGTTATTTCCTTTCTAATGTTTTTATCTACCACACTATTTTTTTACTGATTACAATATACAAATACATATATTGCTTTAAAATTATTTGGATCAGACCACTGCAATGCTTTATAAAAATATTATTAGACTAGTCTTTTAAAAACGATAAATGTATAAACAGGCGAGCATTGGGTGGCTTTGACACCAACTCTCTGGTTTAAATACAGTTTAGTACTGGTCTCCAAAAGCCACCTGGGAAATTGGAAATTGGCCAACATCACAGAATTACATAATAAAGGTGCAAAAACAGATCCCCTTAACTACAGCCCAATTAACTTACTGTACTTCCAATCATTTGGAAAATTTGTATTTATTTCATTTCCAATCATTTTTCCAAATGAAATATTGGAAAAGCACTCCACCATCATCCATAAAATTGCAGTTCTAGTTCTAGTCGTTTAGCACGAGGATCTTGAATCGTACACTGTGAGTGACGATGCACTTGTAACATTGCTAAATGGAGAAAGCAAGAACATTTGGGACTGTTGTGTGTTTTAGGGTAGAGCAAACCAGACTGTGGTTTCTCAAGTTTCTTCAAAGCCAACATCCAACAGGTATTTATTTATTTATTTCCTCTCTCATTCTTAATTTTCTAACTTCGACAACAGAGTAATGCAGTAATTATCTATGTAATGTACCCAAAAATTGTATCACCTTTTATTTATTTATTTATTTATTTATTTATTTATTTTTGTCACTGGTTTTTGCATCGCAGCATGCTTGCCTTGAATTTTTTTACCCGTGTTTATTTATGGCATGCTCAATCACACTCTTATTCTTGTGCATGCAGCAAGACGTCTACTGCGAATGGAGTTAGCCGAGGTTTTGGAGAAACTAAGTTTGAATGCTCTTCCAAGCATCCAACTCCTCGCACAGGAAAGAATGCAAGTATTTCTATCTGGGAGACTGGTACAGGGTGTGCGACACCTGTCGAAATGTAAACTTTGTGGCACATTTTATAAATCTGATTTGAACACATGTTTGGATGTGATGCGGGTCTACTGAAAAGCTTCTTTGTTTTCGGTCATGCTCGTTGTCAGCTGTTCACCGGTTCTTTTCATTAGTGTCACAGATTGGCCTACTAAGTAGCGTTACAAGCATGCTGGGGAAGTTTTGCATGATTTTCCTCATTACTTTCGCAAACTTTGTTGCGAAGGTTATGTTTTGATCGCTGTGTATTTATTTATTTGTGAATATGTGTGTTTGTTTGTTTGTTATTCGCATAACTCCAAAGTATTGAACTGAATTGCAGCAATTTGTGGGATGATTGGTTATTATCCGAGGACCATTTGATTAGATTTTGAGAGCGATCGGGTCAAAGGTCAAGGTCATGAAAAGGTCAAAATCGTCTTTTTACCATAGCGCGGTCAATTTGTATCCAATTTGCATGCAACTAATGCCAAAATGTTCAGAATTCAATGCCCCATCTTGTGATATGTGACATGACACAATGACGTAATAACCCTTATTAGCGGTTGGGAGTCAAAGGTCAAGGGGGTCACGACATTGCAAAATGTGCGGTTTTAGTCATAACACGGTCAATTCTTATCCGATTTGCATGAAACCAACACCAAAATGTAGACTGTTCTGTTCCCCACACTCTAATACCAATTACAAAATTAAGAGTACAAAGGTCAAGGTCGAGGTCATGAAAAGGTCAAAATCGTCATTTTGCCATAGTGCGGTCGATTTTTATCCAATTTGCATGCATCCATGCCAAAATGTTGTGAATTCAATGCCCAATCTTGTGATATACGATATGACACAGGAAATTTAATGTTTTAAGCCATCATAACACATATGCGATGGCAGATGTGGTATGGGATTAAATACCCTCACAATCAACGGTTTCTGGGGGGGGGGGGGGGGGCAAAATGTAGCGTTGGCGAAGGTATGCGCTCTACTGAGTGCCCGTTCTAGTTTTCTGTATTTGTTTTTCATTTGGTTGTTTGAAATATAATTTGTCTGCACCTTAATATTGTTGCGAATTCGCGCCCGCCGGCGTGCGAACGGCCACGTGACTCGAATCGCGGCACGTCGCCCACCGACGGACAATTCTGTCGTGACCCTCTCGGACTAACGCCGGGAGCTAGTCACGGGTGGGCCTTTCGGCCTCACCACGATCGTGCCAATCGGCCACCCGCGTGGGATAGGGTTGTTCGCCAAACTCGACCTACCTAAGTACCCACGCGGATGGTAACCGGGCGATCGCACCTCGCCGCAGGTCGACTCCGGACGCGAGCCGCTTGGGCGGCCCGTTCCGTACTATCGGGATAACCGAGCGGTGTTATCGTCGGCCTCGACGGTTCTCGATTAATTATCGGGCGTATTAAGCCCACTACGAACCCTTTACGTGAAGCAGGATGGAGGGTCAATAAGGAAAAGACGAAGCGAAACGGGAAAACAGTTCAACACAAGCACATTTATTACCCGGCCCACGGAAAGCACACATATACAGTCAAACAGTCAGAATGCACATATATCAGCAAAAACAAAAGCAACAACGACGCAGATCTACTACCGACTACGCGCACACACGGCAACACTTATACAGTTTTACTTCACAGACGGCGCCAACAACATTCATTCGAAAGCAAAATAAAAGGCCACCCTCAAAGACAAGGGGGCAAGACGGGGCCCGTGGGCCAATATGTGCGCGTGACCTGAAGGAGCTGCCAGGCCCCGCGAGACCGGGGGGTCCTACCCGCGTCCTCGTGACGAGCCGCAAATGTGGCTGCGCGCGGTGCCCCGACTTCGTGCTCCTTCGCAGGTTTCGTTGGCACCGCTTGAGTGGGGTGGGAACGGGGCCCCCTTTTTGCACTATCTCAGCGCGGGGAAAAAGGGGGAATTGTTGATGCCCTGGGGGAGGAGAATGGCTGGCTGGCTTGGGTCCTGCGACGAGCGATCCCACCGCGACCTCGTCGCCGACCGCCGTCTTCCCTGCCTCGGACCCGAGCTCCTTGGCCTCTTCCCACAATTCTCCTCAGCCGACTGCAGAACCCAACTCGATGCCTTCACCACCCGACTCGACTCCGTTCTCCAACCAAAAACTCCACTCACTCTTCCACCAACTCGACTCACTGCCACACTTCTGCCGATGACTCTCCAACCAAAAACACTCTCACTCTGCCTTGCGCTCGCCTTCTTATAGGCCGGCAGAGAAAACAATATGCAAATTTCCGGAGTAGGATCACCTCGGGGGCGGGGCCACGCTCGCCCATTGGTCGGAGGAAAGGGGGCGTGAACCTCCCCTGATCCTAGAATTTGCATATATGGATTTCACAAGACGCGCCTGGAGGCGGGGCCAAGCGCTCCGCGCTTCCTAATTGGACGGATCAGAAGTGGCGTGTAGCGTTCCTGATCCGAATTCTCCCTCGGAAAGGCCGCTATTTGCACTCGCGGCTCGGTGCGTATCGCTGAATGAGCCCAAGACAGCCCGACGCTCAGTGTTCACAGGTGGTGCTTTGATGGTCATGGTGCCGTTTGGGAATGGCATGATGCGATGATGTGGGAGCGAGTTGTGAAGGTAAAGGTCGTGGCTGTTGGCGTTGTTGTTGTTGTCTGAGGTTGGAGCGGGGTTGCAGTTGGTGACGATGGCTGGCGTGGTGGTTAAGGCGGTTGCGGTTGAGACGTGGTTGGTTCAAAATAAAGATAGAACAGAAAAACGGCTATCTCAAAGCGTCGCAGCCCGAATGAATCACATAAATTCCCTCTAAACAACGGGTTTGGGGCTAACTACACAGTGCTACTAGAGATATCTCACCTACGGGCCCTTCATGGTGGTTTGCGAATTTCCACAGCCGTAACAATATATACATTTTTTTCTTTTGCTGTTTGGCTTATTTGTCGGATGAAGCAAGCTTGCTCTCGGCTAACTGTGAAACTACCTTTCAGAATTTAATTGATTGCTCCATATCAGTGGGGGAGGGAAGGGGGGAATGATATTCCATCTGCAAAAAACATAAAATCATTGTTATCTGACTTCCAGGAAAGGAGAAGTGAACCCAGTTCATTTGTGGAAACGTGCCCCAAGCAACAGTTCACCTTCTCCTCGCCACCAGCAATTCACTCGGGGTCTTCCACCTCATTATCTCAGCACTCGACCACAAGCAAATCTGTGAGTTAGCTACTCCAAGATATCTCCATGTCTTTCTGCTATTTCTTCATCGCAGTTAAAAATTGAGCTCGTCGGAGAAGGTTTAAATTAACCTGACCCAAAATTGGATCGGGCATTGCTATGTTGGACTTGCCTACCTGTGCCTTCCTGTCTCTCGTCCAGTTGTTTGATATTTCTCTCGGCTAACTGTAAAGCCATAAAAATGTAAAAGCTTTCAATGCTGTAAGTGAAATGGGTTTCAACAGCTGCACATCAGGCCTGCTAATGACAAAAGCAGTGAGGTAGAAAAGGCTTGGGGTGATATGTGGGATGGTAACGATAATTTATCTGCCACCTTCTCGGAAGTGGCCAATGATTTATTGATTTTCTCTGATATCCTCCAAGGCTTACTGAAGAGTTTGATTATAGTAAGAGACAAACAGACCCACAAAACAGCAGAGACAAACAGGTAGACATAAATGCACACAAGTAGACAGAGTAATTGATAGTCTCAGTTTAAAAGCTATTGAAACATTCACACAATTTTCTTGGGGGTGTTGGGGGGGGCGGATGTGGGAAGAAAAAGGTTTTCGAGCAAAAGTTTATAACTACATTAAATGGCATAATGGTTTATCCAAGACTGTTAGAGCATCCGCTCTGAGTCTGGAATGTTGGCATTTCGAACCCCAGCCAAGTCCAGACCAAAGACTTTAAAATGGTACTTGCTGCTACCTTACTTGATGCCCAGGATTTAATAAGGATAGGGCATCAACAAACAATGCTAGGTTGACATCCATTACGCAGGCTTGATGAACCTAATGGCCTCCTGTATTGAAGTTCCTTGTATGGGAGCTCATATTATTGTAATTCACTCTGCGTCCCCACTCGGCCCAACACGAGACCACCGGAGATAAACTCCAAAGATGCCGAGCCAAGGCATTAATTTAAATTGCAAAATGACAATGGTTGCTCAGGAAAACGTTACGACCTTCAATCTGCTTGCACACACCAATGATCTAACATGTGCCTGCTGCCAGGTTGTTCATGTACGGACGAGTAACTAATTCCCAACCAATGGTTCCCAGTAACTAATTCTTTCCTGGGAAAGCCACATTTCCAAGCTGGCCTCCGAAGCCAGTCGCAGACTGGCCATCCTCATTTATGCCAAGTCCTTCCTTAGCACACCTGAGCTCCTGACCACATACAAAGCTTTCGTCCACAGCCTGATGGAGTATTGCTCTCCCCTCTGGTTGGTGCTCCTGCCTCTCACCTTTTCTCGGCTTCCCACTGTGGAAACCAAGGCATTTAGGATCATTGGTATCTCCTGTGATGAGGCTGAGTCTTTGGGTCTCTCACTCTCTCACCACAGGCAGGTTGGTGGTCTTTCTGTCTTCCACCGCTCCGCTCCGGCCTTGCCCCCCCCCCCCGTTCTGTCTGAGATATGTCCCCCCCCCCTCATATTTCCGCAGGGTGCTCAAGGTCTGCCAGCAACTCCCTTCTAGTAAAACTAACAAAATCTAGAATCGTTGCTCACCTTCACTCTTTCATTCCTCTTTTTTTTTCCAGCCTTTGGACAAAGTCCCACACTCTCTTCAATCCCACTCTTCCCTCCAGGTCTTCAAAACAGCTGTTCACAACCATCTCTTATTTTCCCCCATCCAAAACCACGATCTTTTCTACCCCGTTAATCCACCCAAACCCACCTCCTTCAAATTCCCTGCTCTCCTTCCTTTGAAAGTCCCTGGAGTTTACCTTGTTGTTTACCCCACCCCATCCCTCTCCCTTCCACAGATCTCTTCATAACTGTTCCCACTGTTTTTTTTTTTCCTTCCCTCTCCCACCCCTCTTGTCTCCTGCTCTCCTTGTTGTATGTTCTGTGTGCTAGCTCTCATACAAGCATCGACAAGTGCTTTAAAAAAAAATAAAATCGTGCCAGAAATAAATACCTTGTGCACGTTGTGTGGTTTGTTAGGTTGACCCAGCAGCATCTATACCACCCTTTACATTCTCTACACCGGCAATCAGGGCAACAGAACCAACTCCTCTTTGCTCTCAACTTGCTGTAAGTGCCATTTGATTATTTATTTATTTTTGTGTACAACATTAAGGCTCATGGTAGCATCCTCATTTATAAGCATTCTAATTGCTTGCATTGGAGGTTATTTTGATAATTTTTTAAACCCTTGCAACAACATTGAATTTTTTTAAAGTCTTATTTACATGTGAAATCCTTTTTGGGTTTTTTTTTATTAATTTTTTGAAATTTTTTGTGGAATTTGGTATTCAATTTTTCTACTTGTCCCACAAAGGATGAAGTCGAGAACAGGCATTATTTTAGACAAATATATTTTCTTTTCACAAGAACTTTTATCCTGGAATCTTTAATGTATAACCACATTAAGGTAGATTTGATGTCTTTAATGGAATAGGTATTCTGAGCAGTTTAAAGGCATCAAATCGATAAAATAACTTAAAGAATGTTTGGATTATGAATAGGTAGTGTGGAGAGTATTTTGAACTTGTCTCATCACCTTTTAAACGTTTTTTTTTGTTGGTGATATCAGCTGCCCCTCCAGACATCTAATATTAATTATGTGCAAATTAAAATGTTTTACTTCATCAGTTCACAGACACGAGAATTGATAGACAGAGGCCTGCTTCCCAATGCCTTGAGTTTTATTAGAGTACTAGCAGGGGCTACCCCATGTTGCCCGGCTGAGTGAGAATTTTCCCACCAGTCGTTTCGGGACATGTTGGACATTGAAAAGCGAGCCTGTTATCGACCTCATCGTGATTGCCTTTTGCCTCCAGGCCGGCGGCTGCACTACCTGACCCCACACCCCAATATACACTTTATAGCAGCTTTTGGTTGCCTCAAAATGGACATCAAGGCCAACGTGAAAACGGCGGTCACTGGGGAATGTTAATGCATATTGTGTGTGTGATTGTAAGATGAGGATTGTTACCTAAAATGGCTCACAGTTTCGAAAATAGGCAGAAAATACTTGTAAAAGTACCTGAGAGAAACGGGTGTACCTCTGCACAATTTACGAGTTGCAGAACCTTCTCAACTCGCCGAAAGGGCTGACCACTTGCAACTATCCATACTGCAAACTCCCAACAATGTGGGCCGGTGCAAGGCTGGGACTGTGTGTTTTGAAGCATGGTACCCAAACCCCCGACCATGCCTGCCAGTAAATGGACTTTGAACCTTGCTGGAGTGCTTCCTGTGAACATGGCAGGCTTGGTCATTTATTTAATGGATGTCTGAAATTGGAAATACGCTCCCGTGTGTCATTACCAACAAAGTATGAACTCGACATCTCTTATCCACGGATAATTTTTGTATTTCCTATATTTTTATGACTGATTTACATCCAGGAACACAGCAATTATGGTTAACCATTTCGAAATTGCCACCCTTTCTTCTAAATGCTGAAAATTATGTTAAGGAGACTGACTTGGGGATTTCGTGCTCGCAAAGGCAGGTTAAAAGTTCCTCGTTTAACTGAAGCGAGTCACTGAAAATGCACACACAGCATGAAAGGCCTTGTTAGCATTCATACGTCATTTCTAAAGTCCTGCATTGGAGCCCTGCCCCGCCAGGCTGATTGACAGGCATTTTCCTTTCATATTCCTATACATAGTTTCCCACTTTAAGATGTAGTACATTCGTGTTTGAACCGATTTTGAGTTAGCCTGTCTAAAAATAAAAAGAATTACAAACGGGCTGTTTTGGGTCTGTCAGTTTTGTAGCTCAGTGATGCTGTCGAAAGGTTTAATGAGTGTGTTAGTGTTATTGCATGTGAAATCCTCCACACACAACTGGTAGGTGCTTTATAGGGTTTATGCAGTATATATATATATATATATATATATATATAATATATATTATATATATATATTATTTTTTTTTTTTCTTTGAGGATTTGTGTTTGATTAAACCTATGGAATGTCTGTACCATCCCTACATTGGAAGTCTAGTGACTTCCTGATTTAAGCTGCTGAAAGTACAAATCCCCCCCCCCCCCAAATTTTCATGTTATCCAATACTGGTATAACCAAATAGTATGAGATTTCCATATACTATGGACCATCACTTGTTGAATTTGCTCGTTCCTAGCTGATGTGTAAGCATTTTTCATGGCTCTGAGATGACGAGTAGGATTTTAACTCTGACCATTATCATTTCCTCCTGCTTGACTGATAGCCCATCTTCCAGTTCAGTTCTCCCTTGGATTGGGCCGGAAGCAGCAAATGTACGAGCTCTACACCTGCAAGCACAGTGCAATCAACCTCAGGTTTGCTGATGCACATTTTCCTCCGTGCTCTGCTCTAGGTGATAATTGTGTAATGACCTACTCCACCGAAGGTGGACGGAGGTTATGTTTTCACGCCTGTCTGTTTGTCTGTCTGTGAACAGGATATCTCAAAAAGTTGTGAATGGATTTGAACAAAATTTGGTGGAGAGGTTGGGTATGTGACAAGGACAAAATGATTAGATTTTGGTGAAGATCTAGATTCGAGAATTTTGAAAGTGATTCTTCACCATTGAGAGATGGGGTTAAAATTTATATACTACTGTTGGACCCTGACATTCGCGGACGCCGTGTATTTGCGGTTCATAAAATGTGACCTGCTTCGACACTTGCGGCCCTCTGCTTACAGGTTCACGGGGTTTTTTTCTCGCTTTTTCACCGGAGCTTTGATCATTATTATTATTTTTTTTTTCCTCAAAGTTATGTATGGATTCGGATGAAACTTAGTGGACAGATTGGGTATGTGATAAGGAAGAATTGATTTGATTTTGATGAAGATCCGGATACA
>CM068966.1:40093790-40128037 GCA_035128595.1 Eptatretus atami
AGATGTAGTACAAATCTCTGTTAGCTCCTGCATTATAGTGCTGTGTGTCTGAAGAGTGCTGTGAGATGTGGTGATTCCATCTCTGACTTATTTCCAGTTCTTACTGGAGTTCGTCAGGGCTGTGTACTGGCCACCACACTTTTCAGCACTTGTATGGACTGGATTCTGGGGAAGATGTCTGAGAGATCAAGCTGCAGTGCATCGTTTGGGAATGTCAAGATCTCTGACCTTGATTTCGCAGATGATGCAGTCATCTTTGCGGAGACTCTGGATATCGTTTTGGGGGCCCTTGAGGTGCTGAATGAGGAGTCGGAGCCACTGGGATTACGTGTTTCCTGGGTCAAAACTAAGATACAGGCTTTCAATGACATTTTGGATGCTGCTATCTTGTCTGTACCTGTTTGTGGTGAGGACATAGAGGTAATGGAGAGATTCACTTACCTTGGCAGGGATATTCATGTCTCTGCTCGCTGTGAGCCAGAAATCAATAGATGTCTGAGATGGAGATTTCGTTCCTTTGGTACCAAGTCTCTTCAGAGAATCCTTGGCTATCGCTGGTTGGTCTTTGTGTCCAACGAACGGTTGCTGAGAAAGACTCAAATGAGATTTGTTACCTGCGTAGTCCTTAAGCGTCAGCTGCGGCTGTATGGACATGTGGCTCGTTTTCCTGACGCTGATCCTGCTCACCAGATTCTCTCAGCGAGGGAGTCTCGTGAGTGGAGGAGGCCAATGGGCTGACCATGTGCCTCGTGGTTGCAGCAGGTTGATCGGCATCTCAAGGATAAAGTGGACGCAGCGACGCGCTGCTCCGGTGCATGCTCCCATACCTGATCTGACCTGACTGCAGTAAAATGAAAATGAACAAGTGCAATCATTGGGGGTTTGCTTCACAATAACAAAAAAAACATTTCAGACTACATTACAACTGGAACAATTATTATTACAAATCAGAATGTGAATCCTGGCATTGAACAAAACTGTCTGGTCGATCTTACGATTGGTGATCTTGATCCGGACTCTTCACAGCTTTTGGGTCTTCTTGAGGAATTGATCAAGGAAAAGTTTCTTCTCAGCCTTTTTTTGTTGTTGGGGTCACCAGGTGTCAAAACGGGAGATTTATTTTATTTTATTTTTACCTCTATTTGATATTGGGCCTTCCAGGTGTAAATTTTTTGTCACTTTTCAATTTTGCTTTAGGTGGGAAGCATGGGGATTTGCGATGGCGTGCCATCGACTTCGCTCTAGTTGAGTTTAAAAGCGAGAATCTGCTTTTGTGACTGTCTGTCTGACATTCCCATAGTGATTCATTGTCTTCCTCATACCCCTCCTACCACTCACTCAATTGCGTTAATCTTCCATCGCACCTCTGAATCAAGTAAGGCACAAAGCACAGCTCATGCTATATCAATTCCCACAGCACGCACAAACCCACTTTCAACTTATTAAGGAATAAATATACAATTTTTAACCAGCAAATTGCATGAAAACACAAGATGCACTTCATGCTAAAAGTGCTGTATTGTCGTACATCGATGGCAAAGGTTTTGGAAGGATATCGGCTTGACAGTATAGTGTGCAATTTTTCGTTTCTTCAATGTATGTTTCGATATACTTGTGCGTCGTAATTACGACATTGGTGTTTCAAAACAAATATCAGTAATAACAGTCCAAAATCATCTCGTATAGCCATTATTAATTAAACGCAGTGTAGAGGTATGTAAGTTTTAGTATATCAACAAAAAAACTGATCTTGCAAACCTTGCATTATTAAAGCACATTTAAATCAATATCCTGAAGCCTAAAAATACGAATTGGAATGCTTACTTAATTTGAGTTCGATGGAGAGAAAATGTTGGAAAGGGAGTGGTGGAGGGGGATGGAGCCTGAGTATGAACTATTTGAAGCGATCAGCGGTGAAAATATTTCAAATCCTTAAGTTGTTACGAAACAAGAAATTAAAAGTATATGTTGCTGTGAAGAATGCTGCTGCTTCAGTTCATCACATGCAGTGTGTGTACATGATTCAGATTGGCATTGGGAGGTAAACGACAGAGCAACGTTACCATAATGTAGACAAACTATTCTTGGTAGGTCATAAGGAACAGCCGGATGAGGCAGCACACTCGGGTAATCAATCTACTGTGTGTCCCAGGTCATAGGTCAGTGTAGATCAAAAAGAAAGCCTTCCAGTTTGCATAGAGATGTCAGATTTTTCTTGAGCAGATTTTGAGTTTTATCCCCATTATCATCAGTCATTTGGACAGTTGAATAATCCATCTACACCCCACTGATTTACAATTGCAGCAACCACTGCCTCTTCAATAAATTTACAATTTGAAAATGTGAAAAATAATTTTCCTTTTCAAACCCTACTGATATAGCTGATACTATTGCCTTTGCTAAAATGGTAGAACTTCCCCTTTTTATCAGCTAGTGCAAATTCCACAACAACCTCCATAATTGGTTTTCTGTTTACATAATGCTTTCAGCCACTGTATTTTAATAAAACATCAAGAGCATATATAGACACGAGCAGGTTTTAAAGTCTTGCCATGTATCTTTTCTTTAACCTTGCTGTTTTAATGAAATGGAATACGTTACTGTTGATTAAAGTCCCCCTTTCCAATTTCTACCACAGCCACCATCTGATTCCTGGGAATGTGACACTTGCATGGTTCAAAATAAGGCCGACGCAATGCGCTGTGTTGCTTGTCACGTTCCACGGCTTCCTGCGGATACCGGGCCTGGATTTTCTTCTTTGCTACCACCTAAGTTGCCAAATGATACCCATATGAAGTTGGGAACTTCATTGGAACGTGCTCAGAATGAGGTTGGGTGGAGCTGTTCAACGTGTAAGGGTCAAACTAAGGCGACTGATGGAACGTGTCAAGCATGCAAAGCGGCAAAGACAGGTACCTGCTTTCTCTGAGATAAACCAATTATACTTTAAATCAAGACATTTTTAGCTCGCCTGTTCGAAGAACAGAGAGCTCTAGCGATACCCCCAGCGTGAGCGTCAGCTTCAGCGTGAGCGTGAAAATGTTAAAGTTTTTGGTGCAAGTTATTTTTTCCTTTCTAATGTTTTTATCTACCACTATTTTTTATACGCCCGATATATATATCGGGGCGTATTATGTGATACCGGTCATCCGTCCGTCCGTCCGTCTGTCCGTCCGTCCGTCCGTCTGTTCCTGTCTGCACTCTAACTCCCAAAGTTTTCAACTTTCACGTTTCATATTTGGTACATAGGTACAGACTGTGGAGACGGTGTGTCGCGACATACGTTCGTCATCTAAAGTGGTTGCCATGGAAACCAGGATGCTGTTTTTCCATGTAGTAGCACAATTCTGTATATACCTTCTTGTTCGGGCATATGTTGTGCTCACTTGCGCTCTTGTTACTGATTACAATATACAAATACATATATTGCTTTAAAATTATTTGGATCAGACTTCACTGCAATGCTTTATAAAAAATATTAATTATTAGACGAGTCTTTTAAAAACGATAAATGTATAAACAGGTGAGCATTGGGTGGCTTTGACACCAACTCTGGTATAAGTAAGGAGCCATCTACATTTTTTTTTTTTTTGTAAGAGTAGATTATTTACATCCTAATGGCATGCAAGATAAGATGACATGTGAGTACCTCATTCTGTACACTCCCCATAATTGTATCTCCTCCCAACCCCTTTTGCCTTTCTTCATTTCCAAACTCTTCTACCCATTCATTCATTCATTCATTCATTCATTTATTTATTTATTTACATACATTTCCTTTGTTTTTCTCTTATTTTGCATTTTTATGCTCCTCCCTCCCTCCCTCCCTTCCCTTTCCTATGCCTGCTATTTACTCTGCTCCAAATGAAATTATCTTGTTGTTTGAGTCAACATTCAACATTCTTCCTGGAACTGGATGTGTCCGTGTTTTGTCTTTGCAGGTTCCCCAGATACCCTCCCACCAGCACCATGTGTTGGTTTTGGGGAACAGTTCAAAAAGGCTCCTGGGACGTGGGACTGCGATGTTTGTCTCGTGCAAAACAAGCCTGATGCCCCTGTGTGTGTCGCGTGCTCTAGTTCCAGGCCAGGGAGCAAAGCACCCTCAAGTACGCTTGGAGCCACAATGTTTGCCCAAGGAATTTTTGATTGTTTGCATGGTTGCATGAAAGTAATGAATTGGTATTTAAATCGGCATTTTGAAGTCTGCTGAAATCAGCTGATAGCCTTGGATGAAAAGGCTGATTGTGCCTTTGTCTCAAAACAGAGCCTAAGAAATGCCTAAAGGCTATAGCGAATAGTTTGGTTGTTCTACAAAGCTGTCGGGGAAACATTTTAACCAAAGTGATTTTGGAAGAAAAAAAACACTTTTTGTAGTTTTGTCTGCCCTTCCTCGTCAACCTTATCCTATTTCCCCTTCATCGTTTCAAAAAATTTCAAAAAAGAAAACTTTCTTTTTCACTCCACAACAATCTCATTTTACTTGAACTAGCAGAGTGCCCGCCCTGCAGGCGATCTTGTTCTAAGCATGCAACACGTTATTTTGACGCATACCTTTATTTGGGTGGTGTATAGGCAACTGACAGCTCTGTGTAGGAAAAATAAATAACCTGGGTTACGTGCATGAAGCAAAAACATACCGACAGCTTATAATTCAAAACGTCTCACTACACTGGAAAATGTAGGGTTAGAGAAAGTGGACGTACTGTGACTGTACTGTGGACGTACTGTAACTGTACGGAAAATATTGTACTGTAACTGGTGGAGACTTGTAATTCCCTTCCCCACCTGGAGGCGGCGCTACACGATATACATTTACAAAGAGAATTTGCATTGGGTGTTGGTACATTTATATCAATATCCTGAAATTGAGTTGGGTGTCACCATGCAAATTACTTGGGTATTGGTACCACTCCCACCAGCCATGGCACTTCAGCAAAGAACTTATGTGACTCAGTGTGACTCACTCTGTGAACTTCCTGACCTGGATTTCTCCCAATGGCATATCCTCCCTTCTAGACTTGGTGATGACAAACCTCCCCGCTAATGTCTCCTACTCTTCTTCTGCTCCAATTGGTTCATCTTGTCATATGCTTGTGAGAGTCAACATCCCTCGGGCTATTCTCAGAGAGCCTCCTCAGCACTGACGAATCTGGCAGCTCACACAGGCAGATTCGGAGGAAATGCAAGCAGCTCTCTCACTTAAGGACTGGTCTCCTATATCAACTGCCATTGATATTAACTCATCCTGGGAATTCTTCCACAGAAACCCGCGCTCTCTTATGCACAGATCCATCCGGTCTCGTCTTCAGTTATTGTACTCCTCTTCTCGCCCATGGTACACTGAATCCTGTGGTGAGGCAGTTACTCTGAAATAACTTGCCTTCTCTTCCTGGAAAGCCAACCTGACCAAAGGCAATCTCAGATCATTCCACAAAGCCCACAAGTGTGTGTCCAATCTCAGGAGATCCAGAAAACAACATCTGTCCAACCTCAAGATTAAAATTTCAAACTTGTCTCCCTCTAAAACTTGTTGGCGCATTCTCAAATCTGTCTCCGCAGTATGCTCCCCCCTCTATCCCTTCCCCCACTTAAAATGGCACCCACAATCGTTTCTGCTCCTGAGAAGGCCGAATGCCTCAATTCTGTGTTTACTACAAAATCTTGTGTCCTCGACCCCTCGTTCTCCCTACCCACTCCACCCAGTGGACCCAACTGCTCCTGGACCATGTATTTTACCCCTGAGAAGGTGGAGAAGTTTCTGGAAACCCTCAACACTGATTCTGCAACTGGACCAGATGACATCAGGTCATGTGTCCTTAAAAAAACCCCCAAAAAAACCCTGCGCTGCTGCTTTTGCACATCCTATCTCTGCCTTTTTCACACTATCATTTGCTGTAGGCCTAGGTCATCTTCCATCTGCTTCGAAATCGGCCAACATCACTGCATTACATAAGAAAAAAAGTGCAAAAACCGATCATTTTCATGACAGACCAATTAGCTTGTTTCATGTGTAGCCTGTAGCTGTTGGCTGCATCATTTTCTGGAGGTGCAGCTGTGTCTCTGATGCAGTGCCCCTGTTACCAGTAAGATGGTACTCATTTTGCCAACCACTGAAGGATGACAGGCTGAGTCAAGCCACCTGGTTTTGTTTCAACAGAAGAGCAGGGGCTCAAACTCAAGACCCTAGGATCTTAAGCCAGCCACCTCAACTGTTAAGCCAACACCAGGATTACCGATTTAGCTTACTTCCAATCATCAGCAAGGCCATGGAATTGAAAATTGCAGTTTATATGAAATTCCTCCTTTTGTCCAACAACCTCATCTCAGCTCATTAACTCTGATTCAGACCAAATCATTCTAACTTGGAAATGCTGCTCTTACTCTCCCAACAATGGATCCATCCATCCATTGGGACCATACTCTGTGCAGAGCGTTGGTGCTGCCTAAGCAGTCTCCTTGGCTATTGGGCACAATCCTGGACGGGTCGCCACTCCGACACAGGATACCAGCATGCTGGCACTCATTTTGCCAACCTCGGAAGGATGACAGGCCGGATTTTTAACAGGCCGGAAGGATTTTTGACAGGATGACAGGCCGGAAGGATGACAAGCCGGAAGGATTTTTAACCCCACCTGGTATTGATTCAACAGCTCAACGGGATTTGAACTCAGAACGCTAGGATCCCAAGCCCGCCACCCTAACCATTAAGCCAAGACCACCAGGCATATAACAATGGATGAAGGCCCTCAATGTCAGACAGGAGGTCAAGGCCATCTCTCGAGACATATCTTGAGCTTTTGATAGTATGGCATCTCAACTCTCACCCAAAACCTTCTGCTTGTGGCATCCAAGGCCAACGCCATACTTGGCTTACTGAGTTACTGACTTCCTCTACTCTCATAGTCTATGTGTGTCTCAAAACAGAATCCTTTCATCTCCTCTCCCTGTGAAGGCTGGAGTGTGCCCAAGGCAGTGTTCTTGACCCAGTCCTATTATATTCCTAATCTTCATAAATAATCTCTCTAACTCTGGAAAATCCCCTTTATCTATTTGCTTATGACTCCACCCACTGCAATGACATCACTCATCCTTGAGATTGGCAGGCTGCATCCTCTTCCCCCTTTCCAGACCTTGATAAATTCACAAGCTGGTCAAACTCTTGCATTATCTCTTTCAATCGTGACAAATCTCTCTCTCCAAAAGGACCGTATGGCAATCGCTCCAATCTACTTTCTTAATAATCCTCTTGAGGAAGTTCAGTCACCCAAATTCCTTGGTCTCACTATCAGCCATGATCGTTCTTGGGAAAACCACATTTTAAAGTTTGCCTTCAAAGCCATCTACCGACTGGGCATCCTCTGTCATACAAAGGCCTTCCTTGGCACACCTGAACTCCTATCCACCCACAAGGCCTTCATCCACAGCTTGATGGAATACTGCTATTCCCCTCTGGGCTGGTTCCCCTGCCTCTCATCTTTCTCAGCTTGACGCTGTGGAAACCAAGGCCTTCAAGATTATTGGAATCTCCCGCAATGAAGCTGAGTCCATGGGCCTATCACTTCGCCATCGAAAGCAGGTCGGTGGTCCCTGTCTTCTACTGCCTCATTTCGGGTCTTGCACACTCTGCTGCTTCCGTGCTTTGCCCCCCCTCCCCATGTTTCTGCATGCATGCATACACACAGTCCACCATCAACCCCCTTATGGTGAGACTACCTAAATCCAGGATCACTGTTCATCTCCACTCATTTGTTCCTTCCCTCCCCCCCCCCCACCTGTGGAACAAACTTCTACATTCTCTTCAATCTTATTCTTCCTTCCAGGTCTTCAAGACAATTGTTCACCACCACCATCTCAGATTGTCCCCAATCCAAAATCATGATCTTTTCTACCCTTGTTATCCCCACCCACCCACCCAATCCTCCTTCAAAATTCCAGTTTTCCTTCCTGAGAGTTTCTTCTATAGCCGTCTTGTCCCCCATGCATCCTCTCCTGCTCCCCCATTCCTTCCAACACCCATTGTTTTTCCAAGTCTCCCTCTATCTTGGCCTTCAACTCTGCTGTTGGTGTCCCCCCCTCCCCCCTTCCTGTTCCTTTTGTCCTGTTGCGTCCTGATCTGTTAGGCATTCTAGTACTAGCTATACCACGAGCCTTGACTATGTATACAAAAAAATAAGTGGCTCAATTGAACAAGAGCAAATGTAGTGCGTGCTGCCAAGTGGAGTAAAGTTTATATCTCATTAAAAGTCCGACTGCAGCTACCTCATGTGTCTACTTTGATCGAATATAAAAAAAGCCTTTAAACATCATAAGATTTAATGTCAAAAGATAAGAACATCAGATTATTCAACCTGTCAGCACACCTCTTGAGCTTCACATTAGATGAGGCATTGCATTTGAAAATTTTAACCATGTCAATGTGGATTTCATGTTTTTGTCTATTTTTGATTTGCAAAACCTCGTAAACTGCCAAATTGTTCACTGAAACGTTTAATAATAATTCAAGTGGAAATCTGAAGGTTTAAACTACAACTTATCTAAGTGTTGGCATTTCTGAAGATTTGAAGTGCACTCATGTGATTTTTGTATTCTGTCATTGTTACGTTTGTTTATTCACTTATTTATTTACTTTTAAAATCCCATTCAGCAATAACAGGAATCATAACCAATGTTACACCCACAACGTCTCTGAACTTCGGGGACAAGTTCAAAAAGGCTCCTGGAACATGGGACTGCGATGTTTGTCTTGTGCAAAACAAGCCTGACACCTTGGCTTGTGTTGCCTGCACTAGCCCAAAGCCTGGAAGTAAACCACCCCCTGGTAAGCCTGAAACTAGATTATTCATGTAATTGCAATGTAGTCTGTAGGATTATTGCATTTTAATTTTTTTAAATTTGCAGTCAATTCATTCCAATTGAAAAATATTTTAGCACTCGTCGACCCTCTACCCCTCTACCCCCGTATCCCCCCCCTTCCACATGCACACAAACCCCTCACTATCCACAAAATGTTTCACAACAATCACTGCATCCCGAGAATGTATCGACCGAGGAAAGAAGGAGGTGGCGGCCTGATGAAACTCTATCAAGTACACAGAGCGATGACTGTCGGGTTGATTAGCAGAGTATTTGAAAAGTTCAACAGACTACCGAATATATTTTGTATACAAACATGAACACAAAAAACCAAAAAAGGTATCTCTCACTTACCTTGGAAAAAAAAACTTCCCAAAATGGGTACGAATAGAAGATGTCACCCACCAAACCGAAACGGCAACAAATACAGGGTGTAACATAATTCTGGAATCATAGGTTAATTGTGTATTTGTTTTTGTGTAACAATTCCAGAATTAATGGCTTTTATTTTGGCAAATGTTCAAATTGTAATCCATGGTGTGCTTTGCAGTTCTAAACTTGGTGTAATGTAGTTTCAGTGCCTGCAGCATTGTATTTTGTAGTGTCATACTGACTTTGTTACATTCCTCTTGAATACGTTCTTTCAATGTCTCTGCTGTTCATGGACGGTTGGCATACACAACATTTCAAATGGCCCCATAAGAAAAAGTCTGAAGGGGTCAAGCCTGGTGATCTACGGGGCCATTCCACTGGTCCACGCAAACCCAATCCATCGTCCTGATATCATGGCATCGAACCAGGGCCAAGTTACCAAGGCAAAATGTGGAGGTATTCCATCATGCTGAAACGCTGTAACATTGCACGCGGCATATCGTCTAAGGCTCTAAGACTTCATTCAACATTGCTACATATGTTTCTCCAGTTACAGCCACTTCAAAAAAGTATAGTCTGTGTCAGGTTGTTCCATGGATGTCACACCAGACCATTACCCGCAGATCATTCTGAACACAGGTCTCTTCCGCCCAATGGGGGTTCTCATTCGCCCAGTAACGGCAGTTATGATGGTTTACCATTCCACTTAAATGGAAAAGAGCTTCATCACTAAATTGATATCATAATAAATTGAAGGTTGCACTAATTCCTGTTGTATTACCCAGTCACAAAACTCTTCATGTCTGTTGCAATCATACCCGTGAAGCTCTTGCACACATTGGACTCTTTAGAATGCATGAAACAGACATGTGACGTATTCCCAATGCTTGACCAGTTTTTCGTGTTGATCTATGGGGGCTCACAGCAACATTTGCTAAAACATCTAGAGTGTGATCAGGATCTGCACTTGAGCATGGACGACCACCTCTTCGTTTATCTGCCACACTTCCAGTTTCACGAAATCGTTTCATTAACTTTAACACTGTTCCTTGTTGAGGCACAGGTTTCCTTAGATGTCGGCGATGGAATTATTGACAAGTTTCTCTCTGGCTTAAACCTCCGGCATGTAAGAGGGTTCAGCTTCGTCTTGCATAGTGTAATCCATTTTCATAGGTTCTATCCTGAAAAGAACAAAAAACAATTAACCAATGATTCCAGAATTTTGTTACACTGTTACAGCCCCAACAATTGCAAAAAAGACAAAATAATAATAAAGACAAAATACCAACAGATATATAGTGACAACTGGGAGAAAGACAAAAGAGCAGGGAAATATGAAAAAGAGTTGGACAGATTGGGGGTAGACAAAGAAGAATAACTGGAATGGCGAAGAAGTCGGCTCAATTAAGATGGAGAACGAATCATTATAAACGAAACCAAGACTAAGGACACTACACGAATGACTTTAAAAATGGAAGGACTGAGCCAATCGGACAAGTGCCTATTTTGTAAGGTAGAAACAGCACGAGCCACCTCCTGTAGGGATGTAAGAAAAATTCAAGGCAGAACAGCGGTACATACAAAGGCACGACAAGGTATGCAGAGAAATCCACTGACACATTTGTAGAAATTTAAATATCCCAGTTCCATAAAACTCATGAAAACATGAACCAAAAGCAATCATTGAAAACAAGACCATAAATGCTCACATACGACCTGATGATCCCATCCACCATAAACATCGGAAGCAAAGCACTGTGACCGGAGGTAGTTCTCAGATACAAAAGGAAAAAGAAGGCATTGCTTATTGAAGTTTCAGTACCCAGTGGTTTTGGTCTAAATAATGCAAATGAAAGTGACCAAATAGCAATTTGGCAGAAGTCAAGAAAATGACCAAATCGCAAGATCTTGTTTGTTTTTTTTGGATACAATGTCTAGGCTCGTATGAGAGCTAACACGAAACGCACAGCAATGGGGGGGGGGGGCATGAGACAAGAGGGGCGGGAGAAGGAAGGACAACGGTGGGAACAGAGAGAGGATATCTGTGGAAGGGAGAGGATGGGTGGAACATGGGTATACAAGATGGACATTACAGGGACTTTCAGGAAAGAAAGAAGGGAATTTGAAGGAGGTGGGTTGAAATCTTAAGAATGAAGTGAAAGATCCCAGAAGCTGAAAAGCGCTGAAATTGCACCAGTGATAATTGGAGCAAGGGGAATGATAAAGAAGAACCTCAGTGATCCTACAAACCATCTCTGGGAGCATTACTACAAACGAACTATAGGTGGAGGCTGTCCAGGGCTCATTGACGATCCTGAAAAGATTCTTCAGAACAAAACTCTGAGAACACTATTTCACAACTTAGCCCATGAACCATGATCCTTCACCCACCGAAACAAAGGAGGATACTTCGAGTTCTGGGAGGACTCCGTTCCACCTTGTAAAACCTGAATTATGGAGATAACATTCAACGAGACACATACACATAATTGTACAGTATCGGCTATTCCTGAAATATATAATTTAAAGGATTGCTGTAAATGATGTTAACCTCAAAACATTGGTCTCTTACCAAAAGTAATAACTTTAACCTGTAAGCAAAATGAATGGTTTTCCAACTATATGGCTCATCAGCTGAGCAATAAAACACAAAAACAATGCACAATTGAAAGCTTTTGCCTATTTTAAATTTCTTTGCATTTCATCTTCTTATTTTTAAAACATGTAAAGAAAAATAAAAAAAAATCCTTGTGAAGCATGTCCCCATGTTTCATAAATGCAGAATTCAACAAAAATGTCTGAATAATAATAATAATAATGTCGTTTGGACAGATAAACACGTTTTTTTAAAAAAAAAAACTTTATTTATTTATGTTTTTAGCAGTCGGAACTGCTGCTAAGGTGAATTCTGCATTTTAAATTTTGAAATTCGGCTCAGGTGAAGAGATTCTAGAGATTATTGCTTTTCACCTGTATGTAATACTTATAAACATCGAGAGAGTTATATTTGCACATTATTTGATACTCTGGATAGTGATTATGGCCGGATAGTGGTTTTCTCCGCGGGTGTGCGAGTGGTGTTTGTCTCCATATGGTGCTTATAGTATGACTGGTAGAAAATGTATTTCAGACATTGTTTTGTTTCCATCTTCACAGTTGTTCTATGCAGTATCATTTTGATGAGATGGCATGAATCGTAATTAACGCTCCACTGCTCCTCCCAAACTCCCTCCCCCTCCCCCTCCCTCATCCCCAGAAAACACTGGACGTTTATAAGCATTACAGCTGAAATGTGATCAGCTCTAGAATCTCCTAACCTGAACCGAATTTCAAAATTTACACTGGAATCAAACTTAACAGCAGTTATGACTGCTAAAAGCATGTTCATTTGTCCAATTCGCACATTGTTTTATACTCCGGTTTTCTCCGGACGGTGTTTAGTATGACCCAGCTAGCTGTTCCTTATCAACCGTTTCATTGGTGTGCTTGCTTGAGTGCTTAATACTCGTGGGCAGAATCGATTCCAATCATGGGACTGAAAGGAATCGAGTCGTGAACTGGAATATACGTAAATTCCGAGTAATTCCTACTTCATAGAAAGAGGCGGTATTTTCGGGTAAATTTTTATTTGCCCCTGTTGGGAATGTTCTGGTTACACATGCCCTGGTAATATATAATTGAAAAGGAACATGCCCCTGGGGTGTCCTGTTTGCAATATCGCAGCAAAAGCAAATCACTTGCAATCTAAACATGCTCCAAGGGAGTGTTCCTTTTAAATGAATAGTGAGGCATTTGGAGTTGGCCGGTAAAGCTTGCTTTGCTGATGGATGAGTCGGCAGTATATCGATTGATAAAGTTTGGACAACATTTTGTTCAAAAGGTCCAGAAATGCAGTTTGGAACTATTTTGGGAAGGTTAAAGAAGACAGTCCGAAAGTTGCATGCTCACATCGTTCAATGGACGTTACTCATCACTGTAATACGTCCAATATGCTAAAAACATTTGAAAACCAAACACCAGAGAGAGTGTATCTATTCGTGACAGTTGAGAATACGGATTCAAAGAAACCAAAGTTTGTAACAGCAACAAGTTCGCTTTCACAATCGACGATTTAAAGCACTTTTGCCCCGTTAACGCCCTGGTACGCTGCCTTCTCTCCGCCTCCCCTCACGCTTCCTTCCTCACTGCCCCACCCCTCCTCCCTTTCCTTCCCTCTTCTGTATTCCCCCCTCCCCCTCCTCAGCTATCTTACCCTTCTTGCTCCTCCCCCCCCCCCTTTTCTCTCAGTATTCCCATCAGCGAAGCGACGGGTGGTATTTGCTAGTGTATCCCTGCACCCGCAAATTGGTTAATGATTCATCCCTAACTGTGATTGCTGAGTACACCAGATGGAGTCCCATTACAGCTATTGCTGCATGATCTGGGACCAACAGGTGCCATCTGCCACATGGACACATTGTCTTCCACCCCACCAATCACAACCAGGAGGCATCCCCATTATTTTTTAGCCTTCAGGAGTTATATTAAGAAGACTAATTATATTCTGACGAGAATGGAACACCGATGTGTGGCTGTGATGATCCCCAAATTGGGTGAAACTGGGTGGTAGCTTCATTTTTCATCTGCTTGGTGACAGCATTTGATCTTGTCATCTTTGCACTGTACGATGCCCTTCTAGGGCTGCAGCCATTACATCATTGTGATGGTAGGCATTTGTGCAGGTCAGAGAACTTGATTATCTTCATATAAATTTCAAAAGCAAAAAAGTCGCATCCAACCAAAAAGTAACGAGATCTACTCCGCTTATTTAGTACGAAGCAAGCAAGAGCAGTCTCGGGCGATGTTTCACTCGCTTCCCAGCGAGTTTCCTCAGGCCGATCGAGTGCCTCAGTGCATGTCCACTTTTATTCCCGAGGCATAAATTCATTTCTGGTCAGAGCGAGAGGTCAATTGAGGAGCGTTTAGGTTTTGCCGAACCTTAAAGGTCCCATGACACTCAAAAGTACTGAAATTGCATATATATATATATATCCTATAGGAGTTTTTCATCACGATTTCTGATCTGACAATGTTTTTTTCACAATACTCGTTCTGTAAAATTAAAAAAACAAACCTCTTGGGGAACGCCCCTAAAAATTCTGCCGAAATCTACTGAACGACGCGTAACCCACATGACGTCATCTCCAGAACAGCAAAGGCTGCACGCAAATTACTCGGGTGGGTGGTCTACGTGATTGTATTGGCTTCCTGTGTGTTTCCACATTCGATTGGTCGACTCAAACGCTTCGTTCATTTCTGCTTTAAAAAAATCAAACATTTGGTTTTGAATAATGGATGACATGGACTTTGATTTGTCTGGTAGCGACTGTGAGTGTGAGAGAAATGAAGGATTTTGGTCTGAATCAGATGGAGAATTGTCGGATAACGTAGTCGCGGGAGGTGAAGTCCAGGCAGCTGGAAATGAAATACGGCCTTACCAGTTCGAGCCCGAAGCAGGACAAGCAGAGGAAAATGGCGATGAAATTCCCGGCGTTCATTATGATCGAGAGGACATCGAAGGAAGATTTGGCAATAACAACTGGTTACACTAAATCCTATTCGTAATTCAATAATGTAAATTCGACTTGCATACTGCTCGATATCAGAAATATTTTAGTGAGGTGACGTGACCAGCGCAGCGCAGCGGACATGTTGCACCGCGGCGAATGAATCCCAAGCAAGGCCAGCCGATGTCTTCGGCCGTATCTCTCCACGCATAAAACGAAGCAATCTCGCTGTCCGGATACGATGAAAACTTGTGTGCAGAACACACCTTGCGACACAATTGTCTAGAGTAGTCCGATAAATCTGACGTAGTGTTGCATTTTTATCCCCCGCCGCGTGGCGGAAGGGGGATATTGTTGTCACCCAGGGCGTCCGGCTGTCCGTCCGTCCGTCCCGGGCGTCAACATTTATAGCTGTGAGTGCGATAACTCATAAACTGTTCGCCATATCGATTTGAAATTTGGGTCACACATGAACCACCTGAAAAGGAAGAACCCTATTGATTTTGGCGTGGCCGGATCCAAGATGGCCGACTGGGGCGCCATCTTGAAAAAAATGTTTTTTCGCCATATCGATTTGAAATTTGGGTCACACATGTACCACCTGAAAAGGAAGAACCCTATTGATTTTGGGCGTGGCCGGATCCAAGATGGCCGACTGTGGCGGCGTCAACATTTATAGCTGTGATGCGATAACTCATAAACTGTTCGCCATATCGATTTGAAATTCGGGTCACACATGTACCACCTGAAAAGGAAGAAACCTATTGATTTTGGGCGTGGCGGATCAAATGGCCGACTGGGGCGGCCATCTTGAAAAAAATGTTTTTCGCCATATCGATTTGAAATTTGAGTCACACATGACCACCTGAAAAGGAAGAACCCTATTGATTTTGGGCGTGGCCGGATACAAGATGGCCGACTGGGGCGGCCATCTTGAAAAAATTGTTTTTTGTAATAAATGGAAAACCGCTTATCTGATTTCAATTATTTTTGGTTACTACGTTCCTCACCCCTGGGGAACTTTTTCGAGGTGATGACCAAATGTGTCTTGTTTCCAATTCACCTCCCTCATTATCTGGAATATGTATGACCTTTTTCATTCAATGGCGGGGGATTCCCCATCTCTGATGGTATATTTATTTATTTTATTCCTACTGTCGTCATGTAGCGCCAGTAGAAAACAATGAAGAAAGAGAATAATAAAAGAAAGCACAGCACGTCAGATTTATCGGACTAGTCATAGACTCATAGTTGAACAAGTAACTTGTATTAGCATGCACACAATGTATAAGTCAATGCGTAAGAGTCCAGGCTATGAGGCCGTGTAATAGGACAGATAAATTTGTCTTTCATAGTTGTGCCAACATATTTTTCCTGTTCTTTATTGACAGCATTTTGGCTAAATGTTAATGAATAGCAAGCCAATGGAAGCAGTACCTTCACTTTAGAATAACCCATGTATGTCGACTGCAGCCATACCTGGCTTGCAGGTATGTGGAATCGTACCTATCCCAGCAGGCTGGTTTCAACGAACAATTCAATAAGCTGCAAAATGTGGGTGCAGGTTTTTCACATTGTTTGATTTTAAAATTATCTCCTTGTGCCTTGAAATGATGCAATATTAATCTTTAGTATTTTACTTGTATGTCCCTGTAAGTTTATTTTTTAATGGAAAGGTTCAACAGTCACATTTTATATTTTGTGGACATGGTATAACCCTTTATTGTGCATATATGTATTGGATTTGTACACGACTACGACAAGGTAGTAAAGGGATAAATAATTGCCTCGTGATTGTTGTGCATACACGGCTCAGAAGCAGAATTTCTTTTCCGCGAAACAATCACAGGAATTAAGACGATCAGTGAGATAGCAAACACATGTGCACAATGCATTTGTACGTACTTTATACGGCGCGTGACGTCTAATCAATCCACTCTGAGCGAGTCGCGTTCTGGAGATGGCATCAACGGCCACGTGACCTGCGGTTTGCTGAACTCAACTTTTTTGAGGGGCAGGGCATAGAAAGTTGTGAAAAGCACTACAAATGTTTGAAATATTGGTCTAATTATGCCATTGTTGATTTTAAAAAAGAAACATGGGTGATTTCTTCACTAGGAAGGTCAAGTTAATTTATAAATCACCAGAAACTTTTGCGTGTCATGGGACCTTTAAGCAACAAACGGCAATCACATCATCGATGGTCTGCTCTGCTCTCTTATTTACTCGTGATCCAATATTGTGTGTGTGTGTGTGCACGCATGCGCTAGTTTTTGTTTTCGTTTTCCGTGGCATGAACATGGCTGGGTTTGTGTCCTGTTGAACATGGTGGGGTGCGGGCTGCTTGATTCTTTGAGTTGCCATTGGGTGTTGTGCATGTGTGGATGTGGGACCAAGTGCTGTTTTTTTGCTCACCCGATCCAGGTTACACCATCCATTTTTGCTTGCTTACACCATCCATTTTTTTGCCGTTCGTATCGGAGGTGTGCACTGTTGGTATGTCCACAGTTCCCCCCAGTTAGACCACCCTCTCAGCTCTTGATGTGCCGTGCTTCCAGTATCAATCTGTGTTGTTTGTTTGATGTTGTGTGTCAGACATGGGTCCCATCAATGTCAAATTTGTGGCCAGATTGCAGGCAATGACGAGCTTTGGTTGACTGTCACCTTTCCAAGCCTCTCTTCTCTATCATGTTCATATAGCCTTTGTTTTAAATTCCTTCCACTTTTACCAATGTATAATTGGTCACAGTCTCTGTGTGATGAATGGTAACATATTGCTGATTTGTCCCCAGTTGATATCGTGTCCTTTCATTTTGAAATTACATCATGGATGGTGTGGAGCAGATCATATACGACACCAATCCGTGTGCTGCGTACTATCTTGCCAATCCTTTCGGAAAGGTCTGGGTAATACAGCAGTGCACAGTGCCCAAGCGTGTTTGGCTCCTTCTGTTCTGCCAAGTTTGTGTTTTTTTCAGGGTGGGGAGTATCTCTTTGCTATGCCATTATTAAGCATGACTCTTCTAACTCATATTTCTTTAATTGCATCGGCTTTAGAAGATGACAGTCCCTGCCCCTTGCTGCCAAATTCCACACTACACTGAGCTTGTGGGTGATTGGGTTGCAGGCGTTAAAATCCAGTAGTCTGTTGGTGTGGGTTGGTTTCCTGTAAACTGACATCTTTAGGTAGCCATCAGGCTTCTGGTAAACCTCCACATCCAATCACCAATTTGCTTTCTTTTCAAGTTCATTTGTAAAGCTCATGCTGGGAAATACTCAGCCAAGTTTCCCAAGAAGGTCTACCATGTCTGAACAGTGGCAAAAGTGTCATCCATGTACCTGTTCTAGTATTGTGGGAGCCAATTCTCGTGAGAGTCAAATGTCTTTTGCTCAAGTTCCTCAATCACCAAGTTCAGTGTAACAGCAGAGACCAGTGAACCCATGGCTGTGCCAAATATTTGTTGTCAATAACGTGTCCCATCATATATGAAGGTCCTGTTATTTAGACACATCTCCAACAGGCTGGCAACATCCTCTTGTGTTAATTGGCTGTTCTGAGCAGCCATATTCCAGTCTTTAGAATGTTTCAACCGATCGAGCGTGACACTACCGCATTGATTGGGATATTGGTGAAGAGTGAAACCACATAAAAATATACCAGTCTCATCTCGTTGGATTCTCACCTTTCATATCCTCTTTCTGTCCAAATCACCGGAACGTGCCTTAATAACACACACCTCAAGATTATCCTTTGTATAGTTAGCAAGATCAAAATGTGCCACTACCAGATGACCAGTTGTGTTAAGGTGTATAGATTGTAAATGCCCGGCCATCTTGTCAGCCGGACGTTGTATGGTCTCACTGATGGAGAGCAGACTGCAACGATCACAAAACAATGCAGAATTGATGTTTATTGGAGTACAGTTGAAATGTTTTTTGACACATCATATCACTCTCAGGCCAAGCGAGTCGCAGTTGCTTCATTTAGATGGGAGAAACGGGCTGCGATTCCCCGGCACAAGACTTGTCACGTGAACTAAGACTCCCGGGCCGAGTTCCTTCTTTTACTGTGATGGTGGGGAGGTGGGAGGGGGTTACAAAGAACCCTGGAGACACAGCTCGCTCTCTTCACTCCTGGTCCACAGCTCGGACTCGACAAGACCTATCCGAGAAGTTCCCAGCTCTTCACTTAAATTTCCCTTTTCATCTCAGACCCTTGGTTCAAAACTGTTCCTCGGTTGACGTCACTTGCTGCTCATTGGCTGACCAGGTCGAGTACACCGTCAATGGGTCCAATTTAAATAAGGATCAGGTAGTACTCGGCTCGAGGACCGTTGGTTGTGAGGTCAGGGGAGGAGAAAGGAAAAAGGTTGTTTATCAAATATATAATTGAGAAATATAGCACATTTATAACAGTGAAAAAATACACATAAGGCACTGCTAAACACTGTCTTGGCTGTTGACAATACATCTTTTCTCAGCTTGTAATAATGATCAAACTGATCAGCTAATTAACCCTTTAACTCTTATGAGTCCATTTCCATTACCATATGTACTGTTACGTGGAAAAAGGAGAGGGGAGAGGAGGGTCCAAAGCTAGACTGTGGTAAGTGTAACATGGTCTGTGTATTTTGAGTTTGTTAGCCATGTAACAGGGACTTGTCAGAGTAAATAATTTTGTTACACATGATGCTGAGGAGTCAGCATATGTAATTTATAGACACGATAGTCAGGGTAATATTGTAAACACCTGTTTGCGGGCAGGGTCAGGTGAGGGTTTCCCGTCATAAATGTCACACGGAGAAGCTGTCACAGTCCAGCAATGACAGTCATGATCTGTCTGGCCAGTGTGTGCCAGCCACGGTGGCAGAGTGTGCTGTGAAGCCGAGTACCACCCGGTCATCGACTGCAAGCAGGGAAAGACTTATTTTTATTGGGGCCGCCCAGTGGATGGGATGGCCTGCAGGAGGATTCCTCCTAGAAAGGCCAAAGAAGTTGAAGAGAAGGATTGGGGTGAGAATAATAAGTGCCGAGAGGAAGCTCAGCGGAAGAAGTGCCTTGAGAATGATGAAGAGGGGTTGAGAGAAAGGGCACACTCGAGCTCCCTGCGTGTAGAAGAGTGTGAAAAAGGGGTCATGGGGGCTGGTTCTGGGAGCACATCTAGAATATAGTGGAACCGTTAGGAGAAGAAGATCGCTCTCTGTTCTTTGGCACTCCTGATTGATGACTGGTCATATTGGGTGCTCCTCATGGCTGACTTCTCATCTTTTGGCTCACTTCATCGCTGGCTCTCTTTCCTCGTTGCCCAGGAAGGACTTCTCGGAAATGGGGACACTTTGTTCCCGAGCTACATGATCGCTCTGCACTCCACACTGCCAAAGGAAAGTCCTTGCCTGCAATTTTAATGTTTATACAAGTGCGATCTGTGGCACCTCGTGTGAGTTAGGATTTGCTCTTTATTTATTTCCTTGTATATAACATTGCATGTTCCCTTCGGAGGCTAGCTTTGCTATGTGGCTGCAGCTGATTGTGAGGCCAAATAAGTTCAAGACACTGAGCCTCTTCCAGTAGCCTACCATGCATATAAATGGGTGGGTTTGTGTCACAATTCTTAACAAGTAACAGATTGGGATTTTTCCAGGATTGAAATACACATCCCATTTATCAGACCAATATCTATTCAATTCCAGATTATGGAGATTGATGCAATACTGTGGAGATTTACAGTCACTGGTTGCCTGTCATTGAGAGGGTGTTAGTGTTAGGTACTGTATTACAGTGCTGAGCGATCTGGAAAAAGGAAGAGGGTTTTTCTCGTATTGGAGGGGTCGATTTTGTCGATGAGGAATAAGACAACCCAATACTTCCTTGAATCACTCCTGCCTCTACTAGGAGAGAGAAGAATCAAACTTATTTTGCCATAGCCTTCCCCCCATACTGTTCTTTCATGTTGACTTTGGAAAGTTTAAAAACTTTCAAATCAACAATTGCATATCAGCTAGTTTTTAAGAAGTTTGAGGAATTTACAACAGATTTCTTCCTCTCCCCTTTTTTGATCAGAAAATTTCAGGAATGGGCTAAATATCCTTGTAATAATTAATGCAGCAAATTTGTATTTTCTGTGAACATCTTTAAATTTCTGTATTTTTATTTCAAATCTCTGTGAGCATTGCTGGTTCACCACGCTCCTGCAAATACAACACGATAATTGCTAAATGTTGTTTCAATGTTTAGTTTTTGTCCACTCTTTTTAAAATGCTATTTCTTTCAGACAAATTTTGACAGATAACAGCAAAAATTAATGAATAATTGCAAATTAAAAACCTTACACTGATCTTGTCAAAATTATTCAACAAAATTTGTTTTAAAGAGTGTTGACTGTATTTTCTTTCCTTTATAAATAGGACAATTTTATTAGACAGCATCCTTTTAAAAGGGCAAAGTTAATGATTTGATTATCCTTTCCTTTTTGAAGGTATTTCTTCAGTTACTGAGTGCTTGTATAATGCAACCTGTTACTTTCCTCTTTGTTTTGCAGTTCAACAAGCTCCTTTGAAATCTGAACCGCCTCAATCACATTTCAAATTTGGCATTTTGAGTGATACGGCTCTACCAACCATCAACGTGGATACCTTCAAATCAAGCAAGTCTGGCGATTTCAAATTTGGTTTGCATTCAAAGACACAGACTGAGACATCCACATTCAGCTCGCCATTCCACTTTGGTGAGCAGACTAGCAGCTTGGTCATTCCAACCAATGGGAAAGCAAATGAGGTCCATATTGGCACAGCGCTGGGATCTCTCACTAAGCCAGCGAATGATGGTGGAACCGTAAAAACTGGATTTCCAGAGATTGGGAAAAGCACGGATCTTGAAGAACCCGCATCAATTACTGCAGTGAAACCCATCCAACCAGTTTACAGTGGCTTTGGTTCTCAGAGCAAAGTCTCAGCATCTGTTGCCAAAAGCCTCGGTGCTACTGAACTTCAACCAGCTTTTGGTTTGACTGAAGGCTTCACATTTGGTACAACAGAAGCAAGTTCACGTGAGTGGAGATTCTTTTCTTTGACATTTCTGCCACACTTGGCTGACTGTGGGTGAGCTGGGCATCATCGTTTTTGTTCATTGCTGCAGGTATCTCATTGCTGTGGGTTTCTCTTGCCTTTTACAAACGTCTGGTACTGTCTGGTCAGCCCAATGCAGTCAATATGTCGAATGGGTTTAGAGAGTTGCTGGTTTTTGTTTTGAGCTACTTGATCAGTTGTGATGCAGTTGTACTGGTATAACGAATAGATGCGTTCTGTGGACTGATTGTTGTGACAAAAGATTAGTTATACTGTGATGTTATTTGAGGCGGGTGGGGGGAGTGGAGTGGTAAATCTTCTTATGGTTCTGGTGGTGCAAGCGCAAACATGCTCCAGCCTTCGCTCTATGAAAATGTAGAGCACCAACAATAACAGCCCTACTACTTTGCCATACTGCACCTTCTCAGCAGGATTCTAACCTAGGACCCGATATTTCTTCAGCCTTTGTGAAACCAAACTGTTAATGCCATGAAATCTACAACTCTTAATGACTACAATGATTCACCAATATTACATGCAAAACTCTTCCTCACCCAACATTTGACAATCTAGATAAATAATACAATGTTGTCTCTCTTTGTCTGTATGCTATTGCCCATTATCTCTCACTGCTTCGCTCATTGTCACCAAACTTTGCAGGCATAATTAACAGTCTTAGAGCATCTAAATATACTTCCAACACATTCAGATGAGTATCAGGTCTGGCTCGCCGTTTCGTTCAAAAAACGACTTTGACCAAAAAACGTTCTCCAACCAACACCACAAGAAAGTGGGAATAATGGGGGCTATTAAGGAAATAGTCATAGCCAGTCGAAAGTAGACTTTGGTCAAAGTGTTCACCATTCTTGATGTCATGACATTCCCCTGAGCGGTGCTTCAAGTCCATCCATCACGGATGAAATCATTCAAGACATCATTCAAGACATCATTGATGTCTCCATTTATTCTGTTTGGCACAGGATTTCATTTTTTCTACAGCCCACCCATCCAAGCAAATGCCATTCCATCCCATCACTCACCTTTTACCAGTATATCGGCTGGTATATAATTGAATTGCATCGTGCTGTAAACTTTGAGTTTCCCATTCCGTGCTGTTTCGCAATCTCATTCGGGTGTCATCATAAAATCTCAAGGCTGTGCACTCTTACACTGTCCATTATTTTTAAATAGCTGTCATTTTGGATGAAGAAGATTCCTTATGAAAACTGAAAGCTCTATGTACATACTTGTCCTGAACCAGGAAGGGATGGTTGGGGGGAGGGGGTGAAGTGAAGAACAGATATTATTATGTGCACTGGCTTGATACAATTTTTCTTTTCTTCAATAATTTTTCTGTTGGATATAAGCGAGGTGTTACATTTTTATTGTACCGTTACTGGTTGCTGAAAGGGCTCTTCGTTATATTGAAATTGTTGTACCACCTGTTTATTTTACCAAGACGTTACTTGTAAATATTTATATTTCTGATGGTCTAATTTGTTTTTGTGTGTGCAGATATAAAAACTCCTGAAACAACTTTCAGCTTCTTGACTGCACCGAATACTACTACTACCATTTCATCGGTCATAGCACAATCAGCGGCAACGGTTCCCCCTCTTCCCTCAACACTGTCAACGTCGCAGAACATCGAGCCTTCGCCACCTTCGCTCATTTTTGGGAACTCGTTAAAGCAAACGACTTTACCGTCTTCCTTGTCATGTTCTCTGTCATCGTCAACATCATCAACCACTACTTTTTCTTCAGGATTGGCATCGGCCAATCCCTTTATATCCACACTTGCAGTGGCGGCCCAACCAAGTCCTAAGGCACCAAACCCCAGCCTAGCCATGCCATTTATGTTTGGAACACCTGCACAACAAGCCACCTCCACCGAGTCAGCCTTCATTGGATCAAACACATCTACTATTGCACCTTTGATATTTGGAAGCATTTCTTGTGGAATTTCTGCTTCTGTCTCGACAGCTTCCAACAACTCAACTGCCTCACCATTCACGTTTAACCAATCTTTGGAAGCACCTGCACCAGCAGTCACCACTTTGACTGGCATAACGCCTTCACCCTTTGTCTTTGGAGCACCTGCAAAGGCTACAAAGTTGCCCACCAGTGCCCCAGCAAACCCAACACCTGCTTTCAATTTTGGGGCTGCAACAACTCCTGTCAAGCCTCTCGAGGCCCCGCCTGCCAATGCTCCATCCACTCCCTTTTTATTCAGTGCTCATGTGGGAAGTGCAGACCCTTCCATAAGCAGTGCTCCGACACCTGTTTCAAATCCGTTTGTGTTTGGTGCAGGGGTGTCTGATGCAGGCGCAAAGAACATGCCACAGAGGTCGTCACCTTTTGCCTTCTCAGCTTCGGTTCCTGGGAACTCAGGTGCGAATTTCTTCTGGCATGTTGTTTCTGTATCACTAATTGTTTTCAAGGTGCCTGGGCAAAAAAGGAAAGAAAAAAAAAAGCAAATATGATTCCGTTGTACAATATTTGGTTTAATGGTTGCAGTTATAGATGAAGAGACAAACCATGAACATTTGTGTACGATTAAGACCAATGCTGGACGGATGGACCGAACTGGCTTTTACTCCCTCAGACTGCGTTCGAACAATGGCGGGGTTGCGCTCGTGAGAACAGAGGAGAGACACGAGAACCTTAAGCTTTTATAAAACCAACGGGTTTATTCCCGAAACAAATAACCAAAGGAAGATTGACAAATGGAGGGATACGACAATGGTTGGAGGTGGGGAAGAAAGGGGGAACACGGAATTAATAATAAATAATTATATACAATGAGAAATATAACCTATAGAAATCTAAGGTGCCTCACTTCGGACTCAGACGGGGAAAGGGAACAAGAACTGGGTAGCTTCAGCTGCTGGTGGATGAGGTGGTGATGAGGGGACGGCAGGAGAGACGGAAGTACACAGCAGGATCCAGGGACGACGAACATGCTGCAGGCATGATGAAACGGGCAGAGGCAGGCAGGCAGGACAAGCTCTCGTCGGAGTCTGCTCTCCTCTGAGTCTACGATCCTTCTTGGGCTCCCCCCAGACTCGTTAGCCTCACCAAAATGCACCACACCCATGCGATCTAGGCTCCTCCCCCCGTTCTCTGGACAGCACTCAGCCCCTTGAGGCATCCATAGCTTCATCCCTGGAAGCGTCCATAGCTCTGCCCCCCCCCCCCCCCCCCCCCCCCGACCTTTCTCCCTTGCCCAGCAGAGCCCCAAAGCCACCTGGTCCCACCTAGTGGGACATTACAAGGGGTTATATGTACATTTCCTTACCTTAATGCCTATGTAATTTGCACCATGCACCACCCCCTGTATGGTGCACATTCGAACAAGACAATCCTTAAGCTGACATTTCCCTACTTATTACGTCGAGGTTGGTGAGTGTCAAACAATTCTCATTTCCTCTTGTACAGTTGAACCATTTATTTAATACATATGCTTATGGAGAATCAGAGGAACTTCAATAACACAAGCAAGCAATACACTCTATCTTCTGATCCTATTCGTACATGGATCTTGAGTTTCTTTTATAATAAGCAAAAGTGCGGAGGGTAAGATCATGGAATGATATCTGGCAATTTTCGAGACAAGGTGGCTGCTGAGGCTGAAGTTTTGGGGTTGGGAAAAAGATTACTTAAAGCCTTTTTGCAGCGGCCATTCAGAGGTCAGATTTTATTCAAAAGGCTGAAGAACAATTAACGATCAGAAGGTGATAAGAATTCAAGCAGACATCTGGACATTATCTAAGCACACATTCAATTGAAGTTTGACTCCAGCTTCCAGCCAGACTTTGATGCCAACATATAATTATTTATATATCAGAATCCCTTAATATTAATAAGCGAAATAGAATAGTAGATAATTATATTCTACTGGAAAATGATTAAAGATTATTTGGAAGGCCAATCTGTTTTGGGGAAGAGGGGTGTTTTACTTGGCAGACGTAATCTCCCAATACAGTAAAGAAATATAAGTTTGTTTAAAATGCAAATGTATACATACATACATACATACATACATACATACATACATACATACATACATATACATATCCTTCTTGGGCTCCCCCCAGACTGTTGTACTTCACAAACCTATTGCATGTCTATCTGTGAATCTCAATGATGATGTAAAATTATGTGAAACACATATGAATTTTTTTTTTATGACATGTAGTTGCTGCTGCTGCTGTTGTGGTTGTGGCTGTTGTCTCCGCCACCGAAGGTGGAAAGTGGTTATGTTTTCACCTCTGTCTGTCTGTCTCTCTGTGTCTTTGTTTGTATGTTGATCGCCTACAGATCACAATTTAAACTGATCTTCATGAAACTTCACCACATGTTTGAGTTCGTCATATGCAAGAAACATATTGCTTTTGAGGTCAAAAGGTCAACATAGGTTGAAGGTCAACAACTTTGTCAAATTTCTAAAATCCTCAATTTTCATCCGATTGACTAGAAATTTGAACAGGATTTGCATATCAGGTCACTGAATTGAACCACCAATTCTTTTGATGTCATCATCGGCTGAATGTCTAAAATTGTCAATTTTCACCCGATTGACTTGAAATTTGAAGAGAATTTGCATATCAGGTCACTTAATTCAATGAACAAGTATATTTTTTTGGTCAACATAGGCCAAATTGGCTAAGGTTCTGAGGGCGGTTATGTCACGTAGTGGTAATGGGAATGTTATACGTGTTACAAATACGTGCCTCCCTGCCATTGTAAATATTAGCCCCAAATACAAGCTTGAAAGTGTCTTGACTTATCCTGTCCTGCTTTGATCGTGACATAGTGTGCCTGAGGGACATTGACTCAGGGTTGATTGGCCTCTGATAGACGGAAGGGTGCGACGGATAACCCTGGTTCGCTTCGCCAATTAACAGACGTGAGCTTAGCAGGGCTACAGCCCCCTAATTCCCAGTAGGATTGTGCTGCGGCCAATACAGGGAAGATAATTTAATTCTCAATTTTATAGACCACTCCACCCCCGAGAGGGAACATCCACAGACACGTGTTTCGGGCTTGTTGGCCCTCGTCGGTGTGGAACGTAAGCTTCTCATTAAATTTAAACCCATGTGTGATGACTGCTTGCAGTCCCTGCTAATTTGCCTGAGTGAACCGCCAGACTCGCCAGCGCTGAGGCTGTTCTCTGAAAATGGCCAGAGATGTTGACATTCACAGGCAAATGATCATATGAATCAATTGGGGAATAGGAAGAGCAAGACATTGGTGTAGAAGTTGTTCATAACAAAATCCAGAAGAGGATTTGCCATTGACAGAAATCCAGGGAGGAAAGTTTACATATTGAGTCAGTCCCATAGTCGCAGAAGTCCTTTGCAGAAGTGAGCTCAAATAGCTTTAATAAGGGTGCAACATGTCTGCAGCGATGCTACTTTTCTCTCTTTGTGGCTTTTTGAACCATTGTCAGGCTTGATGCACACTGCGAGTTTTCCCCCTTGACGTCACAGTTTAGCATAACATTACGGTGACATCAGCGTTACTGTAGGTTGGAGAGCTGATTATAATCATCCTTATTCCCAACAGCAAGCAAAAATATCATCCTAACAGTGCTATAGCAAGGCAATAGACAATGCAGTCATGTAGGAGACGACGCTGAGTGGTCACAAGTCATGCAGCAATTAGAAATGGCTATGATTGCACACAATTTGCCTTGTAGTTACGATACACAGGTGATCCTACCTTAATCCTTATTTGGCCGGAAGAGCATGAGAGTTAATTTATTTGATAATCAAGCCACCTGGGGTAATTGATTAGGTTAGAGACGGGATTGGGTCTTGACGTTTTTGTGTTGACTGCTATTGGCATTGCAAGTGGTATGTGCTTGGGAACCTTGGTGGTGTACATTTCTTTCTACGCTGTTGCTGATGACTTGCCAACAAGTGATGAAACCGGTCCGACAGCTGATGGGGGCGTGTAGCATTGAGATTCTCATGTATGCAGTACTTCTTAATATCTGCAGCTGTAGAGGAACTAGAGTAGCGTTTGAAACAACAAAGGGCTTTCCTTATGTAGCTTTTCTTGGTTGCTTTATGCAGCTTTATTTGGCTAGGGAGGAGTTGATTTATTTGATAATCCTAGCTACCTGGGGTATTTGATTTGGTGAGAGCTGATTAGTTATTCCCTCCATTTGCAGGTGAGTGACGTGTTGCATCTTGTTATATATTGTCGCTGATGTGGCCCGGATAACTCCAAAAGGCCGGTGTGTCTATCAAAAGACCACGGATGCCGTTGATGACACTCAACTCTGGCCGGATCTCCGCGCCCAGGGTCGGGTTACCATACCTATGAGATGAATGAAGCAGATGGAGAACCATGGCAGCGGCTCAGTAACCGATATTAATTGGCCGAGGGAACCAGCATTACATGGCGCACCCTATCGTCTGTCAGCCCAATCAATAATTTGAGCCAAGCTGTTGTCACGCTTCACGCTATTTGGGTCATCACGCTTCTAACGCAAGCTGCATGAAGTTTTCCCTTAAATCAGAGAGAGGTCCCTCTTGATGTCAATAGCGGTAACAACTCCCTAAACTTCCTCCAGCCACTTCTAATTCTTGCATTCAATGATGCCTTCACACCACCACCTGCACTAATCATACCACCAAGGTAACAGAATTTATCTACACGTTCCAGAGATGTATCCCCATGAACTAACCTTTTCGCTCTAACTGGAGTCACTTGTTAACCTGCGCAAACAGCATGTTTGAAGTCAGATACCACCTGCAGTCTACCCCTGATGCCACTACACCTCTTGTGCACCCAGCAGTTGCAGGATTTACACAACATTTAATTGCTACCTCCACCTTTTCTACATACAGCACAGGGCCACCTCCCTCCTTTTTCCACATTTCTTTCTCCCGCACCACTAATCAGTGCTTTTGTTTTCCCTGTATTCACTTTCAGTCCTCTTGCCTCAATACCCTCCTTCCATACTGCATATTTACCCCTTACCTCTTCCACACTGTTTGCTATCAGCACTAGATGATCAGCATACAGGATTTCCCAAGGTGAACTTCCTCTAAATTCCTGCAATGTAGCCTCAAGAACCATGATGAACAGGATTGTGCTCAAGACTGACCCCTGATGAACACCCACTTTCACTTCAAAATCCTCACTCTGCACTCCATTTACCCTCACAGAGATTTTTAGGCCATCATCCATTGCCATGACATCTCAGGTGGTGGGCCCTACACTGGCTCTACTGCCTCCAGAATATCCCTGTTCCAAGGGAACTCCTCATTTTATTTTAGCAGGTGCTCACAGTAACTCCTCCAAGCATATCTATTCTCCCCATGGTCAATCAGTACATTTCCCATATCCTTCACACATTGTTCTCCTATGAGATCCTTATTTTGACTGATCATTTGCTTTGCTATCCTAAATATCTCCCCTCTACTATCTGCATTATTTATAACATCTTAAAGTGAATCCTGTACTAATTTTTTAGCCTTGTAAACTTACCTTCTTGCCCTACGTTTAGCCACTAAGTATTCCTCCTTATCCCCTCCCTTTTTCCAAATCCTAAACAATTTTCTTTTTTCTTGAATCGCCAAATCCACCTCATTATTCCACGACCATGTAGCCTCATGTCAAACTGGGCCCTTCGACTAGCCACGTGTCTTTTCAGTAGCTCACAGCAGCCCCTCTTTTAAAGAGTTCCAACAACTCTACATCCTCTCCTACCATAGGGCTTCCAAGATTCATTACCAGAAGTTCCTCAAAGAAATGTTCCTTTACATTCTGATCTTTCAGTTTCCATCCTCTTCTCCTTGGGACGTCATGTTTCCTCTTTTCCCTGCTCCAACTTACTTTACATCACACACTTGCAGCCGATTTTGGAAGGTACATTCTTCTCCACCTATTGTTTTCACATTCTTAACCAACTTCCTATCTAATCTCCAAACTAGAAAGTAGTCCACCTGGCTCTTTATACCTCCTGACTCATAAGTGATCAGTATGCTCGGCCTTTTGTTAAACATTGTGTTGCAGACGACCATATCTAAAGCATCCCCAAACTCAAGTATTCTTACACCTTCAGTGTTTCTAACTCCGAAACCTGACCCACCATGCACACCCTCATATCCTTCTGCCAATGCTCCAACATGTCCATTCAAATCCCTTCCGATCACAACTTCTCTCTCGCTAATCCCTGAAACAACATGCACAAGTATGTCACAAAACTCGTCTTTCTCCTCACTTAATCCTATCTGTGGGGCATTTATTGATAATACTGTTAATATACGCTTATCAAACAACAGTTTTAAGACTATAACTCTTGCATTTACCCTCCTAATCTATTTACCCTCCTAACCATAATTAGCTTGACATAATTAGTCAAGCTAATTATGTCTCATAGTATTCTCACAGAATACTGAGAGACATAACTAGCTTTTTATGGTTTCCCATAAAACCCAGAGGGGGCATTCAAACCTAACATTAACTATCCCTAACCGGGGGCTCTGTTAGGGTGGCTGGCTTGGGATCTTAGGGTCCTGAGTCGAGCCTCGTTGGCTGGTGAATTAACACCAGGTTGGGTTGACTCAGCCTGTCATCCTTCCGAGGTCAGCAAAACAAGTGCCATTGCATTGGTAGAAGGGCACAGCATCAGCGGCACAACCACATTTCCAAGAAATTATAGCTACCCGGCGGCCAAGCTGCCATACGCAAGAACATAACAGAAGCGGGGGCTCTCACGCACGCATGTTCCGACGTGCGGAGCCCCCTCCTCACCGCTCGACTCTTCTTGAGCTGAACTCGTACCCGCTACTCCCTGGGGATGCCACTCTGCATCTGCCACTAACCAGCCAGTGTCTGATTGCGGGTTCCCGGTCTGCATTCCTCCTTCCTCACTCTTACCATTCATTCTAAGGTGCTCACACACCGGTGCCACACATCCCATGCTTATCATACACACCCCGCACATGCACTCCATCGTACGCTCTCCCTCCCTTACACCGGTGCCAGCATGTACTGGCCCACGCGGCTTCAACCCCATGGTCAGGCAGCTTGCCATGTGCCGAGGAACACTTTACAACCTGGCCGTGCCGTCTCTGCTCCACTTCACGATAGTCCTGTACCGCCAGCTCCTCTGGCACAGATTCCCCCCATTGGGTTACGCGTGCCTCACACGTATCCCCCCCCCCACACACACACACACACACACGTCCATCGACCGCCTCACCTGTTTCAAAGACTCTTTGCCAGATCCTTGCATCCAATGCCGCGTTACCATACAGGTTTGGGTCCCCAAAGGGGGCAAGTGTTGCACCAATAGGCATCACATGTCTTGGATATAATTAGGCTGTGCAAAACTGAAGGCCACGTGACACAATCGTCTAGTGATATAGATGGAGACAGCGACCAACCAACTCTTCATGGGACTTCTTGGAGACCACTAAATGAAGCTGCCAGGACAACCATAATTTACCCAAGACCTAGTGTTTTTAAAAAGAATAATGGCATGGGGATGAAACAGAGGGAAGCAATCACAAATAACAGTCAACAATAAAACATCCCTTTACGCACTATCCGTCATACACACCCACAAATCGATGAACGAATGGAAGATCCTTAATTATCCTATGTCCTTGGGACCCAAGCAATCGCACCACAGGAGATGGACACAAGAGGCTGACAAGATGGACTTTGGCCTCATACCACCAAGGCTGTTAGAGGACTGATTGAGAGATTTTGTTTCATCTAGTTGCACTTGTGGAATTTAAAGATCCATTTTGAAAAGAATAGTCCTGGGCTGGTACTTTACTAAAATTCCAAAAATGGCATGTCCTTTGCGTTTCACGTAAAATTCACTGATTATGACCTTTCCTGGCATCGTGGTGATGCGTTAAGTATGGAGAGATTGCAATGGAAGGTAAATCGGATCAGGCATCTAATATTTACCAATTCTTGCCATCTGAAAATGAAAATGTCCATGTGTGCTTCTTTTTTTAATTTTTTTTTATCCCCTGCAGGTGTAGGCTTCTGCGGTGCAGGACAGTCGTTGGCCCAACCACCAGCGTTTGGCAGCCAACAGCCTTCAGTTGGTGTTCCCACATTTGGTCAAGTATCGTCACAGACGCCTGCTTTCGGGTCTTTGGGACAGCCATCACAACCAGCTGCGTTCAGTTTACCAGCCAATCAAGCACCATCATTTGGGGGGGGACAGCCATCTTTGTTTGGGCCCTCAGTGACGTCAAACCAACAGTCTGCGTTTGGATCAAGCAATAATCCAGCACTTGGTTAGTTATTCTACACTTTAAAAAAAAATAAAAATCCTGCCGTTCTTGGTAAAGCTCTTTACTTTCTTAGAACTCCAAGCTATGAATTATTTTCTTACCCCATTTCTTCAGTTTATCATTACACTGTGCTCAGGGAACAGCCTTACTCGTGTTTTATCTCTTCTTTCCCACCACAGGGGCAGGTTCGGGTTTTCAATTCAATTTAAACTCTGCTCCCAGCTTCAACTTTGGGGCAGCCGCGGCGAGCACAGTACCAGTTGCTCCCAGGGGCTTTTCCTTTGGAGGAGCTGCAGTTCCACCAAGCAACCAACCCACACATTCTTTCCAGTTCAATGCCACTCCAAACTTTAACATCGGGTGTGTGTTGTAATTGAGTGAGTGGATACAGGGTGTATTTATTACCTTCGCACACTTTGTTGCGAAGGTTATGTTTTGATCGCTGTGTATTTATTTATTTGTGAATATGTGTGTTTGTTTTGTTTATTCGCATAACTCCAAAGTATTGAACTGAATCGCAGCAAATTTGGGGATGATTGGTTATTATCCGAGGACCATTTGATTAGATTTTGGGAGCGATCGGGTCAAAGGTCAAGGCCAAGGTCATGAAAAGGTCAAAATCGTCTTTTTACCATAGCGCGGTCAATTTGTATCCAATTTGCATGAAACTAATGCCAAAATGTTCAGAATTCAATGCCTCATCTTGTGATATGTGACATGACACAATGACGTAATAACCCTTATTAGCGGTTGGGAGTCAAAGGTCAGGGGGGGTCACGACATTGCAAAATGTGCGGTTTTTTCATAACACGGTCAATTTCTTATCCGATTTGCATGAAACCAACACCAAATGTTGACTGTTCTGTTCCCACACTCTAATACCAATTACAAAATTAAGAGTACAAAGGTCAAGGTCGAGGTCATGAAAAGGTCAAAATCGTCAATTCTGCCATAGTGCGGTCGATTTTTATCCAATTTGCATGTAACCAATGCCAAAATGTTGTGAATTCAATGCCCAATCTGTGATATACGATATGACACAGGAAATTTAATGTTTTTAAGCCATCATAACACATATGAGATGGCAGATGTGGTATGGGATTGAATACCTCACAATCAACGGTTTCTGGGGGGGGGGGGGCAAAATGTAGCGTTGGCGAAGGTATGCGCTCTACTGAGTGCCCATTCTAGTTTTTGCTTGTTTCGTTGCATTCTTATTTATTTGTTTGTTTGTTTCCTTCACCACTGAAGGTGGAAGGAGTTTTTTTTTTCACCTCTGTCTGTCTTGTCTGTTACTTGGTGAAATTTTTTTTCACTAAGGAGGCTGGTTTGCAGCGTTTGTCTGTCTCTGTCTGTCTGTCACACAATTTTTCGCCACAGTTTTCAAGCAATCGTTCCGAATTATTATTATTTTTCTATGTAGACAGGTGACCAGCCAAGGACAGCAAAGCATAATTTTGGTGAAGATCCGGAAACGAGAATTTTTTTTTTTTAAAACCGATTCTTCACCATTGAGAGATGGGACCAAAAATGATATGTAGTACAATATCTCAAAAGGTTACCGACGGATTCGGACGAAACTTGGTGGACATGTTGGGAGTGCCACAGGCAAGAATTGTTTCACATTTGGTGAAAATCCAAATCCAGATATGAGAATTATTTCATTTTTAAGTGACTCCTCACCTTTGAGAGATGGGGCTAAAAACGATATTGCATGATATCTCAAAAAGTTGCGGACGGATTTGGATGAAACTTGGTGGACTTGTTGGATGTGTGACAAGGACCAATTGATTCAATTTTTGGGGAAGATCCGAATCTGGATCCGGATATGAGAATTTTTCAAGTGATTCTTCACCATTGAGAGGTATGTATGTAATACGTCATGCGTGTCTGTATTTTGTTAAGAGCATACATTGAAAACCGTTCAGCAGAGGAAATTGAAACTTTACCACATGTTTCATGACCATGTGATATAGCGGTCATTCTTTTGAGGTCAACATAAGCCAAAACGTCACATAGTCCGATTTTCAAAAATCCTCAATTTTCATCCTTGAAAGCTTGAAATTTGAACAGAATTTTCATTTCACCTCACTGAATTAAACGACCAATTATTTTTGAGGTCAACATAGACCAAA
>CM068966.1:40146707-40170450 GCA_035128595.1 Eptatretus atami
TTTGTACCAACAGAGAGGTGCTTTCTTTTCAGCTTCTGGGATGCTGGCACCGTGAATTGTCAGAGCTGTGCAAGGACAAAGCGGCCTGTCTGAGAGGGCATCAAATTGATCTTATGCAGTCCATGCAGGCCACCAATTTACCAGTGAAAGTAGCGACAGGTGCACAGCGCTTCCTGCTGGCAGCCTTCCTTAATGCAGCCAGTGAATGAGTTGCTTCCTCAAACAATGTATCGACTAACTACTGTGAAGCTCGAGCGAGGTGAACCTAATCACTGGTCACAGCCAGCTCGCAGCTTTGCCAGGTGCCTCGCCAATGTCCTATCAAATGCAAACAGGAACATCTCTGTCCTTGCTGCTGTGCCCGTAGGCCTGGGAGCTGGCAGTAGCGTTTCTTTTTCAGCCGTTGTCGTATTCACTCTCGTTCCAAGGAAAACTCCAAAATGCTCCATGCTGTTCGCGTACAGTTTTGCCTAGGCGGGGCAGTCTGAAATACAGGAGATGTTCCTCTTCCAGGTGAGATCTTCAATGTAAAGGCAAAGTTCTGCCAGGCACAATTCCGGAGAACCACACTTTCATACCAGTCTTGGCTTTAGCATGACAGAGACTTTGCGCCGATTGTTAGAGACATTAAACACTTGGAATAAACTGACATCAAGAGCTCGCCATATCACCCATGCTGACCGTCCAGCAGTTCGTGGGTCTCCCAATTGTGTTGCAGCACGGTCCGCAACACGCTGATCAATTCTTGATATGTGGGCGTCAGTGTTAAGGGGTGGGTCCACAGACCAGGGATGTCTGCGAAGAAGCATGAGGGTTACTAGACGTACTGTGAATTCGTGCACTGAGTGACCTGGTGCGCTTTCCTGGCACGGTATTCCGTCACCAGATGAGCTGCCTCCTGCTGGCCTCTCTGTGCTCTTTGAACTTTGTGTATTAAAAACGAAGCATGCATCGTTTATGAGGACAGCTTGTGAGAACCAGGCGGGCCTCGATGCCCTCTTCCTCATTCAAGTTCTATCAAGCTGCAGCTTCGGCGGGGTAGTAAGCCCAACTCTCCAAACGCATCAGATTCGCGGGCCGTGTCTTGTTACCCACTCCCTGGTTTGGGCGTTTCGTATTTTCTGGCAACAAGGGACTCTTGCTCGTTCCTGCCTGGCATAGGGCACACAGTTCCCAGTTGTGTTGGATGGGCCAACAGACGCACCGGTCCAGGAAGAATGCGACTTACTGGAACTTCGGTTACATGTCACTCCCGCTCGTGTTGGACTCCGCTCCGAATGATTATCACCCATATTCTGCAAAGACACAAAAACACCTTGTGACCACACTAATACTACGATACTGGCAGTAAGTACTTACTTTACTACTTACTACTACAGCGCGGAGAGGAGTGGACGCGAGATAACACCACGCCACCACTACCCACCACCACAAGCAAATACTTCTGAACCTGTCACTGATGCTGTGTGCGTGGAAAATGGATTTTCCCATAAAAGACCATTTTTCCGCGCGAGAGGACGAAGATGGGTTGAAATATAATAAATCAACACAAATGACATTTGTATTGTTTTCCTTGTTAAATTGCACATCACATGAGTATTTATCACCTCTAGAAACCTTACAAAAAGAATAACAATGAGAATATCCCAGGGTTGTTAAGTAAGAATGTGCCCATTTTGGAAAAGCCGCAAAGCTGACCAAGGCAAAATCTCGAGTGGCTCCATAGTGCCGAAGTGGTGCAGAAGGTAGCAATTAGTCAACAATGTACAAATTTTGTGCTTTTATGAAAAGTCGAAAACCAAATATGTTTCTGATGCTGCGGAAGACTAATTGTGGCAGCCCTGAAATCGCAGCCCAGGATTCGCGATGAAGTTTGAATTGACTATTACGTACAATTGAGCGCGCATGTTCCCACGTTTCAGGAATTGGATTGGTCTGGAACATTCATATCAACCAATAAACATATAACGAGACAAAGGTGAAGAAAGGAGTAAATTATGATTGTTCACCAGTCGATAACTTCACTGAAATAAATACTCCTCATGAGATTAGAAGACAATAAAAATCAAGCAATGCAAACATATCCTTATAGGTACTATTATCACGGGACGTGTGTGTGTTGTATTTGTTGTGTGTATGTGTTTGTGGTGTGTGTGTATTTGTGTAGCGTTTGTTTGTGTTTGATTTGTGTGTGTGAGTGTGTGTGTGTGGTGTGTGGTGGTGTTGTGTATGTGGTAGTGTTGGTTTGTGTGTGTGTGTGTGTCGTTGTTCGGTTGTTTTTTTGGTTCTGTGTTTTTTTTTTGTGGTGTGTGTGTGTGTGTTTTGTTGTTGGGGGTGTGTGGTGTTTGTTTCGTGTCGTGTGTTTGTTGTTGGTGGTATGGTGGGTGTGTGTTGCGGTGTGTGTGGTTCTGATGTGTTTGTGTGTTTGTTGTGTAGTGTTTGTTTGTTGTTTTCTGGTGGTTTGTGTGTGTGTGTTTGTTTTTGTGGATGTTTCTGGTATGTTTGGTGTGTGTTTGTTGTGTTGTGGCTTTGTGAATGTGTGTGTTGTATGTGTGTGTTGTGTGTTTGTGTTCTGTGTTTGTTGTTGTTTGTGTGTTGTTTTCTGTGTATGTGTGGTGTTTCTTGTGTGGTGTGTTGTGTGTTTCTGTGTAGTATGTGGTGTTTTATGTGTGTATGTGTTTGTATTGTGTTTTGTTATGTGTGTGGTATATGTGTGTGTTGTGTGTATGTGTGTTGGTATGTGGTGTTTGTGTGTGTGTTGTATGTGTTTGTGTATGTATGTGTGGTGTGTGTGTTGTGTATGTGTGTGTTTGTGTGTATTGTTGTGTGTGTATTGTGTGTGTGTGTATGTGTGGTGTATGGTGTAGTGTTGTGTGTGTATGTGTGTGTGGTGTGTATGGTGTGTGTGTATTGTGTGTGTGATGTTGTATGTGTGCCCGTGTGTATGTTATGAGTGTTATGTGTGTTGTATGTATGTGTGTTTGTGTATGTGTTGTTGTATGTATTGTGTGTGTGTTATGTGTGTGTGTGTATGTATGTGGTGATTGTGTGTGATATGTGTGTGTTATGCGTGTAGTGTGTGTGTTGTGTATTGTGATGCTGTGTGTGTAGTGTTGTGATGTATGTGTGTGTGTGTAGTGTTTGTGTATGTATGTGTGTGTGTATGTGTGTGTGTATGTAGTGTGTTGTGTATGTGTGTGTGGTGTGTGTGTTGTAGTGTTTGTGTTATGATGGTGTTGGTTATGTGTGTGCTGTTGTGATGTGGGTGTATGTGTGTTTGTGTTGGATGTATGTGGTGTGTATTATGTATGTGTGTTTAAATGTGTGTTATGTGTGTGGTTGTGTATGTGTGTTTGTTGTATTGTGTGTGTGTTTGTGGTTTGTTGTGTGGTGTGTGTTTGTATGTTGTGTGTGTTGTATGTGGTGTGTGTGTATGTGGGTGTGTATGTGTATGGTGTGTTTGTAGTGTGTGTGTGTGGTATGTTTGGTGTGTGGTATGTTGTGTGTGTGTATTTTCTGTTCTTGTATGTGGTTGTGTGGTATTTCTGTTTTGTTGTGTTTGTGTAGTGTTGTGTATGGTGTGGTGTGTGTGTGTTTGTTTTGTGTGTGGTGTTGTGTGTTGTTGGTTTTGTATGTGTTGTATGGTGTGTGTGTGTGTGTGTGGTTGTTTTGTGTGTGTGTGTGTTTGTGTGTGTGTGTTGTTGTGTAGTGGTGGTTTGTGTGTGGGTTGTATTTGTGTGTGTGTTTGTATTTGTGGTGTGTGTGTGTGTGTGTGGTTTTGGTGGTTTGTATGTGTGTGGGGTGTTTGTATTTGTGTGGTGTGTGTGTTTTGTGTTGTGTGTGGGTTTGTGGGGTGTGTGTTTGTGTATGGTGTGTTTGTGTGGGTTTGTAGATAGTGTGTGTGTGTCGCAGTACTACTCCTCCGAGTTCTCGGTTGATTACATCCACACTTTCTCCATAGGATCAGCATTGACCGATTCGGTGTCGGTGTGTTTTTAGTCTTTGCTGCAGTGGTCTTTGAGGGAGAGTAGCGCGACGCACTGTTAAATGTGTATCAACGTGACGCCGCCTCCAGGTATTACAATCCTTACCTTCACACACAGTATATCCTGTTCCTCACGTTTCCCGGTACACGTGAGGTGTTGAATACAAGCAGTTGGTATGGTTGTTTGCCTTTCATGCCGTAAACCAGGTTATTTTTTTTTTTCCTCCACAAGACTGTCAGTTGCCTATACACGCCAAAAGTAAAGGTACTGCGTCAAAAGAAGTGTGCATGCTTGGACCAAGACCACCGTTGGTACTTATACGAGTTATGCCATAATCCGTGATACTGCCCCTCCTCCCCCCCCCCACCACAATTTACCATGACACGAATTAATGACAAAAACACATGATGCTCTGATGGTGTGGCCGACTTTTGAGCTCTTTTAAGACACATTTGTGAGAAATACCATTTTAACTCCCTCAACTTTTTGACATGCATTAATTTTTTTGTCCGCCGTCTCTTAATACACTTTATTGTAGCCATGGCGGTATCGTACGCGCAGTAACTTTAACTCCTCGATGAGGTGCGTGATTTTGTTGTCGTCTTCTCTCTGTTGCTCGTGGTATGTTGAGTATTTGTTGTTGTTTTTTGTTAGCGCCGACATAAATGCAGCCGTTAAGATGTCCAAACGCCGTCTTTGGAGCAGCTCGTGTGAAGAACTTGGAGACGAGATTGCGGCCTTCGCGGCTGGCGCGTGACCTTGACGTGCGTTGTCCGGTGCGTTTGGATCCTTGGTTGTGGCGGTTTCTCTGCTGCTGCTTCTAACGACGTCTTCCTCAAGGACGTACAGCTCTTCATCCGATGTACGGGATGATTCTCACATAGATACTTTTAATGATGATAAATTAATGTTTCCACCCTTCGAAGTACAACTTACACTCGTGTCACTCGAACCAGAGAGAGAAAGGATCACCTTGAAAGTGTGCGTGGCCTGTCTGACTGACTGACTGACACACACACACACTCGTCATATTCCCCGTCATCATGGCGAGTTTGGTTGTGGGATCTCCAGTTCCTATTGAGAGATTTAACACTGCTGGTAGTTGTACAGAGATCTGTGGTCTTGTAGCACAATCCCCCTTAGAGGTGTAATGTTCTTGCCTGTTGTTGTTATAACATGCAGCTTCATGTTAGAGGTGTAATGTTCATGCCTGGTTGCTGGTATAACGTGCAGCTTCAGTTAGAGTGTAATGTTCTTGCCTGGTTTGGTATAACATGCAGCTTCATGTTAGAGGTGTAATGTTCTTGCCTGGTTGTTGGTATAACATGCAGCTTCATGTTAGAGGTGTAATGTTCTTGCCTGGTTGTTGGTATAACGTGCAGCTTCATGTTAGAGGTGTAATGTTTTGCCTGGTTGTTGTATATAACGTGCAGCTTCATGTTAGAGGTGTAATGTTCTTGCCTGGTTGTTGGTATAACGTGCAGCTTCATGTTAGAGGTGTAATGTTCTTGCCTGGTTGTTGTATAACGTGCAGCTTCATGTTAGAGTGTAATGTTCTTGCCTGGTTGTTGGTATAACGTGCAGCTTCATGTTCGAGTGTAATGTTCTTGCTGGTTGCTGGTATAACGTGCAGCTTCATGTTAGAGGTGTAATGTTCTTGCCTGGTTGCTGGTAATACGTGCAGCTTCATATTAGAGGTGTAATTTCTTGCCTGGTTGCTGGTATAACGTGCAGCTTCATGTTAGAGGTGTAATGTTCTTGCCTGGTTGTTGGTATAACGTGCAGCTTCATGTTAGAGGTGTAATGTTCTTGCCTGGTTGTTGTATAACATGCACTTCTTTGTTAGAGGTGTAATGTTCTTGCCTGGTTGCTGGTATAACGTGCAGCTTCATGTTAGAGGTGTAATGTTCTTGCCTGGTTGTTGTATAACGTGCAGCTTCATATTAGAGGTGTAATGTTCTTGCCTGGTTGCTGGTATAAGTGCACGCTTCATGTTAGAGGTGTAATGTTTCTGCCTGGTTGTTGGTATAACGTGCAGCTTCATGTTAGAGGTGTAAATGTTCTTGCCTGGTTGTTGGTATAACATGCAGCTTCATGTTAGAGGTGTATGTTCTGCCTGGTTGTTGGTATAACGTGCAGCTTCATGTGAGGTGTAATGTCTTGCCTGGTATGTTGGTATAACGTGCAGCTTCATGTTAGAGGTGTATTTCTTGCCTTGGTTGTTGGTATAACATGTTAGAGGTGTAATGTTTCTTGCTGGTTTTGGTAACACATGCAGCTTCATGTTAGAGGTGTAATGTTCTTGCCTGGTTGTTGTATAACGTGCAGCTTCATTTGGAGGTTAATGTTCTTGCCTGGTTGTTGGTATAACATGCAGCTTCATGTTAGAGGTGTAATGTTCTTGCCTGGTTGTTGGTATAACATGCAGCTTCATGTTAGAGGTGTAATGTTCTTGCCTGGTTTGGTTATAACATGCAGCTTCATGTTGGAGGTGTAATGTTCTTGCCTGGATGCTGGTATAACGTGCAGCTTCATGTGTATGCAGGCATGGCAGGCTTGGAAGCGTGGGTGGGCGAGCAGCTACTCGACCTCATGGGCATGGACTGACAAGTACGTGGCTCCTTTTCTGGTGGCCCATGGCCCAGCGCGGAGTGGCAGTGCATCCGGAGCTGACTCAGCGGCTCAAGGACACGCAAACGATCCATGTGATGATCGAGTTGTGGGATTCTGCAGACTACTGTGGGAAAAAGGTACATCTCCTGAAACTTTTCACATTGGATCGTTTGCTTTTCACATTGGACATCACATTTCACACTTTCACATTGGACATTGGAACACACATCACAATTGTCATGTGATGGGTGGAATGTCCGAATGTTGAGCAACCCTACCTCTCCAACATCTTTTTGTGACATCATCAACTTTCAAGCAGATTGTGACTTCTTGAAAGACGTCGAACGACCTTCCACTTCCATAAGGTTTTCGTTGTGCTGGAATAAGTTTGTCTGCATAATTAGTCATGCCATCTCTTTTTAACGTGAATACCAACAGCATCACCCCCCTTCTTCCTGTCCTTCCAAAATGCGTACAATAATCGAAGTAAGTGTGAATGAGCTATCTTATGAAGTTTGACGTCGTAGCTGTGTACTTGCCACTGACCGTCTTGGTCTTGGGTTTTACTTCCCCCCCGAAATAATATTGTCTCCTGGTTCTTTGAAGGCAGGGTGTTGCGACAATACTTCCATGGAAGACATCTCTCTACTTAATCTCGCAGTGTTCTTCAGATCCGACGGTGTTTTTGAAAGAACAAGGCCACTGTGTGCAGCATCCCTGGAAAAGTTTCAAATTCCTATCCGAACACGGCGTCTGTCAAAGCCCCCCCCCAACCACAACCCACCCCCCCCCCCCCCGAAAACTGCCACGGAAGCTAATGTTACATTCACAATTAGATTCAAACTTGAATCGTTATCTTTGCCACCACAGGTGGCGGTTATGTTTCACGCCTGTTGTCTGTTATGGGACGGTTCGGCGTGAAACTTGGTGTAGCGGTGATGCGTGACAAGACAAATTTATTCCATTTTGGTGAAGATCGGGTTACGAAATTTTTTTCATTCAATTTGAAGTGATTCTTCACCATTGAATGGTGCTAAAAAATGGCATGTGCTAGATATTTCAAAACGTTGTGGACGGCTATGACAAAACTTGCGTGGCATGAGTGGGTCGGTGACGAAGAACAGCCAATTCGATTTGGTGCAGGTTCCGGATCCGATGGAATATCAAAACTTAAACTGTTCAGTCCTGACAGAGGTATACCGTGGCTACCGGAGTACCGTTGTAGTTGTTGTTATTAATTAATATTTGTGTGCGGGAACATAATGTCCAATGCTCATGAATGCTTTATTGTGAACAGTTCCCCAGAAAACCACAGCAAGACACGGACCCAGCGTGCGGTTGCAGCGTCAAGCTCTGGCAACTGCAGGCATCGAAACCGTGCGGTATCGCCTTCGTCAGGAGAAGATATGTGATTTGGTGAAGCGGGCAAGACACTCGCCGTTCCGGGGCAAGAAGCGTAAAAACACATCAGGAAGAAGCAGGATTCTTAAGAGTGGAAGTGACGGTGAACACAAGACTTGCAAAAGTTGCTCAGAGGTGTTCAACAACACTATACCAAATTGCTTCACGATCCATCTCATAATACTCGTGTTCTCACCCTTTTCACGATTACCTCGCCTCCCCCCCCTCCTTTTCCCTCCGCTCCAAACTACCAAAAGCAAGCTACATTGCTCCTTCATTCAGTCACTTACTGGGTTTAGTGAAACACACACACTTCCTTTATCCATGAATAGGTACTTTTCAAAAGTGTGGAGAACACCGGTGCCAAGTGTCTTCAAACATTGTTGGCTACGAAAGGAAAGTAAACAGCATTGAACGTTTTGAGCTTGTTCTCTCAATGATGTCCATTTCAATCAATAACAAACTATTTCACTTTTGAATGATACAAATTCCTCGATTTGAGGTCATGGTCACAATCATCTGATAACCTAATCTTGTAAGGTCTTTTGGCAAGGATAATTAATAGATGTTAAAACGTGTTGGTCAAATACTGATCAATTTTCAATGATGCTATGAAGTAGTTTATGATCTCACTTTACTCACCATGCCACACCATCAGTTTGCCTGACGGGATGAATGAAAGACCAGCATTTTGCACTTCACAAACGTATTGCATATCTATTCTGTGATCTCAATGACCAATGTGAAATGAAGTGAAACACAGCAACAAAAGTATCTTTTTATAACATAGTTGTCGTGGTTATTTGTGTGCTTCTCGGCAATCCATGTGACATAATTTTAACTCAATCTGCGCCACCGAAGGTGATGGAGGTTATGTTTTCAACCCCTGCTCTTGTCTGTCATGTTGTGAATGGATATCTCAAAAAGTTGTAGACTGATTTGAACAATTTGGTGGAGGTTTGGGTATGCTGACGAGGAAGGAAATAATTATATATTTGTGAGACCAATTGGATGTAATCTGTAGAATTTTAACATGATTTTTCAACCATTGAAATGTTTTTACCGTTTATTTTTAACCGCCAGTTCTCAAAAAAACGGGTGGGAGAATTTAAAACCCACGCTATCTACCTGGCAAGGCTGACTGCATGCATCCACAACTCGCATATGCAGTGACCTTATGTACACCTCCAGCTCTCTCACTCTGAATCTGAATTACAATGCTAACTTTGGGGAAGCCGTTTATTAATTCAAAAAGTAACCTCAGTCCTAACAGAGAAGAAAAGGGAGGGGGGGAGGGATGCGGAGGGGTGGGAGAAGTGTGTGTGTCGTGTGTGTGTGTGTGGAGATAGGAGAGTAGATGGGCGAGGGATTCCGGCAGATTATTGAAGCCAGTTTAACGTCCAACCGAGAGACGGGCACAAATTGATGATCGCCCTGCTCTGAACACCAGGATGAAGTTTATAACTGCGTCCTTATTTAACCCCAGGCGAGACAGCTTAGTGTGAGCTTGCATACCTCTGACTATCCTGCCGTGATGTGGGCGTTCATTGCTTTGTAAACCACGTGAAACATTTTGTTGCTCACATTGTAATCATCTAATTTATTTTGCCTTCCTAATTTTAAAGATTACCGTGGAGAACAGTGCCGTAATATTCACCAGGAAGCTTGAAGAGATCAAAGTTTGTAGAGCCTCACCAAGTAGGCTTAAGCACTCAATTGAAGCACTCATATCCACAAAAATGGTTGAAAAACTTCTAAAACAGAAACGTTAATTTTTTTTTAATATGTATCCATCTATGCCGAAGTGACGAGTCCCATATAATGAAAAAAGATCGACAAAAACAGAAGAAACTGTCAAAATAAAATTGCACATTTTTCAGAGAAGCGAGCACCGCATGACAACCGGGGCCAAACGTCGAGGCAAGTAGGGCTGAAGTTTGTTCAAATCGATTGATATATTCTGACCGTCGCGAATACTTTTACCGTGATGGTCATAGCTTTGGAAACGAAGAACCAGGCATCTGGTATCTGCTACACCAAGTGGCTGAAAGCACTGAGCAAGCCAGCTCCAAAAACGTTGATAAGGAACGGCTGGCTTGGGCAAGCGATTGGCATCGCTGATGGTCATAATAACGCCATTCACCTGGAGATCCCGGAATGTTGAGCAATGTCCGAATTGGACAATAAACACTTTTTTTTGCAGTCGAACTGTTGCTAAAGGTCAATTAAGGAGTTCAAATTTTGAAATTTGGACTTTTCGTTGAGATATATAGAATATAATTTCGGAATAAAGGGATTCTAGAGTGATCGGCACATTGCAGAAATAAATAAAACCACAGAACCTGGCGTCTTGGGCGTTTATTCAGCATTGCAATGCTATCCAGTGATTTGTGGTACTGATGTTCAGGCATTCGATGATATGAAGCTGAAGGAAAGTGAAAAAATGAAGAAAATCTTTATCATTAAGAAACCGATGCGGCCTGTTCAGTCAAGGTATTGATTGAGCAGGCCAAAAATACAAATGTGATTAAGACCCAGCGAAGTGACGCACTTTCCATGCCTTGATAAAGGATAATTATAAGGCTGTAATCACTCCAAAATGGGTGTTTAAGAATGAATCCAGACACCCATTTTCATTCTTGCCTCCCTTGGAGTTCCCTTGTATGCCTCGTCAAATTCAGGCCGTCGGTTTCATGTTTTGGAGTTATGAGGGGAGACACACCCGACTGGCCGCATTGACACACACTGACATTATTATTAGTAGACTAGCCGAAACCCCTCACAGACGATTCCGTTCATTCAACACCCTCAACCAAAGCTGACCGACACCACTCGTGGGACATGGATCGGACAGGCGTGCTTGCCCCCCGTCCTGTCCCCATTTCCCGTGCCCTGCCTTCAATTTGCTTACCCCCACACCAAAAATTTAATCTACCCCGGCCCGCCCCGCCTCTTCACTCCGCCCCCGTCTCTTGATTCCCGCCCACTTGCCCGGGCCCCGACCTCCCTGTTCCACCCCCTCACACTGCAACCCGCCTAATTCACCCCAGCCCCAACCCATCACCCCCGCCCCATTTCCCCCGCCTCCCGCTTTCACTTGCATTCCCCCCGCCAAAATAATTTGCTTACCTTGCCCGGCCCGCCTCTTCACTCCCTGCCCCCGTCCTTTCATCCCCCCGCCCCGCCTCTTCACTCCTCGCCCCCGCTCAACAAAAAAGTGTTTATTCTTTTCAGAGTTGAAGGTTGACTATTCCGACCGATGTGCCGATGCACTTCTTGTAAGTACGAAGTTCTTTTCAGCCAAGTCACAGTACGAGAAAAACGCTGATGGACCGCTAGAGGAGCACAAAATTGGTCCTTCCAGTATTAAATAAAAGAAGATACAATGTTTCTTACAATTTTTTGTGTCAATTCTGAGGTAGTCAGCATTGTGCAATGAAGAGGGTTTTACATTGTCAGAGCTATTTTTGAGGGAGTGTGAATTACACCTCTCAGCGGTGACGTTCTGTCGACGGACAACGTAATGACGTCAGCGAATGACCGATGATGTCTATACTCCTGACGCCTCCTCAGCCGTGACGTCACACGCGCCATGCTAAACGAATTTAAACGAAAAAGTGTTTATTCTGCCTTCAAGTTGAAGGTTTGACTATTGGCACATTGCGATCACTCCTTACAGTACGAAGTGTTCTTTCAGTCCAGGTCACAGTACCGAGAAAAAACGTGAGCGACCGCAGGAGGAGCACAAAATTGTCTTCAGTAATTAAGTATAGTAGATTGGCACCGTGACATCAGCCTGCAGGTGGCAAGAATCCTTTTACTGACGATTAATGTGCTTCCAAGCTGACCGTTTGTGAAAATGCACTCATATGGTATATATTAACTTCCACAAATAGATGACCTGATACTACAGTACCCAAGTCGAGAAGATAGTTGCTCTGTCATCAAAGCAATTAAAGAGGTTAAAGCTCTGGTTCTGATGGAATCCTTCATATGTGTATTTTTTAATGGTGCAATGCTTGAAGGAGGATGACTTTACCAAGCTTGTTTGAAAGCCAGGGAATTGCTAAACATTTAAGAATGCTCCAATCACCAACAAAATTTGACGCAGTGACAGATAAACCTTGAGACTTCTCAAACACTTTTGATGCCCTGAGTTGTTTATCAAGATTGTAGGTGAAATGCCATGAAGGGATGATGGCAAGAGTTGCTGTTGGTGGTGCAGAGTCTTGACCCATTTAATGTCAGTTTGGAGTGAAGTAGGTGTTGGTTCTAAGCAACCAATACTCTCACAATGTTTCTGCAGCTGTACTTTATGGAAGCCTTCTCTACTTTATTCTGGTGTTTATATCCACAATAGTCTGAGGAAAGTGTTTAAATTAGCCACACTTAAGAGCGACTGACGTACATAAGTATTGATGAGACGGAATTTCTTTTGCAGATATGCAGTTTGGTGCTCATTGCTCGTGGATCAGATGCAGACAATTTTCAAATCGGCATCATATTTGTTTGGAGTCTGTCAACTGAAAGGAGAACTCAAATGCTCAGGTAGCCACCCCCCACCACTTGAAGTGCTAATCTATCACCTTAATACCCTACAGTAAAAGATATGATTGTCTTTTTCTGATTTTCGATTTGTAAAGAGTAAATTGCGATTTAAATCGAAATGCTTCTTCTTCAATGGTGTGATATCCACACCAGTGAGTTGGCGTCGTATCTGTACAATCTCCAGGTTTCATCACGGTACGATGTACTCAAACGGTGAATAATTTCGATTTTCCACAAATGATCGATCAATGCGTCCTTGTGCTTGTATAGTAACACAAAACAAAACCGAGATGGTTTCATGCCACACCAATTGCCCGAAAGATCCTAAGTTTGCCAGAAATTGACACCGTTTGTCCAAAATACTGAGTTGGATCGGTCAAAAAAGTTCGCTTTCTGCTCATAGAGAGGGATAGATGTGGTGGTATCACACCACGATTGAGAGAGGATCCATCCCCGATTACGTGAATAAACAGCCATTGCTTGAAATTGTAACACCATCTCTACCCAGCTACAAGTTAACATGTATATGGGTGTGATTGGAGTGGTGAATCAAAACACCTGTGCAGTACCAAGAGCCACCTAAAAATAATTATTACCTATTTATGAACACAAATTTCTTCAAATTAAATGAACTAACATATATATAATATATATTCAATTGGAGAGAAGTATGTGTGTATCAATTATCACTCCTCTAGAGATTGACTGAGACTCGAAAACTTCAGCGTTTCCATCACCCTCACTACCATCTTTTAACCATCGGTTCTACATAAAACCGGCGCGTCGACGCCATGTCGTCCAAAAAACCTCACCACACATCGCAATAGACACCAGCCTTGTTTTAACTGAGGATAATGACTGTCTTGCGTCAGAGTGTGACCTACCCAGGAGACTGCTTTTGGCAGCACCGACGCTCTGTTTACAGATATGGTCCCAATGAGTGAGATGAATATTGAATTTGCTGTTTTTCATGATTACACCAATTATAATATATAATTATATAATTTATTTTGCAAAATTTATTTTAATTTGTGATATTACATTTTATAGCCAATGAAGTGAAGATTTAAGTTTAAAATGTTTGAAAAAAAAATTTTTTTTTCAAAAAAAATAAAACAACAACATAAAGCTAGACATTACACTATGGGAGGATAGGGGCACACCAAAAGTTGGCTATGATTTCACAAAAAGTTTTTAAGAGTAGTTTCAGTGACTACCACAGCTGGTGTTGGCTTACTGGTAGGTTTTGCGGCTTGGGATCTAGGTCCTGAGTTTTCAAGCCCCATTGCCGCTGAATTAATACACCAGGAGGTTGACCTCTGCCTGTTCAGTCCTTTCCGAGGTCGCAAAATTGAAGTACCAGTATACTATTAAGGGGAACTGCATTCAGCCAGCATTTGACCGCGTTGTTTCCCAACCAATGATGCACCAGCAGCCACAGGCTGGCACTCGGATTTAGAGAAGAGACACCACAACACAGACACTTCACAGATAAAATACACACACGCAGGCGTCGTAGTCAGGGTCCTTGCCTGAGGGGGTGTGTAAAGTGCCGCTGGCAAAGCCTGCCGGACGGGGCATGTTAACAGCAGGGCAGAGACAATGTTGCTGGCAAGCAGGCGGGAGGTCATTGCAGCAAGGCGTGAGGACGCAAGTGGTGGCCTGGGCTCAAGTGAGGGGGTTCGATGGATGGAGAGAGACACGAGCAATACAACCGGGCGGGAGGCGTGATGGGAAGATGGAAGGAGGCGAGGAGGGAAGGGCCAGCAAAGGGGTCCTCTGTTTTTTGGTGTCAGGTGGCAAGGGAAGACAGTGGAGCTGGTATAACGTGCAGCTTCATGTGTATGGCAGCATGGCAGGCTTGGAAGCGTGGGTGGGCGAGCAGCTACTCGACCTCATGGGCATGACTGACAAGTACGTGGCTCCCTTTCTGGTGGCCATGGCCCAGCGCAGTGGCAGTGCATCGGAGCTGACTCAGCGGCTCAAGGACACGCAAACGATCCATGTGGATGATCGAGTTGTGGGATTCTGCAGACTACTGTGGGAAAAGGTACATCTCCTGAAACTTTTCACATTGGATCGTTTGCTTTTCACATTGGACATCACATTTCACACTTTTCACATTGGACATTGGAACACACATCACAATTGTCGTGTGATGGGTGGAATGTCCGAATGTTGAGCAACCCTACCTTCCAACATCTTTCTTGTGACATCATCAACTTTCAAGCAGATTGTGACTTCTTGAAAGACGTCGAACGACCTTCCACTTGCCATAAGGTTTTGTTGTGCTGGAAATAAGTTGGGTTTCTTTTGAGGGCATAATTAGTCATGCCATCTCTTTTTACTGTAATCCAACAGCATCACCCCCTTCTCCTGTCCTTCAAAATGGTCACAATGATCGCAAGTAAGTGTGAATGAGCTATCATTATGAGTTGACGTCGTGCCTCGATGTACTTGCCACTGACCGTCTGGTCTGGGTTTTATTCCCCACCCGAATATAAATTGTCATCCTGGTTCTTTGAAGGCAGGGTGTTGCGACAATACCTTCCATGGGAAGCATCTCTCTATTAATCTGCAGTGGTTCTTCAAGATCCGACGGTCTTTTGAAAGAACAAGGCCACTGTGTGCCAGCATCCTGGAAAAGTTTCAAATTCCTACCGAACAGGCGTCTGTGGCACCCCCCCCCCCCCCCCCGAAAACGATGCCACGAGAAGCTAAATGTTACATTCAAATTGATTCAAACTTGATCGTTATCTTTGCCACCACAGGTGGACGGAGGTTATGTTTTCAGCCCTGTTTGTCTGTTATAGTGGACGGATTCGGGTGAAACTTGGTGTCAGCGTGGTGCGTGACAAGACAAATTTATTCCATTTTGGTGAAGATCCGGGTTCGATAATTTTTTTCATCAATTTGAAGTGATTCTTCACCATTGAGATGGTGCTAAAAATGGCATGTAGCATGATATTTCAAAACGTTGTGGACGGCTTATGACAAAACTTGGTGGATGAGTTGGGTCGGTGACAAGAACAAGCCAATTCGATTTTGGTGCAGGTCCGGATCCGATGGAATACAAAACTTAAACTGTTCAGTCTGACAGAGGTATACGTGCTACCGAGTACCGTTGTAGTTGTTGTTATTATTAATATTTGTGTGCCGGGAACATAATGTCCAATGCTCATGAATGCTTTATTGTGGAAACAGGTTCCCAGAAAACCACAGCAAGAACGACCCCAGCGTGCGGTTGAGCGTCAAGCTCTGGCACTGCAGGCTCGAAACCGTGCGTATCGCCTCGTCGGAGAAGATGATGATTTGGTGGAAGCGGCAAGCACTCGCCGTTCCAGGGGCAAGAAGCGTAAACACATCAGGAAGAAGCAGGATTCTTCAGAGAGTGGAAGTGACGGTGAAACCAAGGCACTTGCAAATGTTGCTCAGAGGTTGGTTCAACAACACTATCCAAATTGCTTTCACGATCCCATCTCATAATACTCGTGTTCTCCCCCTTTCACGATTACCTCGCCTCCCCCCCCCCTCCTTTTCCCTCCCGCTCCAAACTACCAAACCAAGCTTACATTGCTCCTTCATTCAGTCACTTGACTGGGTTGTGAACACACACACTTCTTTATCCATGAATAGGTACTTTTCAAAGTGTGGAGAACACCGGTCAATAAAGTGTCTTCAAACATTGTTGGCTACGAACGGAAAGTAAAAGCATTTGACGTTTTGAGCATGTTCCTCTCATGATGTCCATTTCAATCAATAACAACTATTTCACTTTTGAATGATACCAAATTCCTCGATTTTTGAGGTCATGGTCACATCCATCTGATACCTAACTTGTAGGTCTTTTATGAGCAAGGCATAATTAATGATGTAAAAGGTTGTTGGTCAATAACTGATCAATGTTTCAATGATGCTATGAAGTAGTTTATGATCTTCACTTTACTCACCATGCCAACCATCGCTTTGCTGACGGGATGAATGAAAGACAGCATTTTGCACTTCACAAACGTATTGCATATCTATCTGTGAATCTCAATGACAATGTGAAATGAAGTGAAACACAGCAACAAAAGTATCTTTTATAACATATTGTCGTGGTTATTGTTTGTGTGCTTCTCGGAATCCATGTGACATTACATATTTACCTCTGCCACCGAAGGTGGATGGAGGTTATGTTTTCACCCCTGTCTGTCTGTCTGTTTGTGAATGGGATATCTCAAAAAGTTGTAGACTGATTTGAACTAAATTTGGTGGAGAGTTTGGGTATGTGACGAGGAAGAAATAATTATATTTTTGTGAAGAGCCAGATGTGGATGTAGATCTGAGAATTTTAACATGATTTTTCACCATTGAGAGATGTTTTTTAACCGTTTTATTTTTAACCGCCAGGTTCTACAAAAAAACGGGTGGGAGCATTTAAAACCCACGCTATCTACCTGGCAAAGGCCTGACTGCATGCATGCACACTCGCATATGCAGTGACCTTTGTACACCTCCAGTCTGCTCACTCTGAATCTGATTATTACATGCTACACTTTGGGGAAGCCGTTTTAAATTCAAAAGTAAACCATCAGTCCTAACAGAGAAGAAGGGAGGGGGGTGGGAGGGATGTCGGAGGGGTGGGAGAAGTGTGTGTGTGTGTGTGTGTGTGTGGAGATAGGAGAGTTAGATGGGCGAGAGGGATTCCGGCAGATTTGATAGCCAGTTTAACGTCCAACCGAGAGACGGTGCACAAATTGATGAATCGCCCTGCCTCTGAAACACCAGGATGACAGTTTATAACTGGGTCCTTATTTGAACCCAGGCGAGACAGCTTAATGTGAGCTTGCATACCTCTTGACTATCCTGCCGTGATGTGGCGATTCATTGCTTTGTAACCACTGAAAACATTTTGTTGCTCATTGTAATCATCTAATTTATTTTGCCTTCCTAACTTTTAAGATGTACCTGTGGAGAACAGTGCCGTAATATCACCATGGAAGCTTGAAGAGATCAAAGTTTGTAGAGCACTCACCAAGTGGCTTAAGCACTCAATTGAGCACTCATACTCCAACAAAATGGTTGAAGAAACTTCTAAAAACGAAACGTTAATTTTTTTTTAATATGTATCCATCTATGCCGAAGTGACGAGTCCTATAATGAAAAAAGATCGTACAAAAACGAGAAACGTCAAAATAAAATTGCACATTTTCAGAGAGCGAGCACCGCATGACAACACGGGGCCAAACGCAGGCAAGTAGGGCTTGAAGTTTGTTCAAATCGATTGATATATTCAGTGACCGTGCGAATACTTTTACCGTGTATGGTCATAGCTTGGAAACGAAGAACCAAGCATCTGGTATCGTGCTCACCAAGTGGCTGAAAGCACTGAAGCAAGCACTCCAAAAAACGGTTGATAAGGAACGGCTGGCTTGGCAAGCGATTGGCAATCGCTGATTGGTCATATAAACGCCATTCACCTGGAGATGCCCGGAATGTTGAGCAATGTCCGAATTGGACAAATAAACACTTTTTTTTGCAGTCGGAACTGTTGCTAAGGTCAATTAAGGAGTTCAAATTTTGAAATTTGGCTTTTCGTTGAGATATATAAGAGATATAGAATTTTCGGAATAAGGGATTCTAGAGGTGATGGCACATGCAGAAATGAAATAAAACCACGAACGCTGGCGTCTGGGCGTTTATTAGCATTGCAATGTATCCAGTGATTTGTGGGTATGATGTTCAGGCATTCGATGATATGAGTGAGGAAAGTGAAAAAATGAAGAAATCTTTATCATTAAGAAACCGTTGCGGCCTGTTCCAAGTCAAGGTATTGTTGAGCAGGCCAAAAAACAAATGGTGAATTAAGACCCCAGCGAAGTGACCACTTTCCATGCCTTGATAAAGGATAATTAAATAAGGCTGTTAATCATCTTCAAAATGGGTGTTTAAATTAATCCAGACACCCAGTTTTCATTCATTGCACTCCCTTGGAGTTCCCTTCGTATGCATGCAAAGTTTCAGGCCGCTCGGTTTCATGGTTTTGGAGTTATGGAGGGGAGACACACCCTGACTGGCCGATTGACACACACTGACATTTATTATTATAGACTAGCCGAAACCCCGTCACAGACGATTCCGTTCATTCAACCACCCTCACCAGCTGACCCACACTCGTGGGACATGGACTGGACAGGGCGTGCTTGCCCCCGTCCCTGCCCCATTCCCGTCCCTGCCTTCAATTTGCTTACCCCCCCCAAAAATTTAATACCCCGCCCCGCCCCCGCCTCTTCACTCCGCCCCCCGTCTCTTGATTCCCCGCCCCACTTGCCCCCGGCCCCGCCCCCTGTCCACCCCTCACACTCAACCCCGCCTAATTCACCCCAGCCCCACCCACTCACCCCCCCCCATTTCCCCCGTCTCCCGCTTTCATTGCTTACCCCCGCCAAAAAATTTGCTTACCTTGCCCCCCGCCTCTTCACTCCCTGCCCCCCGTCTCTTCATCCCCCGCTCCCGCCTCTTCACTCCTCGCCCCCGTCTCAACAAAAAGTGTTTATTCTTTTCAGAGTTGAAGGTTGACTATTGCCACGATGTGCGATGCACTCTTGTAAGTACGAAGTTTCTTTCAGTCCAATCACTAGTACGAGAAAAACGTGATGCGACCGCTAGGAGGAGCACAAAATTGGTCCTTCAGTATTAATATAAAGAAGATACAATGTTTCTTACATTTTTTGTGTCAATCTGAGGTAGTCAGCATGTGCAGAAGAGGGTTTTACATTGCAGACGCTATTTTTGAGGAGTGGAATTACACCTCTCAGCGGTGACGTTCTGTCGACGACAGACGTAATGACGTCAGCGAATGACCGATGATGTCATGACGTCCTGACGCCTCTCAGCAGTGACGTCACACGTCGCCATGTAAAACGAAAAGTCTTTATTCTGCTTCAGAGTTGAAGGTTGACTATTGGCACGATGTGCGATGCACTCTTACAGGTACGAAGTTTCTTTCAGTCCAGGTCACAGTACCGAGAAAAACGTGACGCGACCGCTAGGAGGAGCACAAAATTGGTCCTTCAGTATTAATATATAGATTGGCAACCGTGACATCATCTGCAGGTGGCAAGAATCTTTTACTGACCTATTAATGTAGCTTCCAAGCGTTTGTGAAAATGCACTCATATGGTATAAATTAACTTCCACAAATAGATGACCTGATACTACCCCCAAGTCGAGAAGAAGTTGCTGCTGTCATCAAAGCAATTAAAAGAGGTAAAGCTCCTGGTTCTGATGGAATTCCTTCATATGTGTATTTTTATGGTGGCAATGCTTTGAAGGAAGGATGACTTTACCAAGCTTGTTTGAAAGCAGGGGAATTGCTACAACATTTAAAGATGCTCCAATCACCAAGGCATTTGACGCAGTGGACAGATAAACCCTCTGGAGACTTCTCAAACACTTTTGATGCCCTGATGTGTTTATCAAGATTGTAGGTGAATGCCATGAAGGGATGATGGCAAGAGTTGCTGTTGGTGGTGCAGAGTCTGACCCATTTAATGTCAGTTGTGGAGTGAAGTAGGGTTGTGTTCTAGCACCAATACTCTTCACATTGTTTCTGACAGCTGTACTTATGGAAGCCTTTCTCTGATATTTCTGGTGTTTATATTCACACAAAGTCTGATGGAAAGCTGTTTAAATTAGCCACCCTTAAGCAAGGACTGACGTACATAAGGTATTGATGAGCGAATTTCTTTTTGCAGATGATGCAGTTTTGGTTGCTCATTCTGTGGATCAGATGCAGGACATTTTAAATCGGCATCATATTGTTTTGGAGTCTGTCAACTGAAAGGGCAACTCAAATGCTCAGGTCACTTGAATGCTAATCTATCCCTTAATACCCTACAAAATAGATATGATGTCTTTTTCTGATTTTCGATTTGTAAAGTACGTAAATTTGCGATTTAAAAGTCGAAATATGCTTCTTCTTCATATTGGCTGTGATATCACACCCAGGAGTTGGCTGTCGTATCTGTACAATCTCCAGGTTTCATCACGGTACGATTTAACTCAAACGGTGAATAATTTTCGATTTTCCACAAATGATCCGAGTCAATGCGTCCTTGGTGCTTGTATAGTAACACAAACAAACCGAGATGGTTTCATGCCACACCAATGGCCGAAAGATCCTAAGTTTGCCAGAAATTGGACACCGTTTGTCCAAAATACCTGAGTGTGGATCGGGTCAAAAAAATGTTCGCTTTTCTGCTCAGTAGAGATGGATAGATGTTGTGGTTATCCACCACGATTGAGAGAGGATGCCATCCCCCGATTACGTGGAATAAACAGCCATTGCTTGAAATTGTAACACCATCTCTACCCAGCTACAAGTACATGTATATGGGTGATTTGAGTGGTGAATCAAACACCTGTGGCAGTTACCAAGAGCACCTAAAAATAATTATTACCTATTATGAACACAAATTTCTTCAAATTAAATGAACTACATATATATATATATATATCAATTGGAGAGAAAGTATGTGTGTATCATTATCTACTCCTCTGAGAGGATTTGACTGAGGACTCGAAAACTTTCAGCGTCCCATCACCCTCACTACCATCCTTTTAACCATCGGGTTCTACATAAAACCGGGTCGACGCCAGGTCGTCCAAAAACACCTCACCACACATCGCAATAGACACCCAGCCTTGTTTTAACTGAGGATAATGACTGTCTGCGTCAGAGTGGTGACCTACCCAGGAGACTGCTTTGGCAGCACCGACGCTCTGTTTACAGAGTATGGTCCCAATGGATAGATGAATAATGTGAATTGCTGTGTTGTCATGATTTACACCAATTATAATATATATATATATATTTATTTTGCAAAATTTATTTGTAATTGTGATATTACATTTTTATAAGCCAATGAAGTTGAAGATTTAAGTTTAAAATGTTTTGAAAAAAAAATTTTTTTTTCAAAAAAATAAAACAACAACAATAAAGCTTAGGACATACACATGGGAGGGATAGGTGCACACCAAAAGTTTGGTATGATTTCACAAAAGTTTAAGGGAGTAGTTCAGTGACACCACAGCCTGGTGTTTGCTTACTGGTTAGGGTGGCGGCTTGGGATCCTAGGGTCCTGAGTTCAAGCCCCATTGGGCCGCTGAATTAATACACCAGGAGGTTGACTCTGCCTGTCATCCTTCCGAGGTCGGCAAAATGAGTACCAGTATACTGATAAGGGGGACACTGCATCAGCAGCATAGCCGCGTCCCAACCAATGATGCAACCAGCAGCCACAGGCTGCACTCGATAGAGAGAGAGAGAGAGTGACACCACAACACAGACACTGCACAGATAAATACACACACGTCAGCGTCTTAGGGTCAGTGTCCTGCTTGATTTTTGGTTGATTTTAATATTCCTGCTGCAAGCCTCCTGACTGGTGATCAGCAGGGCAGAGACAATGTGCTTGCAAGCAGGCTGGTAGGTCATGCAGCAAGTGCTGTGATGGGACTCAATTTGTGTCCTGTTTCGTCAAGTGAGGGGGTTCGATTTGATGTGTATATATACACGAGCAAATACAACCTGTTGCTTAGCTGATGGGAATATGAAGGAGGGGAGGAGAGAGGGGGCAGCAAGGAGGGGTGTGGCAAGGTAAGACAGTGTGAGAGGAGGGTCTGTCCGGAGTTGACCACCGTCCGGTCTTGACCACCATCCAGATACGTCAAGGGAAGGCGACATGAGGGGAAGGAAAGGTGAGGCAGTGTGAGGGGAGGGTCTGTCCAGACATAACCACCGTCCGGACGACAGGTATACTAAGGGGGAGGGGAGATAGAGAGGGGTGGAGGAGCGAGGGGTGGGGGAGTAAAAGAGGGTGGAGGAGGGGAATGCAGCATGACGGGAGGGCAAGGGAAGGCAGTGTGAGGGGAGGGTCCATCCGGACATAACCACCGTCCGGATATGTACGGAGATAACCACTCCAGATATGTTTGGAGAAAGAAATAAAGAGAGAGTATATATATGTGGGAGGATGTTGCACTCTATTAGGAGGGGGTGGAGCGAGGATGGTACAAAGAAAGAGAGAGAGGTGTGGGGTGGTGGGGCTCGGGGAGTTAGCAGAGAATATGTTATGCTTTATGAACAACACAGACACAAACATACACACAATTGTCGTGTGACGGGTGGAAAAAATTTAATACGGCTTGGAGATTGGTTGTTATCAAATGTATTTTGCTTTGAAACTCACAAGGAGAAACCATTTAACCTTTGTAAAGCACACCAAGTTGTATAGAATAACCATTTACTTTGGAACCAGTCATGAGGACAAAGGAACACATGATCGCTCGTATGCTGCTGATGTTAAAGAGCAGGTTGCGGGTCACCAAATGAAACATGTTCTGAACATTTATCAATATGATTATATGTGCATTAAATAGTTTGATGCAAACTATTGTGGTTGCCTAACTATTGGGACAATTAATGAAATTTAACTCCGAAGTTGTTATTTCTTGTTTGAAAAAAACAGCCGCGTGCCATATATGGATGGTGATGTCACGTTCTCCAAAACAAAGCGGAAGCTCACTCGCTCATTGAAGAAGTGTCCAGTTGAGCGGGCCGTTCTTTCGCTTTTTGAGCTTGCAACTGTCTATATTATCCTTTTTTATTTTGAATTATTGTAGAACAAAGCTATTTGGATATTTGTACATCATGCCTCGTACGTGTGTCATGTTTTGCGAAAATGGCTGGAAAACAGGTAATCGCTCCCACCGATTCCCGAAGGAATCAAACATTCGCTGGCAGTGGATAAGATTTGTACAAATAAAACGGGCAAATTTTCCCTGCCTTTTAAACTTTGAAACAATATCTTTGTGGAAAAGCGCTGCGGCCTAACATCTAGTCAAGGCGCCCTAGGCCCTACGCGCCATCGAACATAAACCTTATAAATATCGAATTTTACAAACTTCACAACAACCGAGTGTTAAGCATCCTAAGCGACTGCAAAAACCGAAAACAGAATTTGAATTGACTTTAAAACGAACCCGCAACGTCGATCGAAGCAAAAATCTCAATTCACCACAGGAATTCACGGCATTATTTAAAATTATTTTGTCAAAGTTATAAAACCGTAATATTCAGCCATCCACGAACAATCTTTGCATAATCCGACAGCTTAACAAGTCAGGCATGTGATGATAACCTTTATTGG
>CM068966.1:40179206-40189351 GCA_035128595.1 Eptatretus atami
TAAAGCATTAGTGCAATAAGTTGTTTTTCTGGGAACATCTTTTTTCTGATACTTGGGATATATATGAACACTGTGGTATCAGTGAAAAATTGTCGTGGGGGTGGGGGTGCAAGGTAGGTCCACTGGCCCCCGGCCTAAAGGTTTGTTAAACATTTGATGACAAAAGCTCAACTGGTTTAAAAAGAAAAGTTATGCCTCCGACACACACACACACACACACACACACACACACACACACACACACACACACTTGCAAAACTGCATATTTTTGACTACATGATTGACGCTTTTTGCTTGTACAAGGTTTCTTCCGCTTAACGAAGGGGTTACGTGTCTTTATACCCCTTCGTATAGCGAACCTTCTTTATGTGGGAGCTCATTTTCCAGGATTTCCTATGCGAAAATAAAGTTTCCTAACCGTAATTTTTTTCGTCTACTTGCGAAGCCAAATGCTTGGATAATGATGGTTTGCGTTGCAAGTAACATGATATTATTATTTACCTAATAATAAGACAGTGACACAATAATAAAGCTAATTTAGTTGTAACATTTACCAAACATTCTTTAGTCAAAGTTTAATGAGAAGTGGAGAAGGCAGTGGTAGGTGGTGGAGGAGATGTGTTATTTTTCACCCTTTCCTTCTGAGGAGTTAATTCCGCAAGCCTTCTGAAGAGTTAATTATCCACAACCTTCTGAAATTAATTATCCACAAGTCTTATAAAGAGTTAATTATCCACAAGCCTTATGAAGAGTTAATTATCCACAAGCCTTCTGAAGAGTTAATTATCCACAAACCTTCTGAAGAATTAATTATCCACAAGTCTTATAAGAGTTAATTATCCACAAGCCTTATGAAGAGTTAATTATCCACAAGCCTTATGAGAGTTAATTATCCACAAGTCTTATGAAGAGTTATTATCCACAAGCCTTATGAAGAGTTAATCTATCCACAAGTCTTATGAAGAGTTAAATTATCCACAGCCTATGAGAGTTAATTATCACAAGCCTTCTGAAGAGTTAATTATACCAACCTTCTGAAGAGTTAATTATCCAACAAACCTTCTGAAGAGTTAATTATCCACAAACCTTCTGAAGAGTTAATTATCACACAGCTTTGAAGAGTTAATTATCCACAAAGCTTCTGAAGAGTTAATTATCCACAAGCTTATGAAGAGTTAATTATCCACGCTATTGAAGAGTTAATTATCCACAAGCCTTATGAAGAGTTAATTATCCACAAGTCTTATGAAGAGTTAATTATCCACAAAGTCTTATTGAGAGTTAATTATCCACAAGTCTTATGAAGAGTTAATTATCAAAGTCTTATGAGAGTTAATTATCCACAAGCTTATGAATCAGTTAATCCTCCATTCGCCACGTGCGTTGCGCAATCGCCAGATACTGCATTGTGGGGACCTCCATTGGTAGCGATGAAGACCTCCGCTAAGCGACAAGTAGCCGAAATGAAACCATTCACTGTTTGAATGTTTCTTTATCAACAGAGGAACCCTGTGTAAATGTCTGATTTACTAACTTCAATAATTGTCCTCTGTTGTGTAGAAACAGACTCTGAACCTTCAATACAATTAGAACATTTATTCAATAATAGGACACAATTTAAATATGCGCAGGAGATTCTGGATAATACTATACAAGTTCCAGATCTCTCAATAACGGAGAATCTTCGTCTTTATATAGTTTCCAGTAAGACACAGTTTTTATAATTTCTGACACTGACGCAGTTCGCCGGTCTTGACAATCTCCAGGTGAACTTATCTTCAGTCTTCTTTGACAGCTCCTGCTTAAATGGTTGGAACACATATTCAAACCCAGACATATTAATCGCACAGAATGCTAGAATGACGTTAAACGCCAACTGTAATGGCCATTAAAACAAGTTTCATCTTATGTAGGTTAAAAGTCAGTCTGCTTCTCCCAAACTGGGAATGATATATTATTCTTGAAGCGACCAGGCGCCTGTACATTTTCTTAAGTACACATTCCAACTCGTTTGTGTCTTCCATACAAAATTCTCAAGATAGTTCTACATGACAGGCAATTCTTCTTTATAATTCAACTTACTGGCAAAGTTCAAACCTGTTTACACATTTAATATACAGGTGATCTTTCCATACAGAGGAGAAATATAATATGTTAATTCAAATGGATAATACTTAAAAACATCATATCATATTTGAGTACATTTATTTCAAGATTAATATATTTATTTAATATCAAGTTTAATCATCATCAATTTATTTATTTTATCACCCCCAAACCCATCATGATAAATGTTTCTACAGTTGCCAGAGGCTATGTTTCCCTTTTTAGTTCCTTATGGAGCATATTTGGTCCTTTTTTTTTCAGGTATTATGTAAAACTTTTTGTTGCCAATTTGTTTCTCAGTTTTGTTTGGAAGGAAAATCAGAGGTTTAGCCTTTGAGGGATAGAAGGGAATGGGGGGGGGGGGTGTTGGAGCGAGGAGTGGTTGAGGTTGAAAGGAGGATGATTGGTTGTGGCCATTAAAGGAGATTCATCACTTCTGATCTCAGACTATGGGATTGAATTGTGGTGTTGTGCTTCCGTTGTCAGGGATGTTGGGATGGGGGTTTGGTGGGGGGTTGGTGTTGTAGGTTACAGTCAGGTTTGCTTGATGTAATACCGTTAATACAATTCAACGCTTTTGTAATGGCTTGTGGGATGCAGTGGATCATTACCTGTGACAAAAATATATATCGCAGGAAAGCCTTTCTTTGGCCAAATTCAATTGTGGATTCGATGAATTTTTTTTTTTTTTTGAACCACAAAATTGGCTCAATAGCAGATATACTCAATCAATGATGGTGGATGTTCATCACTTTTGAGCTGACTGCAATGCTGAGTGTTTGTTGGTTTCATGTGCGTGTCAGACAAGTTGGAAGCAGAGCGATGAATCCGATGACGAATGGGCACAATCGGAGCGTGAGCGGCTGCAAGATCTACAGAAAGAGATGAGTTTGCTGAAACGGGTGAAGCAGCGTGATCAGGACTGCACTCGGACATATGGAGAGATCAGATAAAAGGTCTTTGCAACCTCATATCCTGAGCCGAGAAATTGTTTATAGAAACCAGGCTTTCAGCAAATATTGGTCTTGTATTGCAAATATTGTCGTCTCCCGCATCCTGGTTGATATTGCATCCACAAACGCACTCCTATGTTTGACAGTAAAGGTTCATTGGCTGATGAACTTTTTCATTTTATTGTTGTTGATTGCGAATATTTGAAGTTGACAGGTTCATGTGATGTTCAGCGTATTCTGAAAGATGGGGTTTTGCTGAAGTGACTGAGAGCGGTGAAAGCCATTGCTCACGGGGACGTATGATATGCAGTTAATAATACATTCCGACAAGTGCTGCTTTTCCACAATTGCGCTCGACATCACATTGCTGCCCTTGCCGCTTAATTTGGCAATGACATGTACTGGCCCAAGAGACACAGTTCTCGTCGATGTTTCCTTTCTCTTGAGAATGTAACCGCAGTGTTTTGCATTGTCTACTGATGTTTGTTTGTTGTTTGTTTTTTGCTCCACAAGTTCGAGCCGAATAGAAGAGCAAGGTTATCAACAAAAATCCCATGATTTTACTGATTTGCTCAGGTACATAATCGTGCATGGATTTTCTTCTGTCTGTATAAGTGTAGCAAAAATGTTATTTTTTTGCTGGAGTGTTTGATTACTGTATTTGTCCGTTTAGTTTTGCCCATCTGAACTCACCGTGCCCTGATGCTGGCAACCCAGGTTCAAATCCCATGTGCCGCCATTTGTGTGTCTGTTGTCTACTAATGTCTAACCATATGGACCTCAAATTGAGTGTCCAGTCTGCCAGCATTAGTTGGTAGACATTAAAGATCCACAGTGTCCTTCGTGAAGAGTTGATGAGCTATCGCCACATTCTGAACAAATTACAAATTCCTTCATTAACTTAAAGGGAGAAGCTTCGCATAAGCGGAACAGCGCTCCTTCAGCCAATGGTACTACCTGCAGCCATGTACTTGATCGAAGAAGACTAATGACTTTTTAATTGGTGTAAAAGTAGTGTTTCCAGGCATGGCAAAGGAGGCGGGGGTTGTTGGTATGTAACATAAGCGTTAGGGAAATTGCTACTGTTCGTCAGCTCCTCCTTGGTCAGCGCGGGGCTTTGTAACCATGTACGTGAGGACATCTGTCATGTACAACCCCAAGGTTCATGCAAGTCTGTCTAACCTTTTTTTGTGATTTACACCCATCCTTTCCATCCCTGCCAAGTTGCTTGAACGTGGTTCGGCAGCGTTGGAATTCAATTCAATTTGATTCGATCCGTCCCTTATGCAGGGATTTCCATTGTAATTAAAAATCTCAAAGCATTTACGAAGAGCAGGAGCAAATTTTAAATGAGAGTAAAAAAATTAACTTCGCACCAACAAGGGTAGAAATTGAGAAACAGCAGCCGTAAAAAGATCAGGTGTTTAATCGAGATTTAAAAACCGTGACTGATGAGACGGTGCAGATATTAAAGACCGAGAATTCCCCAGTCTCGGGAGCATAGTCGTAAAACGCTCCATCACGGAAATTGCTCATCTTGGCGGGGAACACCAGAAAATTCCTTGTGCTGGACCGTAACTTACCTTGATGGGTGCAAGGTTGTAATGGTTCAGATACATCCATGGGAATCTATTAATATACAGTTAGCTTTAAATGCTATTAGCAGAAATCTTCATCTATTCTTTGATGTACTGAAAGCCAGTAATGTGTCTTTGGCACTGGAGTGACTTGCTTGACTTTCTGAGCCTGGACTTACGATGTCTTCTCTGTTCTGCACGAGTTACAAAGGTCTGAGTAAGAGACATGTTTTATATAATGGAGCTGGGAGTCGAGACAATTACAGATGATGGAACAGGATCCAGTAAATAAGTTTTCTTCGAGAATTTTTTTTTGTGTGTTACAATGTCGAGGCTCATGGAAGAACTATAACATAGAATAGATCAGGAGCAACAGAACAACTATAACATAGCAACAGAAGAAGGAGAGGGGGGAAACGCACAACAGTGGGGTTGAGGAACAAATAGAGAGAGAACTTCGAAGACAAGGGACGTGAGGAAGAAATGAGGATTAGGGAGGCAACGAGTGGACAGGATTAGGACAGAAGCAAACTCTCCAGAGGAAAGTTGGAAAGAGGTGGGGGTGGGGGAGGGGGGGTTAACGAGTGTAGAAAAGATCATGGTTTTGGATTGGGACGATCTGAGATGGTGGTGAACAGCTGTGTCAACAACCTGGAGGGAAGAACGAAGTTGAAATAATGGTGGAAGTTCATTCCACAAGCAGAAAAAAGAGGAACAATAGTGGAGGTTAGCAGTGATCCTGGATTTAGGTAGTTTCGCTGGGTCCGCCCTCCCCATCCACTTTTTCCCCAATATTTTCACAGAAAAATTTTTTTTTTTCTCATGCTGAGATTTCACGGCCATTTATGTTCAAGTCTCGTGCATATTGTGATACAAATTTTTTTTATATAAATCATACCGACGGTTTCACGCAGTGTGCATTTTTTGGCGCTACTGCTATAAAACTTGCGTTTTCCCATTCTTTTAACACAGCACACACATCTTTCCAGAGTAATTCTGTTCTGCATTCAATATCTTTCAGTTTGTCACAATCACACTTTCCTCTATATCATTATCTAGTGCTCCTCTACATGCCCCAGTGTTAGTTTTCATGGTCATCAAACAATTCCCTCTTCACTAAAAATGTGCATGTATTTCGCCATTTGTAACATGTGACAAATGGAAACAGTATTTAGTTCATACAACCAATTTGGCAGCTCGATATTGTCGTGTGTGTGTGTGTGCATGCGTGCATCTGTGCTCGCGCTTTGCTCCGTCATGCTGTTCTGTAGTTTTTTGTGAATCTGATATCTTTGACATGAAAATATGCAAAATTTGCTTATTTAGAATAGGTAATGAGCTAATAACTCCAAAAGTCTTGAGTGTATGGTGACTAGACCTTACAGACATCTTCAGCTGACATAATCTACATGTACCAATTTGGTAAATAAATGTGCAAACTTTGCCTACAGCTACTTTCAAACTGAAAATAGTGCACAATTTGTATATATGAATATGTAATGAGCTATTAACTGAAAAAGTCGTGAGTGTATGATGATTAAACTTCACAGACATGTTCTCTGACATGATCTACATGTGTGCCAATTTGGTTTTTATAGCTAGGGGTGGTAATAGATAGGAGGTTGGAGGGAGAAGGGGGTTGGGAAGCAGACAGCACAGTCCCAGGCAGCTTTACTGTATACGCAAAGCTAATTGGTTTTTTGGTGATATTCACAGGCACATAAAGTATCCTTCCTCTCCTCTATAAAAACATCATTTTAATTTGAAAAGATGTGGGGGACGGTATGCCTAAAAAGTATGTAAACAAGGTGGAGATGGTCACAATAAATGATAATGTGAACCCATGCCCGCCATCTTTCCTTGAATGATGGTTGAGCCTGCAAATGATGCCATTGTCTCTCAATTTGGGTTCACATCACCAACAAACATGATCTAAATCAACTGTGTTCAAGGTTCAATACCTCACTGGTCAATTCATACATGAAATGAATCAACATGTAATGATCATTGCAGCTGGATGCTGCGATGGACAGGGAACAGGCCATAATTCAAAGAAAGATGTAGGGATGGTTTCACATATTCTTGTGATCATCTCTAACCTTTTTACATACTTTTGGGTACACCATCCCTACATTATTTTATAATATATTTATTTAATGTTTTTTTTACCGCTGTCTTCGGTGGAATGGAGGTCGGAGGTTACAGTTTCACCCTGTTTGTGAGCAGGATATCTCACAAAAGTTATGCATGGATTCGGATGAAACTTGTTGAACAACTTTGGTGTGTTACAAGGATGAACTCATTTGGTTTTGGTGAAGATCCAAATTCAGAACCAGATGCGAGAATTTTTTTTTTTTAATTTCATAAGTGATTCTTCACCATTGGGAGATAGGGCCAAAAATGATTATGAGCAGGATAAATCAAAAGTTGTGGACGGGATTCAGATTAAGCTTGGTGAACATATTGGGTGTGTGACGAGGAAGAATTGATTCAATTTTGGTGAAGATCCGAATCCGGATCATAGACTGATTAAAAAAAAAAATTTTCAGTGATTCTTCACCATTGAGAGATGGGCTAAACCGATATTTAGCCGATATATCAAAAGTTTTGGACGGATTCGGATGAAACTTGGTGGACAGGTTTGGGTGTTGTGGCAAGGACGAACTGATTTGATTTTGGGAAGATCCGAATCCGGATCCGACTACTAGAATTTTAAAAGTGATTCTCACCATTGAGAGGTTGGGCCAAAAACGATATATACAACGATATCTTCAAAAATGTATTGGCCAAATATGTTCTCGTGGATCAGGCATTACGGGGTGGAGGTATGCGCTCCGAGTGCCTTTCTAGTTTCACTCATTAAGCAGAGTCAAACCAAAGCATCCAACACTGAGCTTGTGCAGCTAATTGGAAGTGATTTGATTTTTAATTTTTTTGCTCACAGCGCATATATATAAGCACAAGGATGGTTGATGAAGGTGATGTTAGCTAACTTCAGTCGATGGAAGATGACCTTGGGCCAAATTAATAGAGTGAATAGAGCAGAATGTTTGTAGTAGACACATGTCTTGATTAAATTTGTCAGCAAGGGCGACGGGTACTTTTGCTAGTCATTGACAAAGGAGATTTGCTTGTAGCCGGAGCTCTTTTGGATTGGCGTTGTTATTATTTTTTTGTAATCAAATGCTTTCAGGCACACGAGGAAGCTGGAAAAATCTGAAGATGGCTGAAGAAGATCAGTGGAAATTGGTAAGGCTCTTTGGTGCTTTGGTCAGAGCTCAATGGTTTTGTTGATTGCTGTGTTTGAAGTGCAAAGAATTTTGTCAGCTAAGTTACCAAGATAAGGAGCCTGAAACAAAAAATTATTTTCATAAATTATTTCTCCCTGATGTTTGCTGTACGTGGACAAATAGTTTGGTATTTTATTTGATAAACTTTGCATGTGCTCTCGACTTTAGGGCGTAGTTATATGATTGATTGAGTGTACTGTATGTGCATATTAGAATAACTAGAGATCAAAGTTGTTTGTATCTTTATGCCCAATTTTACATGATGTAGAATAGGTTGCCCTTGTATTTTGAAGATTGCCGTTCACATGAAATCTGCTAACACCGGGTCAATTTGTTTGTCGTGGCGAAAAATGCTTCCTAGACAGTAACCACGTTCTGAGATGGTTAGCAGTGTAAAACAGCCTCCAAGAAGAGTATCCCAAAAGTTCAGGCAATTATTTCTAATTTGGCCAGGGTGCTGTCGATAACTCGCCTCTCTTTGTGAAGGACACCATGTAATGCTGGCAGTGGGACACCCAATTTAACGTCCATCTGAGGGACAGCACACATTGATGCATCGCCTTGCCTGCAAGTGACCAGGTGTGAAGGTTTATTGCTGACCACAAGTCAAACCAGGCTAAACGGCTCAGGAGGCAAGTGGCAATTCCATTTGTATATCAAGGGAGGCGCAAAGCCGCCCCTCCCTTTACATTCGACGGTTTTTCTGTATGCAACTTTAATATGGGGACTGAAAATTCATTTTCTCGGCTTTACTGGACGAAACTGGTTGCAAATTTCAGAGTAATCCGTTGTATGTTGAGGTAATATGTTCCAAATTTCAGAAACGTCCATTTCGAATTGTTGAGTTTCTAACGAAAATAACTCGAACTTCACATTGATGTCTGTCAGTCTTCCATCCGTCCATGTCCGTCCGCCCAAATGTGTTGGCGTTCGTATCCAAAAGGCCTATTCATTGAAACGAGCTGAAATATACGTTCGAGCAATACGTCTAATTAATGGCTTTCGAAACAAATTCAACCTAAGTGCCATAGTTTTTTGCCTTTTTTTTTTGATAGTCTTTGCTCATTCGCTCTTCGCTTGAGTTCTGTCTTGTGGGTTCAAGTATGCAATGGCTGTGTGTTGGAAGCAGAGACTCTGCAGCAATCAATGGAAGCATGAAGTACCCTCCCTTTAGATGGAACGGTTTTCTCTGTATGCAACTTCAATGCAGTGACTAAAATTCATACCGGGGGGGGGGGGGGGGGGGGATGGTATTTGCTTTCTTTTTCCAAAACCACACACACAATTTTGATGAAACTTGACCACAACCTTCATCATCCACAGTATATTCGGGAAAATGCCAGGGTCATAGCAATGGCCCGTTTATATGGTAATGTACCGGACGTGGCAAATAATAGAAAAGAAGGACATTCCATAGCTTGGTGGAAAATTGCCAGACTATAGACAGTAAGGCAATTCAAAAAATCTAGTCTTCATTCTGTACTTACCCTTGTGGTCTTAGGAGGACCAAGTAATGCTCTAGAAAAGTTCATATTAAAAGGGGCGCCCTACATGTATCGGTTAAAACCCGTCAGTACGTAAAGGTTAAAAAAAAAAAAATTTGTTCCTTGAAAACGAAACGCATAAGATAATGTAGATGTGTGTGATTGATTTGTTTATCAAATTGGTGCCTCTTTATATTGGACTTTTCTCACACACACACACACACACACACACACACACACACACACACTTGCAAAACTGCATATTTTGACTACATGATTGACGCTTTTTGCTTGTACCAGGTTTCTTCCGCTTAACGAAGGGGTTACGTGTCTTTATACCCCTTCGTATAGCGAACCTTCTTTATGTGGGAGCTCATTTTCCAGGATTTCCTATGCGAAAAATAAAGTTTCCTAACCGTAATTTTTTTTCAGTCTACTTGCGAAGCCAAATGCTTGGTATAATGATGGTTTGCGTTGCAAGTAACATGATATTATTATTTACCTAATAATAAAGACAGTGACACAATAATAAAGCTAATTTAGTTGTAACATTTACCAAAACATTCTTTAGTCAAAGTTTCCTAATGAGAAGTGGAGAAGGCAGTGGTAGGTGGTGGAGGAGATGGTTATTTTTCACCCTTTCCTTCTGAGGAGTTAATTATCCGCAAGCCTTCTGAAGAGTTAATTATCCACAAACCTTCTGAAGAATTAATTATCCACAAGTCTTATAAAGAG
>CM068966.1:40189376-40200779 GCA_035128595.1 Eptatretus atami
ATTAAAGAGTTATTATCCACAAGCCTTATGAAGAGTTAATTATCACAAGCCTTCTGAAGAGTTAATTATCCACAAACCTTCTGAAGATTAATTATCCACAAGTCTTATAAAGAGGTTAATTATCCACAAGCCTTATGAAGAGTTATTATCCACAAGCCTTATGAAGAGTTAATTATCCACAAGTTATGAGAGTTAATTATCCACAAGCCTTATAGAAGGAAGTTAATTATCCACAAGTCTTATGAAGAGTTTAATTATCACAAGCCTCTTGAAGAGTTAATTATCCACAAGCCTTCTGAGAGTAATGTATACACAGCCTTCTGAAGAGTTAATTATCCACAAACCTTCTGAAGAGTTAATTATCCACAAACCTTCTGAGAGTTAATTATCACAAGCCTTCTGAAGAGTTAATTATCACAAACCTTCTGAAGAGTTAATTATCCACAAGCTTATGAAGAGTTAATTATCCACAAGCTATGAAGAGTTAATTATCAAAGCCTTCACAAGCCTTATGTTATCAGAGCGTTAAGAGTTATTATCCACAAGTCTTATGAAGAGTTAATTATCCACAAGTCTTATGAAGAGTTAATTATCCCAAGCTTTATGAAGAGTTAATTATCACAAGCTTATGTAATAGCTTAGAAGTATCCACAAGTCTTATGACAGAGTTAATTATCACAAGTCTTATGAAGAGTTAATTATCCACAGCCTTATATAGTTTCCTCCATTCGCCACGTGACGTTGCGCAATCGCCAGATACTGCATTGTGGGGACGGCTCCATTGTAGCGAATGAAGACCTCCGCTAAGCGACAAGTATGCCGAAATGAAACCATTCACTGTTTTGAATGTTCTTTTAATCAAGGGAACCCTGTGTAAATGTCTGATTTACTAACTTCAAAATTTGTCCTCTGTTGTGTAGAAACAGACTCTGAACCTTCAATACAATTAGAACATTTATTCAATACATAGGACACATTTAATATGCGACAGGAGATTCTGGATAATACATACAAGTTCCAGATCTCTCAACTAACCGGAGAATCTTCGTCTTTATATAGTTTCCAGTAAGACACAGTTTTTATAATTTTCTGACACTGACGCCAGTTCGCCCGGTCTTGACAATTCCAGGTGAACTTATCTTCAGTCTTCTTTGACAGCTCCTGCTTAAATGGTTGGAAACACATATTCAAACCCAGACATATTAATCGCACAGAATGCTAGAATGACGTTAAACGCCAACTGTAATGGCCATTAAAACAAGTTTCCATCTTATGTAGGTTAAAAGTCAGTCTGCTTCTCCCAAAACTGGGAAGATATATTATCTTGAAGCGACCAGAGCGCCTGTACATTTTTTAAGTACACATTCCAACTCGTTTGTGTCTTCCATACAAAATTCTCAAGATAGTTCTACATGACAGGCAATTCTTCTTTATATTCAACTTACTGGCAAAGTTCAACCTGTTTACACATTTAATATACAGGTGATCTTTCCATACAGAGGAGAAATATAATTAATGTTAATTCCAAATGGATACATACTTAAAAACATCATATCTATATTTGAGTACATTTATTTCAAGATTAATATATTTATTTTAATATCAAGTTTAATCATCATCAATTTATTTATTTTATCACCCCCAAACCATCATGATAAATTTTCTACAGTTGCCAGAGGCTATGTTTCCTTTTTAGTTCCTTATGGAGCATATTTGGTGCCTTTTCCAGGTATTATGTAAAACTTTTGTTGCCAATTTTTTTCTCAGTTTTGTTTGGAAGGAAAATCAGAGGTTTAGCCTTTGAGGGATAGAAGGGAATGGGGGGGGGGGGTTTGGAGCGAGGAGTGGTTGAGGTTGAAAGGAGGATGATTGTTGTGGCCATTAAAGGAGATTCATCACTTCTGATCTCAGACTATGGATTGAATTGGTGTTTGTGCTTCCGTTGTCAGGGATGTTGGGATGGGGGTTTGGTGGGGGGTGGTGTTGTAGGTTACAGTCAGGGTTTGCTTGATGTAATACCTTAATACAATTCACGCTTTTGTAATGGCTTGTGGGATGCAGTGGATCATTACCTGTGACCAAAAATATATATCGCAGGAAAGCCTTTCTTTTGCCAAATTCAATTGTGGATTCGATGATTTTTTTTTTTTTTTGAACACAAAATTGGCCTCAATAGCAGATATATCATCAATGATCATGGGTGGATGTTCATCACTTTTGAGCTGACTGCAATTGCTGAGTGTTTGTTGGTTTCATGTGCGTGGTCAGACAAGTTGGAAGCAGAGCGATGAATCCGATGACGAATGGGCACAATCGGAGCGTGAGCGGCTGCAAGATCTACAGGAAAGAGATGAGTTTGCTGAAACGGGTGAAGCAGCGTGATCAGGACTGCACTCGGAACATCATGGGAGGATCAGATAAAAGGTCTTTGCAACCTCATTCCTGAGCCGAGAAATGTTTATAGAAACCAGGCTTTCAGCAAATATTGTCGTTTGTACTTGTCAAATATTGTCGTCTCCCGCATCCTGGTTGATATTGCATCACAAACGCACTCCTATGTTTGACAGTAAAGTTTCATTGGCTGATGAACTTTTTCATTTTATTGTTGTTGATTGCGAATATTTGAAGTTGACAGGTTCATGTGATGTTCACGTATTCTGAAAGATGGGGTTTTGCTGAAGTGACTGGAGAGCCGGTGAAAGCCATTGCTCACGGGGACGTATGATATGCAGTTAATAATTACATTCCGACAAGTGCTGCTTTTCCACAATTGCGCTCGACATCACATTGCTGCCCTTGCCGCCTTATTTGGCAATGACATGTACTGGCCCCAAGAGACAGTTCTCGTCGATGTTTACCTTTCTCTTGAGAATGTACCGCAGTGTTTTGCATTGTCTACTGATGTTTGTTTGTTTGTTTGTTTTTTTGCTCCACAAGTTCGAGCCGAATAGAAGAGCAAGGTTATCAACAAAAATCCCATGATTTTACTGATTTGCTCAGGTACATAATCGTGCATGGATTTTCTTCTGTCTGTATAAGTGTAGCAAAAATGTTATTTTTTTGCTGGAGTGATTTACTGTATTTGTCCGTTAGTTTTCCCATCTGAACTCACCCGTGCCCTGATGCTGGCAACCCAGGTTCAAATCCCATGTGCCGCATTTGTGTGTCTGTTGTCTACTATATGTCTAACCATATGGACCTCAAATTGAGTGTCCAGTCTGCCAGCATTAGTTGGTAGACATTAAAGATCCCACAGTGTCCTTCGTGAAGAGTTGATGAGCTATCGCCAACATTCTGAACAAATTACAAATTCCTTCATTAACTTAAAGGGAGAAGCTTCGCATAAGCGGACACGCTCCCCTTAGCCAATGGTACTACCTGCAGCCATGTACTTGATCCGAAGAAGACTAATGACTTTTTAATTGGTGTAAAAGTAGTGTTCCAGGCATGGCAAAGGAGGCGGGGGTTGTTGGTATGTAACATAAGCGTTAGGGAAATTGCTACTGTTCGTAGCTCCTCCTTGGTCAGGCGGGGCTTTGTAACCATGTACGTGAGACCATCTGTTCATGTACAACCCCAAGGTTTCATGCAAGTCTGTCTAACCTTTTTTGTGATTATACACCATCCTTTCCATCCCTGCAAGTTGCTTGAACGTGGTTCGGCAGCGTGGAATTCAATTCATTTGATTCGATCCGTCCCTTATGCAGGGATTTCCATTGTAATTAAAAATCTCAAAGCATTTTACGAGACGAGGACAAAATTTAAAATGAGTAAAAAATTAACTTCGCACCAACAAGGGTAGAAATTGAGAAACAGGCAGCCGTAAAAAGATCAGGTGTTTAATCGAGATTTAAAAACCGTGACTGATGAGACGGTGCAGATATTAAAGACCGAGAATTCCCAGTCTCGGGAGCATAGTCGTAAAACGCTCCATCCGGAAATTGCTCATCTTGATGCGGGGAACAACCAGAAAATTCCTTGTGCTGGACCGTAACTTACCTTGATGGGTGCAAGGTGTAATGGGTTCAGAATACATCCATGGGAATCTATTAATATACAGTATAGCTTTAAATGCTATTAGCAGAAATCTTCATCTATTCTTTGATGTACTGAAGCCATAATGTGTCTTTGGCACTGGAGTGACTTGCTTGACTTTCTGAGCCTGGACTTACGACTGTCTTCTCTGTTCTGCGACGAGTTACAAAGGTCTGAGTAAGAGACATGTTTTATATAATGGAGCTGGGAGTCGAGACAATTACAGATGATGGAACAGGATCCAGTAAAATAAGTTTTCTTCGAGAATTTTTTTTTGTGTGTGTACAATGTCGAGGCTCATGGAAGAACTATAACATAGAATAGATCAGGAGCAACAGAACAACTATAACATAGCAACAGAAGAAGGAGAGGGGGGAAACGCACAACAGTGGGGTTGAGGAACAATAGAGAGAGAAACTTCGAAGCAAGGGACGTGGGAAGAATGAGGATTAGGGAGGACACGAGTGGACAGGATTAAGACAGAAGCAAACTCTCAGAAGGAAAGTTGGAAAGAGGTGGGGGTGGGGGTAGGGGGGGTTAACGAGTGTAGAAAAGATCATGGTTTTGGATTGGGGACGATCTGAGATGGTGGTGAACAAGCTGTGTCAACAACACTGGAGGGAAGAACGAAGTTGAAAATAATGTGGAAGTTCATTCCACAAGCAGAAAAAAGAGGACAAATAGTGGAGGTTAGCAGTGATCCTGGATTTAGGTAGTTTCGCTGGGTCCGCCCTCCCCATCCACTTTTTCCCCAATATTTTCACAGAAAAATTTTTTTTTCTCATGCTGAGATTTCACGGCCATTTATGTTCAAGTCTCGTGCATATTGTGATACAAATTTTTTTATATAAATCATACCGAGGGTTTCACGCAGTGTGCAATTTTTTGGCGCTACTGCTATAAACTTGCGTTTTCCCATTCTTTTTACACAGCACACACATCTTTCCAGAGTAATTCTGTTCTGCATTCAAATATCTTTCAGTTTGTCACAATCACACTTTCCTCTATATCATTATCTAGTGCTCCTCTACATGCCCCAGTGTTAGTTTTCATGGTCATCAACAATTCCCTCTTCACTAAAAATGTGCATGTATTTCGCCATTTGTAACATGTGACAAATGGAACAAGTATTTAGTTCATACAACCAAATTTGGCACTCGATATTGTCGTGTGGTGTGGTGTGCATGCGTGCATCTGTGCTCGCGCTTTGCTCCGTCATGCTGTTCTGTAGTTTTTTGTGAATCTGATATCTTTGACATGAAAATATGCAAAATTTGCTTATTGAAATAGGTAATGAGCTAATAACTTCCAAAAGTCTTGAGTGTTATGGTGACTAGACCTTACAGACATCTTCAGCCTTGACATAATCTACATGTACCAATTGGTAAATAAATGTGCAAACTTTGCCTACAGCTACTTTCAAACTGAAAATAGTGCACAATTTGTATATATGAATATGTAATGAGCTATTAACTGAAAAAGTCGTGAGTGTGATGATGATTAAACTTCACAGACATGTTCACCTGACATGATCTACATGTGTGCCAATTTGGTTTTTATAGCTAGGGGTGGTAATAGTATAGGAGGTGGAGGGAGAAAGGGGGTTGGGAAGCAGACAGCACAGTCCCAGGCAGCTTTACTGTATACGCAAAGCTAATTGGTTTTTGGTGATATTCACAGGCACATAAAGTATCCTTCCTCTCCTCTTATAAAACATCATTTTAATTTGAAAAGATGTGGGGGACGGTATGCCTAAAAAGTATGTAAACAAGGTGGAGATGGTCACATAAATGATAATGTGAACCATGCCCCCATCTTTCCTTGAATGATGGTTGAGCCTGCAAATGATGCCATTGTCTCTCATTGGAGTTCACATCACCCAAACATGATCTAAATCAACTGTGTTCGTCAGTTCAATACCTCACTGGTCAATTCATACATGAAAATGATCACATGAATGATCATTGCAGCTGGATGCTGCGATGGACAGGGACAAGCCATAATTCAAAGAAAGATGTAGGGATGGTTTCACATAATTCTTGTGATCATCTCTAACCTTTTTACATACTTTTTGGTACACCATCCCTACATTTATTTTATTAATATATTTATTTAATGTTTTTTTTACCGCTGTCTTCGGTGGAATGGAGGTCGGAGGTTACGGTTTCACCCCTGTTTGTGAGCAGGATATCTCAAAAAGTTATGCATGGATTCGGATGAAACTTGTTGAACAACTTTGGTGTGTTACAAGGATGAACTCATTTGGTTTTGGTGAAGATCCAAATTCAGAACCAGATGCGAGAATTTTTTTTTTTTTAATTTCATAAGTGATTCTTCACCCATTGGAGATAGGGCCAAAAATGATATAGAGGCAGGATAATCAAAAGTTGTGGACGGATTCAGATTAAGCTTGGTGAACATATTGGGTGTGTGACGAGGAAGAATTGATTCAATTTTGGTGAAGATCCGAATCCGGGGATCCGATTGATTAAAAAAAAAATTTTCAGTGATTCTTCACCATTGAGAGATGGGGCTAAACCGATATTTAGCACGATATATCAAAAGTTTTGGACGGATTCGGATGAAACTTGGTGGACAGGTTTGGGTGTGTGGCAAGGACGAACTGATTTGATTTTGGTGAAGATCCGAATCCGGATCCGACTACTAGAATTTTAAAAGTGATTCTTCACCATTGAGAGGTTGGGCCAAAAACGATATATAACACGATATCTTCAAAAATGTATTGGCCAAATATGTTCTCGTGGATCAGGCATTACGGGGTGGAGGTATGCGCTCCGAGTGCCCTTTCTAGTTTCACTCATTAAGCAGAGTCAAACCAAAGCATCCAACACTGAGCTTTGCAGCTAATTGGAAGTGATTTATTTTTTATTTTTTTGCTCACACACATATATAAGCAACAAGGATGGTTGATGAGGTGATGTTAGCTAACTTCAAGTCATGGAAGAATGACCTTGGGCCAAATTAATAGAGTGAATAGAGCAGAATGTTTGTAGTAACAACATGTCTTGATTAAATTTGTCAGCAAGGCGGACGGGTACTTTTGCTAGTCATTGACAAAGGAGATTTGCTTGTAGCCGGAGCTCTTTTGGATTGCGTTGTATTATTTTTTTGTAATCAAATGCTTTCAGGCACACGAGGGAAGCTGGAAAAATCTGAAGATGGCTGAAGAAGATCAGTGGAAATTGGTAAGGCTCTTTGTGCTTTGGTAGAGCTCAAGTTTTGTTGATTGCTGTGTTTGAATGCAAGACATTTTGTCAGCTAAGTTACCAAGATAAGGAGCCTGAAACAAAAAATTATTTTCATAAATTATTTCTCCCTGATGTTTGCTGTACGTGGACAAATAGTTTGTATTTTATTTGATAAACTTTGCATGTGCTCTCGACTTTAGGCGCTAGTTATATGATTGATTGAGTGTACTGTATGTGCATCATTAGAATAACTAGAGATCAAGTTGTTTGTATCTTTATGCCCAATTTTACATGATGTAGAATAGGTTGCCCTTGTATTTTGAAGATTGCCGTTCACATGAAATCTGCTAACCACCGGGTCAATTTGTTTGTTCGTGGCGAAAATGCTTCCTAGACAGTACCACGTTCTGAGATGGTTAGCAGTGTAAACAGCCTCCAAGAGAGAGTATCCCAAAAGTTCAGGCAATTATTTCTAATTTGGCCAGGGTGCTGTCGATAACTCGCCTCTCTTTGTGAAGGGACACCATGTAATGCTGGCAGATGGGAACCCAATTTAACGTCCATCTGAGGGACAGCACACATTGATGCATCGCCTTGCCTGCAAGTGACCAGGGTGAAGGTTTATTGCTGACCACAAGTCAAAACAGGCTAAACGGCTCAGAGGCAAGTGGCATTCCATTTGTATATCAAGGGAGGGCGCAAAGCGCCCCTCCCTTTACATTCGACGGTTTCTCTGTATGCAACTTTAATATGGGGACTGAAAATTTCATTTCTCGGCTTTACTGGACGAAACTGGTTGGCAAATTTCGAGAGTAACTCGTTGTAATGTTGAGGTAATATGTTCCAAATTTCAGAAACGTCCATTTCGGAATTGTTGAGTTTCTAACGAAAATACTCGAACTTCACATTGATGTCTGTCAGTCTTCCATCCGTCCATCCGTCCCGCCCAAATGTGTTGGCGTTCGTATCTCAAAGGCTATTCATTGAAACGAGCTGAAATATACGTGTCGAGCAATACGTCTAATTAATGGCTTTCGAAACAAATTCCACCTAAGTGCCATAGTTTTGTGCCTTTTTTTTTTGATAGTCTTTGCTCATTCGCTCTTCGCTTGAGTTCTGTTCTTGTGTGGTTCAAGTATGCAATGGCTGTTGTTGGAAGCAGAGACTCTGCAGCAATCAATGGAAGCATGAAGTACCCTCCCTTTAGATGGAACGGTTTTCTCTGTATGCAACTTCAATGCAGTGACTAAAAATTCATACCGGGGGGGGGGGGGGGGGGGATGGTATTTGCTTTCTTTTTCCAAAACCACACACACAATTTTGATGAAACTTGACCCAAAACCTTCATCATCCACAGTATTATTCGGGAAAATGCCAGGGTCATAGCAATGGCCCGTTATATGGTAATGTACCGGCGTGGCAAATAATAGAAAAGAAGGGACATTCCTAGCTTGTGGAAAATTGCCAGACTATAGACAGTAAGGCACATTCAAAAAATCTAGTCTTCATTCTGTACTTACCCTTGTGGTCTTAGGAGGAACCAAGTAATGCTCTTAGAAAAGTTCATATTAAAAGGGGCGCCCTACTATGTATCGGTTAAAACCCGTCAGTACGTAAAGGTTAAAAAAAAAAAAAATTGTGTCTCTTGAAAACGAAACGCATAAGATAATGTAGATGTGTGTGATTGATTTGGTTTATCAAATTGGTGCCCCCTTTATATTGGACTTTTCTCGAACATTACTTGGTTCTCTTGAGAACACCAGGGTAGTTCAGCGCATGCACTACGTTTTTTTTGAATGTCCCTTGTTTTCTATTGTCTTGCATTTTCCACACGCTATGGAATATATATATCCATATCATGCTGTCTTGTCAATATTTTAGAACATTTGTAGGTTTTTAGATGAGAGGCATAAACGTACTCATGACAACACATTCTTCAGTATTCATTGCCGGGATTTACATTTTATATATTGTGCCTTTTTTACCTTTATTCGATTGTGCTCCAGGGTCCTGAACTCGCGAAGAAATCCCGGCAGAGTACTTGAGACGAAGCGTGAGCAGGACAAGTTGGAGGACCTTGAGGCAGAGAATTAAAGATGAGCGCTGGGTCTTTGCTGATGAGATGCTCTCTGAGCGTGGCTGAGGCCTGCCTTGAGTACAGGAGGAATGTGCGGGACACTGCGGTCCGATTACAAGCAGTGTTAACAGGAGTTGCAAGAGAAGACAAACCGCTACTATATGGCCGGAGGTAGTCACCGCAGCAAGGCGAGTCGTTATGTCCAGTGTTTAGCAGTTGGGCTTTGCAGTGGCGCATTCATTTCTTGTACTATATGTACTCTTTCTTTTCATTTCTGCACCTAAGTTTTATTTTGACGATTTCAGGCATTGATGAAAGTTGAGATAGAACGAATGTATTGTCTCATACAGAAACAGTTCCTAAATCGATATTGGTGGCAGCCAGCAGGCGAAGATGGTGCTGCGCCGGGATGAGCAGCGGACGTTGGGAGGAGGAGATATGGGGTGCCGCAAAGCCTACGTTTTGGCTGCAAAGGACTCCTATCACGCGGAACCGCGCCCAGCGTAATATGACCTGCTGTGCTCTGAAGATGATATGACTGAGTTTGTGCAGCAGTGGTAAACAATGCGTGGAAATGTCAATGCCAGGCTGAAATTCTCAGCGCAACAACATTCTTCCCTTTTTTCTTTGTTGCCTTAATCGTCAGTTTTAACTTTCCCTATTATTTCACTTTTTCAATTTTTTTTTTAACCATCAGAATGAGGAGGAGTTCTAGTGAGGCAGAGAGAAGGAAGCAGTCTTTAGCAGCATGCGAGAGAGCTTGCCTGTATTCCATTCAAAAGGAACTGGTGCAAGCCTGATTGCTCAGCACCAGGTGCTCATGCGTCAGGGTGAAACTGGTCTTTGGAAGACACACAATCCTCAGCTACTTGCCGAGAAGCCGTAAGTGGTGTCCCGGTATGAATAGTCAACCCTTACCACCAGAAGCTTCATACTCGATCAGGCCCTGGGATAGCATGTGACTCGCCAAGATTTTTACAATTTGACAGTGCCATCCAGATTTGCTCAATGTGGCAATTATCAGGTTGAATGACTGAACATTCTCCTTTCCTGAAACTCGTTTTGGCATGATTTTTATTTTTGAATTAAAATGACCGTGTAAACGGAAATTGAAATGATTTTGATACCTTGTGGATTGGGTCAAAACCCTCGTCTTAGACTCATGTTCTAGATACAAAAGCCCTTTGCTGTTGTTTTGGAGGATCGTTGATGGTTATAGGTTTTTTGTCTCTTTTTAGGGTTACAGCAAAGAGGGAATTGGTGTCAGATTAGGATGCACCACCTCGGAGAGGTGGCTGGCCATGAGTGTCGCCGCCGCGTCGCTGTAGGATGGCTGGTTAAAGCTTGAGCGAGGTTGAACACTTATATATGAGATGGCATCGTCTTGAATGATGGGTTATTCAGTGATCTTGCGCTGATTTTGTTGGAAAAGTGAGTCATTTGCTTTGTGTCTGCGCAGTTTGCCTGCTTCAGAAAGTATTCCACCCCTTGACTTTTTATCACTTTTGTTGTTATTTTAGTTCTGAATTAAAATAGGATTATGTTTATTTTGTTTTGTCACTGATCTACACAAAAATAGCCCATAAAACAAAGTGGAACATATTTAGAGATTTTTTCAACAGATTAACTAGAAGGGCACTCGGTGGAGCACAGTACCTCCGCACGTAATCCTGGTCCAGAGAACTATCGTTCCATTACAATTTTGAAATCATGTATACACCGTACATAATCATTTTGGCCGATCTCTAATTGGTGAGAATCACTTTATAAGTTAATATCTCGTATCCAGATCGGATTCTGATTTCACAAATCAATGCAGATTCGTCCTGTCACACACCCAGACGGTGTCCACAAGTTGTCATTCCGAATCCGTCCACAATTTATGAGGGATTATCCTGCGAAGAGTTAATTATCCACAAGCCTTCTGAAGAGTTAATTATACACAAGCCTTCTGAAGAGTTAATTATCCACAAACCTTCTGAAGAGTTAATTATCCACAAACCTTCTGAAGAGTTAATTATCCACAAGCCTTCTGAAGAGTTAATTATCCACAAACCTTCTGAAGAGTTAATTATCCACAAG
>CM068966.1:40200804-40219221 GCA_035128595.1 Eptatretus atami
CTTTTCAAGACTCAGTTGGTCGGAGCAAGCCGCAGAGAAAGGCCATGACGACAAACTGGAAAGGAAATACAAGTGAGTGGAAGAGGAGAATGTGATCGATAGAGATAAAGGTACAAATACAGTATTAAATTCACAGTAGAACTTTGTTTAACTCAAGTGAACTCAAGTCAGAAGTCTATTCAAATGAGAGTGCAAAATAGGACTGCCAAGGACAGGAACCGTCTCACCTCACGTAAGTTCCTCTTTGTACTACGAGGAGAGAGGTAAGCTGGTAGATTGTGTCAGGAAGAAATGATTGATATAGAATTCGATGTAAAAAATAAAAAGTGCAATATATTAGTAAAAGATAAGCAATCAGAATCATTTTATTTAATGATTACATAATTAACTAATTCACCCAAAATAGAAGAAGATAAAAAACATACAAGTACGGCATGTAATGAACATCGATGAAAAAAGATGCAACAAATAACAAAGAAATTAGAAGAAGCACTCGTAGGCGCATTCTCCCGCAATATTACAATGATACACACGAGAATATCGGACAATACATTATTGAAATATTTTGAAATGCTTATTCATACTATATCGTTGCCTATCATAGCGAAGAATCCCTTAAAAATTAAATAAATTCTCAGTATAACAATCAGGATTGAACTTCAACAAAATAGAATTAAATCGGATTGCACACACACAAATAATAAATATTCGGTAAGAATAAGTCAACAATTTTGAGATATGTCGCTTATTCTAATTTAAGCCATTTCATCAAATGTGAAAGAAATAATATTTAAAATTCGTAAGTAGATCTGGAAGATCTTAACTACATGACCATTCTGCTTGTACATAAAACTTTCAAAAAAGTTTAATCAGAAATCACTCAAATTTTATAGATATGTGATAAATATTGGTTACAGGCTATCTGTCGATGGTGAGAACCTTAAAATTCTAGTAGTCGAAAATCGATCCGGTTTTGCATAAAATCTATTATTTCCTTGATCAAAACCAAAATGTCTTACTAATAACTTGAGATATCCGCTAGAAATTAGGTTTTGGCCCATCTCTCGTAGGGAAAAGAAATCATATTAATTCTACAATCGAATCTGGATCGCCCTCCAACATCTAAGTTCGTCCTTTAGTAACAATAAAAAACCGACCTGATCCAAAATATTCATCTGGAAATACACCGTTGAACATACTATTTGACGATATCTGTAAGCAACGACAACACAAGACAAGCAAGCGGCAGGTGACATGGTCCGCTACATAGCATACAGATCATACAGATATTTGACGGAATCAGGGCTGAACAAATTATTGACAGAGGTTGATTTAGAGTGCGATAAAGATGCGTAAAGTGATTTTTGATTTCGAAAAAAGTTAAGGATATAATTTAAAAAATTTAAAGTCCCGTTGCAAGCAACCGGATGAGCAAATAACATACAAAAGGTGCTACAATAAGCTACATATACAGTGAAACCACTGTCAAATTATTCATCAAAATCGGATTGACTCCCTGTGCTCCAAAGCTTCCATTACACTTACAACAACTACACACAGACAGATGTGGAAATGCTCTCGACTGACTCTCGACACAAGATTGCTCATAGACACCTCAAAATAATATATAAATATATATATTATATAATTTAATTATATATACTGTATATATTATATATTATTATATTATTATATAAATATAATATTCCAGCATATCAATGTGTGTAGTGTCGTACTGTCTGTCGTCTGTCAAGTATGCGACAAGCAAACAGTTTCTCGAGAACGACGGCCGATCTGATGAACTTGCCAGGAATTTTGCTGGTTAAGAACCACAAGCGGATATGCCTATTTCGAGGTTTGATGTCAATAGGAACAAGCGGTTCCAGTTACGGTCATTATCTGTCGAAATGCAAGATACGGTGACGATGACATCAAAGAAATGATGTAAAATATAATGTTTAATTTATTTATTTCTTTGTAATTTATTGTTTATTTTGTGAATACATTAGAGAAAACATTTAAGAGAGGGGGGGAGAGAGGGTGAAGAGAGGGGGCGAGAGAGAGGGTGAGAGAGAGGAGCGTAACATTCAAAGGGAGGCGAGCGCAAGAGGAGGGAAGAAACGAGCGAGAGGGGAGAGAGGGGCGTCAACAATTTTCCGTTTGATATGACGTCACAATTGAAGCTGGGAGCTGAGTATGATTATACAGAGTAGTAAAATCAATTATGGACCAATAATAATTAGAATTAACGAAGTATGAGTTCCGATATAATAGAAAATGACACAATCCGTCGTACGATACGTAGAGCGAAGGACGAGCATGCACATATGGCATGCATCAACCACGAGAGAGAGGTATAAAGGCAAGAAAGAGGGGAAGAGGAGGGCAGAGAGGAAGGTGGTGAAAGGGGGGGTGAAAAATGAACTAATCAGTCAATACAGTTTACTGCACACTACAGGCCAAGCAAGTCACCACTATCTTAATTCTCAGCAATATCTGTGTGTGGAGTGTCTGTTCGATCTGCGACCAGCAAAGTTTCTCCACCACTGGTCCGATCTGATGAAACTTGCTCAGAATACTTGCAGGGCCGCAGATGTGCCTTTCGAGTTTTGAACAATCGAACAGCGGTTACCAAAGTTACGGAACATATTTTACTGGCTTTTTTACAAAGTGTGAAAAGGTGTAAAATATAATGGCAAGCTGAAAAGAGTTCGTTCACTTCTACCTTATATAAGACCATCTTTTCCCAAATTATTATAAGGACATCAACACAGGTCCGACAAGGAATGAAATGCACAGAATATTGACAGGGGCACGCTGATGTGCTTTTCAAGCTTCTGATAATACGGAACAAGCGGTCCCAGTTAGCATTTTTTGAACATTGACAAGACACGGGTGCTATGACTCACGGATGACGTCACATTATGTTTATTTATTTATTTATTATTATTATTTTTATATTTATTATGCACAGTTGACGCCCAATTATGATTGAACTATGACAAAGGAATATTGCCGTGACCGCTGAAGTGCCTTTCAAGGTTTGATACAATCGGACAAGCGGTCCAGTTACGGCCAAAACTGCTGTCAGACATCAAATGACAAGACACGAGTGCTATAAAGTAACGAAATGACGTACAATCAATGTTTAATTTATTTATAATATCATTTTATTAATAATTGTGCACGATTGACGGATACGATCTGATAGAAAATTGCCAGGAATATTGCTGGTGAACCCGGAATAGTCCTTTGGTTTGAATTCTCGAGATATCGGGTTTCGAGGTCCAGTTTACGGAATTTTCTGTCGACAATATCTTCGAGAGAGATAAGAGGGGAAGGGAGAGGGGGGATAGAAGTAGGAGCGAGAGAGAGGGAGCAGAGAAGGAGGGGGGAGAAGGAAGGGAGGAGACAGAAAGGGGCAGAGAGAGGGGCAAGAGAGAAGGGAGCAGAGAGGGGAGAAAGGCGAGAAGAGGAAGAGACAAATTACTTCAAAACAATTCTAATCTTCAGATTTGATATGAAGATACAAATATGACACTGGGGGACAAGAATGAAAGTAGGATTCACAATATATTGCCAACTTATAATAGATACGGTATTGGATCCATACTAATTGAAAAATAATGCCCAATCAAAGTCGTACGTATTACGACCTAACGGGCGCTTAACGGCAGTAACTAGTATATTAGATATCCAAAGCAATATCTGTGTGTCTGTCTGTCTGTCTTGTTGTCTGTCTGGACCGCAGTTCTCAGACGACCGCAAACAAGTCGATCGGAATTGAAACTTGCACAAGAATATTGCCGGAAGAACCACGCGAATTGGACCTATAATTCGAGGATTTTGATGTAATCGGATGACGATTTCTCAAGTACGGCCCATTTCAAATCTGTGACAATGAAGAACGAGTGCTAATGACAACACAATACGTCAATAAAATTATAGTTATATATTTTTTTATTATTTTATTATTTTCATTGCAATGATTGACGTCGACTATTGAACTGCAGAATATTGCTGGGACACAGCAGGATGTGCTATATGCAGGTTATGATATTAATAAGAAATAAGGATCCAAGTTACAGCAATTTTATTGCTATTTTTCAGTAGTTGAAGAAGGTGTATATAATGGAAGCTGAAAGTGCGTTCCACCTTATCATAGCCATATTATTCTCAGAATAATGATGAACAAATTAATAATAATAAATAATAAGAATTTGAAATAATAAAAGAATACACGTGATAAAATAAGACAATGTCTGTCACCAATAACAGACATAAGTATATTGTTCTTTCAACCGACAGACACGGTGCATGACGTCCACGATGACGTCAAATGCTTCTCTTTTTTGTATTCATTTGAATGTGTCACAATTGACTCTGGGAACCTGAGTAATGTGACTTTTCAAGGTTTAAATATCGTTCTTTCATCGTTTCAGCTGTTTTCCTGGTGCTGAGTTGTTGCTTGGTCCCATTTGAAGGTGGTTGATATCGTTTGAGTGATTCCTTTGATTTGATTCAATTGATTTGATTTGATTTGATTCAGAGTTTGATTGTATCTTCCTTTAATCGTTTTAGCATGTATTTTCAGAATTCTATCCTGGCCATTTATGATACGGATTGGTCGATCATATCTATCTTAATACAGCTACTGTGTGTGTTGTCTGTATGCGACGCATTTCTCAACGACGGGTCCGATCGGATTTGAAATTGCAGGAATAGATTAGCACAGAAGCACGCAGAAATGTGCCATATCGAAGATATGATTCAATGGATGAGCGTTCCAACATTACGGCCAATTATCTGTCAACCAATCAGAACAATTCGTGCTATGACGTCACATTAGTATTAATTAATATTTATTTATTTGTATTTCTTTTGTGAATAATTTGATGATAAATTTACGAGGGGGGAAGGGGAGGCGAGAGAAGGGAGGAGAGAGAGGGGGAAGTGGAGAAAGAGGGGCATCACAATTCAAAAGAGAGGGGCGAAGAGAAGGGGCGAGAAACTAGTGGGTGAGCGAATTGCGGTGGCGAGAGAGCGGGCATCAAATTCTTCTTCGTTTATAGAAGTCACAATTGACGCTGGGACTGAGTCTGTTACCAGGTTTTCCAATTATGGCATTTTGATACGGTTGGTCGATCTAATTGAAAAATTGCCCAATCCAGTCGTTGTTACAGAGAGAAGGAAGAGCTGCAAGACTGGCCGTCCTCACCACGGAGAGGGTATGGCTACGAGATATGGGGGGGAGAGGAGGGGGCAGAGAGATGGGGGGGGTGGTGAGAGGGGGGGTGAAAAAATGCCGCAATAGCAGTAGCGATTTACGCACGCTACGGGACAAGCACTACGGGCAACTACGGGAACGACACTAGGACCGCCCTAACGAAGCACGCACCTTACGGCCGAACCTGAGCCGCAACTACGGGCCGCCTACAAGAGCCGTTATAGTAATTATTGCTCAATTTAATATTTTAAAAATAAACTATCAAAAGCATCCTATGCCTTATATTAACACTCCTTATATCATAAATAACTGATGTTTATAACTCTTATGATATTCATTTCAATACTCTATACATTCTTAAGGCTAGATTGTAATAAATTCAAATTTTTATGTATTCTTGATTAAATCTTTTCTTTATCCTTTAACTTTTTATACACTTTTCATTTTATTAATATTAAGTTTATAGACAAAGCTTTCTCTCATCATCCCACAAACTCTCTCTATCTATTTCCACCACAACATCATTTAAAACTATTCAAAACCTTAATATTCATTGTGGAGATAGATTTTGTTATCATATAATAATTCCTTGTTCATAAATACACATACTGAGACATTAAATTTATAAATATATTCCGTGTTGATTTCAAAATAAAACTGTCTCTATCCATATAAAGTAACATTCACCCTTAACATAGTATTTCTTCTTTCGTTGTAAGAATATCATACATTAAACACTTGACAAAGTCAAAGTAATTTATGTTCTATATTGATAAAGTTATAATCCAATCAATACATTGATCTTAGTTCAAAAGGAAAATGCAAAATATATCTCGTGAAAACCCGCTTTTAGAAATTTGTTTTATGATAAATTGGTGCTTGTTTCAAGAGTCTTCATTTCCAGGTTCTGGTTGGAAGACGGTAAGAGGTTCCTTTAGGAGTTCTCTGTGATGATTTTAAATGATAAAGTTTTCCGGTCGTCAATTTGCGTTTTAATTAGTTTATTTTCTTCCCTACATTTACTTGTGTGTTCTGTTTCGATTTTGTTCAAAATCTGCTATTTGCTGATAGTTTTTGGCGTACGTTGTTTTCAGGTGATTGAAAGGCCTAGATTAGAGCAAAGGACTGAAATGAGCCTAAAAACACAGGTTCCCTCGGTTACGAATCGTTTTATTTTTTTTTCTCCCCAAATCTTCAATTTTATCTTCGCACAATACTAACGTCCCCACATATTCTCCCATTAATCTCTCTTTTTTTTTTAAAAAAAAATGCACCTTCTCCTGATTATGCTTCTTCTTTTCTATTTCTTGCTTCTTCTTCTCTTCTCTCTTCTTCTTCTTCTTTTTCATCTCTTCTTTTTTTCTCTCTCTATTCTCACCTTCTTTCTTACCTCGATTTTTTCTACAAAACACTAATACATGAATAAATCATGTATGAAAAAACTATCAACATTCATAATAAACAAAAACGTATCATATAACAGCTTCTCTCCCTTCACACATGTGTATCTTTACTGATATTTCATAATGCAATAACTACTTACTTGCTATTTATAACAGACTGCATACTCATTTGCTCATGACTTATTCCTTGCCAGAAAAAATAAACTTTACAGCGTTTCTATTCCTCCTTCTAAGAATTAGCGCCTTTATTGCAATCCACTCAACAAAGGTTTTAAATCGCTCTCTGCCTAAAACTTAAAACACCAAGATTGCTATAATGTTTCGCTTTCCTCAACCCATATCATTTTATCCAACTCAGTGCATCACCTCCACCTCCTGCTCACTCTCAAAAGCACATCCCACCTTCTCCCTCCAAGCATCTCTCAACCTACTCTCAAAAAATTCCCCTCACAATTTGGTCCCTTTATCACCCTCAAATCAACATTCATCAAGTTGCCCCCTATAATCAAAAGCCGCCTCCTTACCACTAAGCTCTCAATCCATTCTTTACTCAATCCTCAATCTCAATCTGCTTCTTCCAATCTAGTCCACCCCTCCCACCAGAGCTTTTTTCTCCTCATACGTCACCTCCTCTAGCTATTTGCAATTCCCCCACTCTTTCAAAACACCTCCTTCTCCCTCATCATACCTTGATTTAAAACTCACCCCCCACCCACCATACTGTCATCGAAAAGCTATCCTCCCTCCTCTTCATTAAAGTGTGGCATAAAATATCGAGAGGCTTCGCTCAAAACTTTACAGATTTTCATAAAGGTTTGACACTAGAAACCGACAATAATTGCCTAAAGAACTTTCTTCAATCAAAAGGTGTCTGACTACACCAATATCATCCACATGTTATCCATTCTCCGGTATGAAGACTGAGACTCATTCTGGTGGAGGCGTTGCTCTCGTTACATCAAAGATCTATTAGTCACTCTAATGCCTGCTCTCACTCTCCCACACACCAGGAAATACCTCATGAATACGGTTACCCATCCACTGCCCATCATAATTTTTGTGTATTAACGTCCACGAACAGTGATGAATCCATGTACAAGTAATATAAGAAAACAATGGACCATCTTCTAATCTATTCTACAAACATTCTTACTCTAATGTGGCAGAATATCAATATGTCTCATGACACAGTCTGGCTAGGTAGTGGGTACCATGTCTCATCATGTCACGGCACTCAAGCAAAAAGCTCTGCAGACTCATATGGACTAGACTCATGGATCCAACTCGAACACGGATCTACCCAAAATGGTCCCATTCTTCTGGATTGATTTAGCAAATTTCCCTGACAAAATAGACTGCTTATCTCAACTCAATGATCTTAAATGCCAACGTACTTGTCAAGTGAAATTTCATGTATTTAAAGAACCCTCACATTAGGTGAGTCTAGGCATTATATCAAGCGACTTTGGCAGGGTCTCCAGCAGCCATCAAACTTATAAGAACTGGTCTCAACAATCGTCTACTATTTCTCCAACAATCAACTCATCTGGAATTCTTAAGAAACTTGCCTCTCTCTATGCAAATTTATCCCTCTCCTCTTCAGTTGTACTAGCCCTTCATCCCGCCATTGGTTTACTGTAGCTTATGGCGAATGCATTTACTCAGAAAACACCTATGCTCTTTGCTCAATGGAAAAAGCAATCAACTAAGAGGGCATCTAGTTACATTACAATAAGTGAAGTGGATTACTCAGGAGAGCAGAAACCACAATCTTTAATACAAATCTGAACTTCTCAACTCTCTCTCCTCAAATATCCTGGAGGCATGATAGATAAATCTGTTTCTGGTGTTGTTCCCCTCCATCCCTTCCCTTACACTAATGGCGACAGCATGCATGATCGCACTTAGAAAAGCTGAGTGCTAACTAACTCGTGTTATGCAGTCTTAATCATTTGTGTCAAAACACCATACTTTCTCCACCACACCTTACCAGCATCGCACCAAGCTGTCCAATAGGATCTGTTGTCTTTCTCCTAAAGGTGGAGAGCTAGCTGTCAAACTCGACTACAGATTCTGACCAACCGATCAGAGGAATAGTCCGTGTCCTCAAACTGCTCTTCTGAACTCATTGACTACAGCCAAATTCCTGTTCTATTCACTCTCATTCTCAAGGTAATCTGCCAATTCTTGGAAATCTGCAAACATACGGCTGACTAAAAGGCTGCAAAACAGATCCACTACAACTACAAAGACAAATCAGCCATCTTCCAATCAAATAAAAAGAAGAGTTAGGAATATCCATCATCGCTTTCAAGCTAAATACTTCCTCTTCTCTAATAGGCTTGATTTCATAGATCATCAAATATTGAGTTACTTCAAGCAGGTTTCACATCTACCACATGATATGCTGCTTCTGCTCTCTATGTCCCAACAAATGATGGAGGTCTCAATTGCCAACAGAGAAATACCGAACGTAATCCTGGTATCACAGTGCTTTTGACACGTCTGGCACCCTGCAACACTACCAAACCTCTCGCGGTATAAACAAGCACTCCACTAGGATCTAGACTCTCATCCTCTGCGAGTCACGTGTGAGACCACTAATGGAGGATTCTTCATCCCACATTCATGTCAGTGCATAGACGTTCCTCAAGGTAGGTTCTGGGCCCATGGTTTTTTTCTGGTATTTTCACTCAATGATCTCTCAGGACTCTCTGAAAATCCTTATTATTCTTTTGCTGATGAATCCACCCTCTGCGTACTTGGTCTCCTCAGCACGGAGAAAGCAGATATCATATCGTCTACTGCAATCTGGATAAAATCACTACTGGTAAACGTGAATGTTTTCACCCGAGAAATCTCACTCTCTCACTATGTCTCTTCGAAAGGAACCGTACTTAGAAACAACACTCTAACATTTACTCAAAAACACTACGGAAGAAGTCATTTCTTTCAAGCTTTGGGTCTCATATCAATGCCATGAACTTTTCCTGGGAAGCCACATTTAAACCTCGCTCAGTTCGAATCGACGAATGAGGGAACTACGTCAGGCAAGTCTTATCCTCGGCATCCTAGAGCTCCTGCAATTACAAACAAGCTTTTGTCGTAAGCTGATAGAGTATGCTCTCCTCTGTGTGGGCTGCATACAATCACAGAACCTTCTCGGTTTCACGCTGTAGAAAGCAGGAGCATTTTAACGGAATCATCGGCATCTCAACCGTAATGAAGTGAGTAATTTGGGCCATCTACTCATCAGCGAGGTTGTGGTGGTTTTCTGTCTCCTCCATCTCTCTCAGCTTGCCCCTAGCTCTCTCGGATTTGTCCACAAATTTCATCAGAAGGCGCTAGGTCAAGCCAACAACCCCTTCTGGTAAAACTACAAAATCAGAATACTGCTACACTTAAACAAATCTTTCATTCCTCTTTTTACCTTTGCGATAACTCCCTCATCCTTATTCTTTCCATTGTTCCTCCAGGCTTTCAGACGCTGTTACTGCAACTCTTATATAACCATACCAATCTGCAGTCTTTTACCCGTAATTCCCCAAAGCCTTCTTAAATTCCCTGCTTTTCTCCCTAAATCCTGTATGTATAACTTCTAAATTAACCCATGTATCTCCGTCCTCTCTCCTCCAGATAACTCCATAATGTGATCTGTCCCCAGTTATTCCACCCGCCCATCTGTTATGCCACTTGAAGATGTGTTGGTGGCGTGTTACCTCTCAATGAGCCTCGCAGGTATGACAGCAAAAAAAAAAGATGTACAAGCTAATTTTGTCTTTTCTAACATTTTCAAGTCTTTCAAAATACAGATTATTCGGTTATTTATAAAAAGTGTCTTCTTCAAATCTTTGCAGCAATGTGTTTCTTTTCGTGTTATAATCAATATACTTTTTTTAACCAATTCTGTTTACATTTAAAATCCGATTACTTTTTTACTCTATCAGTGCAGCAGATAATTCTTTATTATTCCTGATGTAAGACATAACTTTCCTTTATCATAATAATGTAGTAAGGATAATTTTACTGTTGTTTGGCTTTTGATAAGAAATGAATTGTTAGATAATTAAACCACAATCAGGACATAAATTCCTTCATAGGACTATTCTTTATCAGGCACTATGGAGGTCTGATGTGATTTACTTATGGATTTTTCAGGTATTTTAAATCAACCTCAAAATACTATCTATTTGGCTTATCAATTAATTTTGAGAGGAGTTAAACAATTTATTATCAATTACTACCTTTTGACTTTCACATATTGTTTTGTCATTTATGTTCTTCTGGAGTTCTAGTATATTTTAAATAACCCTCCAAATAATATCCATAAATTAAAGCTTCATCTCAATCTTTTTGAGAGGAATTAAAATGTTTATTATATATATAACCTATTAGGATTTCCAATTATGTATTTGTAAATTATGTTTCTTCATGGGTTCTTCAGGATAATTTTCTAAATCACTAATAATATCCTCTTTATAGCAACTCTATATTATATTGAGTAGGAAATAACATGTTCTGTAAACCTTTTTTTCATATTTTTCACTTAACACCAGTCAATAATTTACCTAAGAGTAAAGTGAGCTAGCCCAAATCATGCAATTTGTTCTCGTATCAGAATAATCAAGTAAGAAATATCTTTTTTAACATTATAGATTAGAAGTATTTTTGTTGGCTTGCTATATCTTGAAGATTGTGAGATTAATATTATGCTTTCGACTATATAATCAAAAGCCATATTTATAATAACTGATTAATTCCATGGTTGTTTTGTCATAATTTGGTCAAGCCAATCTGGGGCTGTGTAATTGGGAGCAGAGGTCTAATCCAATGCGATTTTTAATGATGACGACTTTTCTAAAAGTCTAAATAAAAGCCGGAAGAACATACAATTTTAAGATACAATTGTGATATTCCCAAGGTATCTTTATTTGAACTCTCCAAACAATTTAGGTGCTGTGCTATACTTCATCAATATTTTGATTATTTATTCATTCATTAAAGAACCTTGAGGGAAGTTGTGTTTCTTTAAAACTGCTAATGAGTTATATGATCATAAGGATATAATTCGCATTTTGTGAATAGGAGATCAATCTCTTCTAGATGAGAATTGATGATTGGAATTGAAAAGTTTTTCAATATTTGATACAAGTCGATAATGGCTTGACATATTGAATGTGTCAAGCAATTGATCTGATTAGGAGATGTAGGAATGTTTGTTGTGAAGAGGATTTATCTGGTTGGTGTATAGGAATTGCTAGAAATGTACAAACCGGATAATTACATCAATATATTAGAAAAAGATGTGTGATCTGTGAAACATTGTGAATGAAATACTGAATGACAAGAGAGAGAAGTGTAAATGTTAGATATTAAATTGAGTGACCCGACCTCTATAATATAAACAGTGAGATAAATGTCTCTTACTTTTAGACCTTACACATAATTTTCCTCAGAATATGACAGACAGCTGTGGTGCATTATCCTTTTGTTCTTATTGGTTTGGAATTGGTTTAATATTTATTTTTTCATTCCTGAAGATAAATTAAACAGTCTTTTTCCAGTCGTTTCAACACTACTCCTATGAAAGATTCTCTACCTTCTTGTATTCATCAACAACAAGATGATTTGATAAATGCACAGAGAATCACAAAACGATTTATACATAATCTGGTGTAACAGTATTGTGATTGGTTAATCTTGAATAAAATTTTTGATGAAAGCAAATGTAGATTTTTCATTGAAGTAAAGTAGACTAAGGTCAATAGATGCATTTCATCATTTTTATATGTTGTTTGTATTTTAATATTTAATTTGTTTGTATGTTTTAATCATAGAATACAAGATAGATTTTCTTTTCTCAAATTCAGAGTGAATACTTCATGACATTAGGAAACTTCAATAACTTTAGCATTTGTTATTCTCATATTTCTTAGAATGAGATGCTCTTTCGTTATTACCATTTTGGAGGATGTAGTAGACCAGTAACGACAATAAGAAAAGCTTTTATTATAATTGCTTTGAATATAAAAATAAGAACATAGCTTTTTTAAACTATATCCTCTTTTGGTAAATAAATGTATAAGTAAGCTATTTGAGAGGATAATAGATTTTAAGGATGTGTGTCAAAAGATTATATAATTTCACATACTAATCCCACTTTCACGCTGTCTTAACATTTTGTTCATATCTCAGAAGTTCATCAATATACTACAATAAACAATCTTGGAATAATGATGAATTAAAGTGAGGGTTTAAGTTCTCATAGTGGGAGAGTTTCTTCATACATTTTCCTTGTTTCATTTTATTTTTACTCTCATATATATAAACTTAAAAGATTAATTTTGCTCAATGTTTTATTAATTAGAATTCCATTTATTGGTTTAACAATAAGATTGTCTCAATGATTGATGTTGGTTGTTTGTTCATAAAAGAGAAATAATATTATTTTATATGTACCTATTAAATGCTTAATAAGCAATATTTCAATAGAGATATCCAATATCACTTCTTATTCTTCTGTATTGTGTGTTTGAAGGTGTACTATCATAAAATCCTTAAAAGATACAATAAACATTACATGTATCACATTGCATAATTTTAAAAGATATTCCTTCACAAGATCATTTAATAGTTTTGTGTAGTGAAGGTGTTTGCTGTAATTTTTTTGAAAATAATTAAATTACGACATCCATGAGTTGTTATCAACATATATTTATATTAGTAATAACTTTACTATAAAATGAAATTTTCTGATGAATAATCTTGTGGTAATTTTATAACACTATTTCCATTTTATAAAAATTTTCTGATAAAATATCCATTGAATTTATAAGGTGAAACTGTGCCTTAAACATTATTCCCACACCATTTTCTTTTTATAACTTCTCTTACTATAAAATTCAACTACTGTGCGCTGCCTAGTCCTTCTGTTATTATCCAGGACACAACAATGGAAGAAATCAATCGCAACCTTTTATTTGATGTGTAAACCTGGGGACGCCTAATGGAGTGAAAATGCATAAAATAATAATAATACCCCTGACAGTCAACAGAAAAGGAGCAAGGGCTCTAGTAATACATGTTAAGAGCAAGACAAGTATTTTACTCAATTCTAACATTTGTAAAAGATACATGAGAAATATATATAGAAGGGTAGTAAAATGATTAGATAAATATAAACAATTATTAGGACAAGCAAGTAGGCGCGAGGGATTCGCTAGGATCGAAGCGCTGGATTACGATGCTTTATCATCTCTGATGATCCAACCGACGAAAGATTACATTGCCAAGAGTATTGGTTTCCTGATACAATTGTTCTACCTGCTGGCAAGTTTTTTCTTCTGGTTTATATTGCAATTGGACTCTCATAAAAATTGTACGGTAAATAATACTATTTTTTGAGGACCATCCCAATTTGAATAAATAATCGGTTTGCTGGTTTGTGCGGTGGAAGCTGGTTGGCAGCCACACACACACAATAACACACACATCCACATCCACATCACAGCACTACACTACATCACAAACACAAATCACACAGAAAACCCATTAAACTTCTCTCATGTATTGTTTGACGACACCTCTGAGCCAACAATATTTGTTCATAGCCATCCACTTTCCTACCCATTTTGAATCAACCAGTCACTTCCTAAATGCGACCATTTCTAGCCTCTAAAAATGCGGTAAATAGACACCCGATTTTATGGAAGGCTCACATTAATGAAAAATAAAACGTCATCAAAAAAATCGCTCAAGCAAATTTTCTAATTCATCGAAGTGTTTAAATTCCGAAGTAACCTCGTTTCTCTATCATTCAAATGAAGACAAGTATTGAAAATATGTTTTTACGATAGAGTTTTTACGGCCGCTGCAACAAGAACGGGTGTAATGCTAGGCACAGAAATTCAGACGAGACATATCCCAGACATAATTGGCACCATGTTGGCAAAGTTAATCGAAAATCGTTCCCTGTTGTGCTGTGGAGCCTAGCGTTGCAGACACACATCACCATACATCACACACACACACACACACACACACACACACACAACACAGCGGAAAACCGACAATAAGGGATATCTAGCATATATGGATAAAAAACATTAATGGACTGAATAGACATGAGGTTCTTCAATATTCAGTGGAAGGGCTTTTTAGATACTTGGAAGACATCGAATTAAAGTAAGCTCGAACAAAAGTTTCGCTCTCTTCTGGCAATAAATAAAACTAGAAAACACAATGAAACAAGTAAAGTATCAAAAAATTAAGAAATCCCTTTCATGGATGTACTTTAGAAAAAAAGATAAGACCATCTAACTAATGGCAAGAGAGAAAATTTGTTAAATTTTTTTATTCAACCCTAAGATAGTAGAATTCCTTGATGAAACTAAAGGATGTTAATAAATCAGGTATGCTTCATTCATAGTAGTTAATTATCATATGTATAATTAGTAATAAGAAAAAATTAGTGGTTGATAATGTAATAGAAAAAGTATGGATATAATTAATATCTATTATGATGGAATGTATCTTCTAATAAATAAATAACAAGTCAATGATTGAAGTATAGTTATTAGATTATATAGTGATGATATATCTTATATGGAACAAATTAGTTATAGAACTGCAGTTTAATGTCAATGATAGTTTAGAAAGTAGTATTCATAGATATCATTAGAAATGTTGTTTGACGGGCGGGGTCAGGTGGCGAGAATACAAGAAACGGTGGGAAGCGACGTCGTCTGCACACAGACTACAGAATTGTACGTACGCTGACACGGATTAATTCGTGACGAAGCGGGATCACTTGAATCAGATCGTGTGCATATTTTACCGATGTAGCATAAGGTCCATTTGTGTATACAATTACCTAATTAACTACGCGATATCGAACTACTGGGAAACCACATCACAAGGCACGATCTTGATCGCAAACGGTCACAAACTAACAGCTAGCGGTAGAGTTCCAACTATCTCAAAACTTGGTTGGTGACAAGACACGAAGGGAAAACATGCAAGTGTGGCTGGGATGAAGGATTAATTAATCGAAGATAAAACGAACCTCTAAACTCAGATAAACATTGCTAAGACCAATGCAAGAAAAAAGGACAGGAAGAATGGGACATATATCTGTGATTAAATTTATTTATGTAATTAAGAACAAAAAAAGCAGACACAAATATGCAAGCAGGATATATTAACAATGTTCAAACCTTTTCAGTTCTCTTAAGCGGCACAGCGAACACACAAACACAATGAGATAACTCAGAGTTCTTTATGGACTCGCAGCCGAGGAGAAGAGCAAGCTGGAGTCGATACCAGCTGGGTTACCATGACGTCAGAGGAAGGGGGTGCTCCGCGATGCGGAAACTGACAAAGTCGTTGTTATGGGTCCGCTCAGTCAAATGTAGGGAATCGTGTATCGTGGCGGAGCTCAGGCGAGCCGACTGAGGAACGAAAACAGTTAGAACAGTACCATAAAAGATTCGTATGTCACTGCATGCTTTTAATTGTTTCTCATATGCTTTTCTCAGTGGGGTCACGAGGAGGAGAGAATCCGGTCGCTTTCTTTACATTTAGAGGGCCAGACCGAGACACGTTCGCAAACACCTTCCGACACTCTGAGCTCAGAACTCGGTTAAAATAACATGCTATGCTCAACAACACGTTGAACCTCGAAAACTTCGTAACACCCTATCGTAAACCAAAACACCTCTACTCAAGAAGAGTGTCAGGAAATGAATTGATGGACATTCCTCTGGGGCGGGATCAGTTGACAGACTCAATCCGCCTGATTGGAGGTCCAGGAACTCGGCCCTTAATACTGGCGATGGGTTTCGGCTGCCGTTAGAAACCACTACACTTTATCACACGCAGGAGCGTCGTACTTGTGTGCAACTATCCAATGTGCAAAGGTCGTCGATGAAAGAGTCAACATTGTGGGAAGCCGAGATATGGAACAGAAGTGTTGCCTTGGCAGTCGGGTGCGAGAAGGCAGCTAGTTAGAGGTGAATGGATAGTGATAGGCCGAAGGGATACATGACATGATGGGATGGTTGTTTGATGGCTTGTTTAGATGTACGAACCTAACAAAAAAATTGCAATGCACCGCCTTATGATTCTCCACAGAAGGAAAGGGGATCTGACTATACCAAATACTCTAATGAATAATTGAATTTTGGGACTCTGTTATTGTGAATGCAAATGGTTTCCTGATTGTAAACCTTCCTCTTCCCTTTTAATAGACGAAACCCGAGTCATTTAATTTTTGTGTGGCTGCAGGTGTAAGGTTTTCCCTAGTACGTTTTACCTACGTGTCCTGAGTGAGCATTATGAATCCTTTCCCAAAATAATAACATAGTGCGTGGTACTACTAACAGATTTCAACTCGAAGACAAATCTAACTACAAATTGTGCACTAAACAACAACGTGGTTTAAATTTATGTACATTCAAGATTTTACACTACCCCATGGTCGAGAAGACATGTGATTGACGTAAGAGGAACACAGCAAATTAAACTTGTGGAGAAGTGCGCAGATCAGAGATCAATGTCAAGTTAGTATATTCAAGGCTTAAAGGTCCTGTTTTGTCGTTGAAGTTCTTCTTTTCTCTTTCTTTTTCTTTTTAATTCGGCTGCTGGAGCTAACAATCACGACCTAACCCGGCAGGCATAACGCATCACTCAAGAGCATTATTGAACTGGTTATGTGCATACAAGAAGATCTTGGGATGCATCAGTAGCAGTACAACGGTCATTTTATACTGCCTCCTGACAAGAACAAGGAAGAACTATCTGGTATGACTGCCAGTGAGTATCCAGGCAATATCCGGGCTAACTTATAATACAGATGCAGTCCCGTGACAATATCCGGGACTGCTCGTGCAAGTCACATGGCATGTGGATGCCTCAGGCAAGTCTGCAAAGAGCATTTCAGCGAGGTCTAGAGAGCAACCAATAAGGTGAAAGGTTTTGACATGGGAAGGACAAGGGCATGGAGCAGGAAGATGGGGCAAGGCATAAGGCGGCAAGCATACGCATGGCAACGTAGAACAGGTAAGATGCAGTAAAGGTGGAGCGTGCACGAAGCTGGCGGCCTCAAGGTCTGGTTCGTGAGATTGTGGGGTGGGTGCAGGTGGCGCATGCAGGTCTGAAACGGGCTCGGCACCACCTAACGGTCTGCAACTTTATGTCTATGTCCTGTCCTGTCCAATCACCCACCCCAATTACTTGCACAAAAAAGGCAACGAAATTTACTTTTTTTATATAATTTTTTTTTATAATTAACGTGTGTCCCTTAGCCCCTTATCGATGCTTTGTTTCGGTGTAACTGTCCTGACGTCTAATCCGTTAATTATCCACAAGTCTTATGAAGAGTTAATTATCCACAAGTCTTATGAAGAGTTAATTATCCACAAGCCTTATGAATAGTTAATCCTCCATTCGCCACGTGACGTTGCGCAATCGCCAGATACTGCATTGTGGGGACGGCTCCATTGTAGCGAATGAAGACCTCCGCTAAGCGACAAGTAGCCCGAAATGAAACCATTCACTGTTTGAATGTTCTTTAATCAAGGAACCTGTGTAAATGTCTGATTTACTAACTTCAATAATTGTCCTCTGTTGTGTAGAAACAGACTCTGAACCTTCAATACAATTAGAACATTTATTCAATACATAGGACACATTTAATATGCGCACAGGAGATTCTGGATAATACATACAAGTTCCAGATCTCTCAACATAACCGGAGAATCTTCGTCTTTATATAGTTTCCAGTAAGAC
>CM068966.1:40225772-40260296 GCA_035128595.1 Eptatretus atami
ATATAATTATGTTAATTCCAAATGGATACATACTTAAAACATCATATCATATTTGAGTACATTTATTTCAAGATTAATATATTTATTTTAATATCAAGTTTTAATCATCATCAATTTATTTATTTTATCACCCCCAAACCCATCATGAAAAATGTTTCTACAGTTGCCAGAGGCTATGTTTCCCTTTTTAGTTCCTTATGGAGCATATTTGGTTGCCTTTTTTTCCCAGGTATTATGTAAAACTTTTGTTGCCAATTTGTTTTCTCAGTTTTGTTTGGAAGGAAAATCAGAGGTTTAGCCTTTGAGGGATAGAAGGGAATGGGGGGGGGGGTGTTGGAGCGAGGAGTGGTTGAGGTTGAAAGGAGGATGATTGTTGTGGCCATTAAAGGAGATTCATCACTTCTGATCTCAGACTATGGGATTGAATTGTGGTGTTGTGCTTCCGTTGTCAGGGATGTTGGGATGGGGGTTTGTGGGGGGTGGTGTTGTAGGTTACAGTCAGGGTTTGCTTGATGTAATACCTTAATACAATTCACGCTTTTGTAATGGCTTGTGGGATGCAGTGATCATACCTGTGACAAAAAATATATATCGCAGGAAAGCCTTTCTTTTGCCAAATTCAATTGTGGATTCGATGAATTTTTTTTTTTTTTTGAACCACAAATTGGCCTCAATAGCAGATATATCATCAATGATGGGTGGATGTTCATCACTTTTGAGCTGACTGCAATGCTGAGTGTTTGTTGGTTTCATGTGCGTGGTCAGACAAGTTGGAAGCAGAGCCGATGAATCCGATGACGAATGGGCACAATCGGAGCGTGAGCGGCTGCAAGATCTACAGGAAAGAGATGAGTTTGCTGAACGGGTGAAGCAGCGTGATCAGGACTGCACTCGGAACATCATGGAGAGATCAGATAAAAAGGTCTTTGCAACCTCATTCCCTGAGCCGAGAAATGTTTATAGAAACCAGGCTTTCAGCAAATATTGTCGTCTTGTACTTGTCAAATATTGTCGTCTCCCGCATCCTGGTTGATATTGCATCACAAACGCACTCCTATGTTTGACAGTAAAGTTCATTGGCTGATGAACTTTTTCATTTTATTGTTGTTGATTGCGAATATTTGAAGTTGACAGGTTCATGTGATGTTCACGTATTCTGAAAGATGGGGTTTTGCTGAAGTGACTGGAGAGCCGGTGAAAGCCATTGCTCACGGGGACGTATGATATGCAGTATAATAATACATTCCGACAAGTGCTGCTTTTCCACAATTGCGCTCGACATCACATTGCTGCCCCTTGCCGCCTTAATTTGGCAATGACATGTACTGGCCCCAAGAGACAGTTCTCGTCGATGTTTACCTTTCTCTTGAGAATGTAACCGCAGTGTTTTGCATTGTCTACTGATGTTTGTTTGTTTGTTTGTTTTTTGCTCCACAAGTTCGAGCCGAATAGAAGAGCAAGGTTATCAACAAAAATCCCATGATTTTACTGATTTGCTCAGGTACATAATCGTGCATGGATTTTCTTCTGTCTGTATAAGTGTAGCAAAAAATGTTTTTTTTTGCTGGAGTGATTTACTGTATTTGTCCGTTAGTTTTCCCATCTGAACTCACCCGTGCCCTGCTGCTGGCAACCCAGGTTCAAATCCCATGTGCCGCATTTGTGTGTCTGTTGTCTACTAATGTCTAACCATATGGACCTCAAATTGAGTGTCCAGTCTGCCAGCATTAGTTGGTAGACATTAAAGATCCCACAGTGTCCTTCGTGAAGAGTTTATGAGCTATCGCCAACATTCTGAACAAATTACAAATTCCTTCATTAACTTAAAGGGGAAGCTTCGCATAAGCGGAACAGCCGCTCCCCTTTAGCCAATGGTACTACCTGCAGCCATGTACTTGATCCGAAAGAAGACTAATGACTTTTTAATTGGTGTAAAAGTAGTGTTCCAGGCATGGCAAAGGAGGCGGGGGTTGTTGGTATGTAACATAAGCGTTAGGGAAATTGCTACTGTTCGTAGCTCCTCCTTGGTCGGGCGGGGCTTTGTAACCATGTACGTGAGACCATCTGTTCATGTACAACCCCAAGGTTTCATGCAAGTCTGTCTAACCCTTTTTTGTGATTATACACCCATCCTTTCCATCCCTGCCAAGTTGCTTGAACGTGGTTCGGCCAGCGTGGAATTCAATTCAATTTGATTCGATCCGTCCCTTATGCAGGGATTTCCATTGTAATTAAAATTTCAAAGCATTTTACGAAGACGAGGACAAATTTTAAAATGAGTAAAAAAATTAACTTCGCACCAACAAGGGTAGAAATTGAGAAACAGCAGCCGTAAAAAGATCAGGTGTTAATCGAGATTTAAAAACCGTGACTGATGAGACGGTGCAGATATTAAAAGACCGAGAATTCCCCAGTCTCGGAGCATAGTCGTAAAACGCTCCATCACGGAAATTGCTCATCTTGATGCGGGGAACAACCAGAAAATTCCTTGTGCTGGACCGTAACTTACCTTGATGGGTGCAAGGTGTAATGGGTTCAGATACATCCATGGGAATCTATTAATATACAGTATAGCTTTAAATGCTATTAGCAGAAATCTTCATCTATTCTTTGATGTACTGAAAGCCAGTAAAGTGTCTTTGGCACTGGAGTGACTTGCTTGACTTTCTGAGCCTGGACTTACGACTGTCTTCTCTGTTCTGCGCGAGTTACAAAGGTCTGAGTAAAGAGACATGTTTTATATAATGGAGCTGGGAGTCGAGACAATTACAGATGATGGAACAGGATCCAGTAAATAAGTTTTCTTCGGGAATTTTTTTTTGTGTGTGTACAATGTCGAGGCTCATGGAAGAGCTATAACATAGAATATATCAGGAGCAACAGAACAACTATAACATAGCAACAGAAGAAGGAGAGGGGGGAAACGCACAACAGTGGGGTTGAGGAACAAAATAGAGAGAGAAACTTCGAAGACAAGGGACGTGAGGAAGAATGAGGATTAGGGGAGGACACGAGTGGACAGGATTAAGACAGAAGCAAACTCTCAGGAAGGAAAGTTGGAAAGAGGTGGGGGGTGGGGGAGGGGGGGTTAACGAGTGTAGAAAAGATCATGGTTTTGGATTGGGGACGATCTGAGATGGTGGTGAACAGCTGTGTCAACAACCTGGAGGGAAGAACGAAGTTGAAAATAATGTGGAAGTTCATTCCACAAGCAGAAAAAAAGAGGAACAAATGAGTGGAGGTTAGCAGTGATCCTGGATTTAGGTAGTTTCGCTGGGTCCGCCCTCCCCCATCCACTTTTTCCCCAATATTTTCACAGAAAAAAATTTTTTTCTCATGCTGAGATTTCACGGCCATTTCTGTTCAAGTCTCGTGCATATTGTGATACAAATTTTTTTTATATAAATCATACCGACGGTTTCCACGCAGTGTGCAATTTTTTGGCGCTACATGCTATAAACTTGCCGTTTTCCCATTCTTTTTACACAGCACACACATCTTTCCAGAGGTAATTCTGTTCTGCATTCAATATCTTTCAGTTTGTCACAATCACACTTTCTCTATATCATTATCTAGTGCTCCTCTACATGCCCCAGTGTTAGTTTTCATGGTCATCAAACAATTCCCTCTTCACTAAAAATGTGGCATGTATTTCGCCATTTGTAACATGTGACAAATGGAACAGTATTTAGTTCATACAACCAAATTTGGCACTCGATATTGTCGTGTGTGTGTGTGTGCATGCGTGCATCTGTGCTCGCGCTTTGCTCCGTCATGCTGTTCTGTAGTTTTTGTGAATCTGATATCTTTGACATGAAAATATGCAAAATTTGCTTATTTGAATAGGTAATGAGCTAATAACTCCAAAAGTCTTGAGTGTATGGTGACTAGACCTTACAGACATCTTCAGCCTGACATAATCTACATGTACCAAATTTGGTAAATAAATGTGCAAAACTTTGCCTACAGCTACTTTCAAACTGAAAATAGTGCACAATTTGTATATATGAATATGTAATGAGCTATTAACTGAAAAAGTCGTGAGTGTATGATGATTAAACTTCACAGACATGTTCACCTTGACATGATCTACATGTGTGCCAAATTTGGTTTTATAGCTAGGGGTGGTAATAGATAGGAGGTTGGAGGGAGAAAGGGGGTTGGGAAGCAGACAGCACAGTCCCAGGCAGCTTTACTGTATACGCAAAGCTAATTGGTTTTTGGTGATATTCACAGGCACATAAAGTATCCTTCCTCTCCTCTATAAAAAAACATCATTTTAATTTGAAAAGATGTGGGGGACGGTATGCCTAAAAGTATGTAAACAAGGTGGAGATGGTCACAATAAATGATAATGTGAACCCATGCCCCCATCTTTCCTTGAATGATGGTTGAGCCTGCAAATGATGCCATTGTCTCTCAATTTGGGTTCACATCACCACAAACATGATCTAAATCAACTGTGTTCAAGGTTCAATACCTCACTGGTCAAATTCATACATGAAAATGATCAACATGTATGATCATTGCAGCTGGATGCTGCGATGGACAGGGAACAGCCATAATTCAAAGAAAGATGTAGGGATGGTTTCACATAATTCTTGTGATCATCTCTAACCTTTTTACATACTTTTTGGTACACCATCCCTACATTATTTTATTAATATATTTATTTAATGTTTTTTTTACCGCTGTCTTCGGTGGATGGAGGTCGGAGGTTACGGTTTCACCCCTGTTTGTGAGCAGGATATCTCAAAAAGTTATGCATGGATTCGGATGAAACTTGTTGAACAACTTTGGTGTGTTACAAGGATGAACTCATTTGGTTTTGGTGAAGAACCAAATTCAGAACCAGATGCGAGAATTTTTTTTTTTTAATTTCATAAGTGATTCTTCACCATTGGGAGATAGGGCCAAAAATGATATAGAGCAGGATAAATCAAAAAGTTGTGGACGGATTCAGATTAAGCTTGGTGAACATATTGGGTGTGTGACGAGGAAGAATTGATTCAATTTTGGTGAAGATCCGAATCCGGATCCAGATCTGATTAAAAAAAAATTTTCAGTGATTCTTCACCATTGAGAGATGGGGCTAAACCGATATTTAGCACGATATATCAAAAGTTTTGGACGGATTCGGATGAAACTTGGTGGACAGGTTGGGTGTGTGGCAAGGACGAACTGATTTGATTTTGGTGAAGATCCGAATCCGGATCCGACTACTAGAATTTTAAAAGTGATTCTTCACCATTGAGAGGTTGGGCCAAAAACGATATATAACACGATATCTCAAAAATGTATTGGGCCAAATATGTTCTCGTGGATCAGGCATTACGGGGTGGAGGTATGCGCTCCGAGTGCCTTTCTAGTTTCACTCATTAAGCAGAGTCAAACCAAAGCATCCAACACTGAGCTTTGCAGCTAATTGGAAGTGATTTATTTTTATTTTTTTGCTCACACCATATATAAGCAACAAGGATGGTTGATGAAGGTGATGTTAGCTAACTTCCAAGTCGATGGAAGATGACCTTGGGCAAATTATAGAGTGAATAGAGCAGAATGTTTGTAGTACAACATGTCTTGATTAAATTTGTCAGCAAGGCGACGGGTACTTTTGCTAGTCATTGACAAAGGAGATTTGCTTGTAGCCGGAGCTCTTTTGATGCGTTGTTATTATTTTTTTGTAATCAAATGCTTTCAGGCACACGAGGAAGCTCGGAAAAATCTGAAGATGGCTGAAGAAGATCAGTGGAAATTGGTAAGGCTCTTTGTGCTTTTGTCAGAGCTCAAATGTTTTTGTTGATTGCTGTGTTTGAATGCAAGACATTTTGTCAGCTAAGTTACCAAGATAAGGAGCCTGAAACAAAAAATTATTTTCATAAATTATTTCCTCCCTGATGTTTGCTGTACGTGAGACAAATAGTTTGTATTTTATTTGATAAACTTTGCATGTGCTCTCGACCTTTAGGCGCTAGTTATATGATTGATTGAGTGTACTGTATGTGCATCATCAGAATAACTAGAGATCAAGTTGTTTGTATCTTTATGCCCAATTTTACATGATGTAGAATAGGTTGCCCTTTGTATTTGAAGATTGCCGTTCACATGAAATCTGCTAACCACCGGGTCAATTTGTTTGTCGTGGCGAAAATGCTTCCTAGACAGTAACCACGTTCTGAGATGGTTAGCAGTGTAAACAGCCTCCAAGAAGAGTATCCCCACAGTTCAGGCAATTATTTCTAATTTGGCCAGGGTGCTGTCGATAACTCGCCTCTCTTTGTGAAGGACACCATGTAATGCTGGCAGATGGGACACCCAATTTAACGTCCATCTGAGGGACAGCACACATTGATGCATCGCCTTGCCTGCAAGTGACCAGGGTGAAGGTTTATTGCTGACCACAAGTCAAACCCAGGCTAAACGGCTCAGAGGCAAGTGCATTCCATTTGTATATCAAGGGAGGCGCAAAGCGCCCCTCCCTTTACATTCGACGGTTTCTCTGTATGCAACTTTAATATGGGGACTGAAAATTCATTTCTCGGCTTTACTGGACGAAACTGGTTGCAAATTTCAGAAGTAACTCCGTTGTATGTTGAGGTAATATGTTCCAAATTTCAGAAACGTCCATTTCGGAATTGTTGAGTTTCTAACGAAAAATACTCGAACTTCACATTGATGTCTGTCAGTCTTCCATCCGTCCATCCGTCCGCCCCAAATGTGTTGGCGTTCGTATCTCAAAGGCTATTCATTGAAACGAGCTGAAATATACGTCGAGCAATACGTCTAATTAATGGCTTTCGAAACAAATTCCACCTAAGTGCCATAGTTTTTGCCTTTTTTTTTGATAGTCTTTGCTCATTCGCTCTTCGCTTGAGTTCTGTTCTTGTGTGGTTCAAGTATGCAATGGCTGTGTTGTTGGAAGCAGAGACTCCTGCAGCAATCAATGGAAGCATGAAGTACCCCTCCCTTTAGATGGAACGGTTTCTCTGTATGCAACTTCAATGCAGTGACTAAAAATTCATACCGGGGGGGGGGGGGGGGGGATGGGTATTTGCTTTCTTTTCCAAAACCACACACACAATTTTGATGAAACTTGACCACAACCTTCATCATCCACAGTATTATTCGGGAAAATGCCAGGGTCATAGCAATGGCCCCGTTATATGGTATGTACCACGTGGCAAATAATAGAAAAGAAGGGACATTCCATAGCTTGTGGAAAATGCCAGACTATAGACAGTAAGGCACATTCAAAAAAATCTAGTCTTCATTCTGTACTACCCTTGTGGTCTTAGGAGGAACCAAGTAATGCTCTAGAAAAGTTCATATTAAAAGGGGCGCCCTACATGTATCGGTTAAATCCCGACAGTACGTAAAGGTTAAAAAAAAAAAAAAATTGTTCCTTGAAAACGAAAACGCATAAGATAATGTAGATGTGTGTGATTGATTTGTTTATCAAATTGGTGCCCCCTTTATATGGACTTTTCTCGAACATTACTTGGTTCCTCTGAAGAACACCAGGGTAGTTCAGCATGCACACGATATTTTTTTGAATGTCCCTTGTTTTCTATTGTCTGGCATTTTCCACAAGCTATGGAATAATAATATCCATATCTGGCTCTGTACAATATTTTTAGAACATTTGTAGGTTTTTAGATGAGAGCATAACGTACTCATGACAACACATTCTTTCAGTATTCATGCCGGGATTTACATTTTATATATTGTGCTTTTACTTTATTCGATGTGCTCCAGGTGCCTGAACTGCGGAAGAAATCCCGGCATGAGTACTTGAAGAAGCGTGAGCAGGACAAGTTGGAGGACCTTGAGGCAGAGATTAAAGATGAGCGCTGGATCTTTGCTGATGAGATGCTCTCTGAGCGTGAGCGCCATGACCTTGAGTACAAGGAACATGTGCGGGACCTCGCGCGCGATTACAAGCACGCTGGTGAACAGGAGTTGCAAGAGAAGACAAACCGCTACTATATGCCGGAGGAGCACCGCAGCAAGGCGAGTCGTTATGTCATGTTTAGCAGTTGGCTGCAGTGTGCGCATTCATATTCTTGTACTATATTGTACTTCTTTCTTTTCATTGTCTGCACCTAAGTTTGATTTTGACGATTCAGCATGATGAAAGTTGAGAGAGAACGAATGTTATTGTCTCATACAGAACATTCCTAATCGATATGTGGAGCCAGCAGGCGAAGATGGTGCTGCGCCACGGGATGAGCAGCGACGTTGGGAGGAGGAGCATATGGGTGCCGCAAAGCTACGGTTTGGTGCAAAGGACTCCCTTCAGCGGAACCCCCAGCGTGAATATGACCTTGTGCTTCCTGAAGATGATATGATTGAGTTTGTGAGCAGTGTAACAATGCGTGGAAATGTCATGCAGGTGAAATTCTCAGCGCAACAACATTCTTTCCCTTTTTTCTTTGTTGCTCTTAATCGTCAGTTTTACTTTCCCTTTATTTCACTTGTCAATTTTTTTTTAACCATCAGAATGAGGGAGGAGTTCTGAGTGAGGCAGAGAGAAGGAAGCAGTCTTTAGCAGCAGTGCGAGAGAGCTTGCCTGTATTCCCATTCAAAAAGGAACTGGTGCAAGCTGTTGCTCAGCACCAGGTGCTCATCGTCGAGGGTGAAACTGGCTCTGGAAAGACAACACAGATCCCTCAGTACTTGCGAGAAGCCGTAAGTGTGTCCCGGTATGATAGTTCAACCCTTACCACCAGAACTTCAATACTCATCAGGCCCTGGATAGCATGTGACTCGACAGATTTTTAATGTTGACAGTCCATCCAGATTTGCTCAACTTGGCAATTATCAGGTTGAATGACTGAACATTTCCTTTTCCTGAAACTCTTTGGCATGATTTTATTTTGAATTAAATGACCTGTGTAAACGGGAAATTGAAATGATTTGAATACCTTGTGATTGGGTACAAAACCCCTCTCTTAGACTCATGTTTTAGATACAAAAGCCCTTTGCTGTTTTTTGGGGGGTGGGATGGTTATAGGTTCTTTTGTCTCTTTTTAGGGTTACACAAAGGGAGGTGTCAAGATAGGATGCACCCAACCTCGGAGAGTAGCTGCCATGAGTGTCGCCGCCCGCGTCGCTGTAGAGATGGCTGTTAAACTTGGGAGCGAGGTGCAACATCTATTATATGAAGATGCATTCATTGAATGAATGGTTTATTCAATGTATCTTGCTTTGATTCTGTTGAAAGTGATCATTTGCTTTGTGTGCCATTTGCAGTGCCTTCAGAAAGTATTCACACCCCTTGACTTTTATCACATTTTGTTGTATTTTAGTCTGAATTTAAAATGGATTATGTTTATTTTTTGTTTGTCACTGATCTACACAAAATACCCCATAAAACAAAGTGAAAACATATTTATAGAGATTTTTACAAACTAATTAACTAGAAGGGCACTCGGTGAGACACATACCTCCGCCACGTAATGCCTGGTCCATGAGAACATATCGGTCCCATTACATTTTTGAAATATCATGCTATACAGTACTATATCATTTTTGGCCCGATCTCTCAATGGTGAAGAATCACTTTATAAGTTAAATAATTCTCGTATCAGATCCGGATTTCTGATCTTCACCAAAATCAAAATCAATCGTCCCTGTCACACACCCAACTGTCCACCAAGTTTCATCCGAATCCGTCCACAACTTTTTGAGATATCCTGCTGTATATCGTTTTTGGCCCGATCTCTCAATGGTGAAGAATCACTTTAAAAATTCTAGTAGACGGATCCGCATCCGGATCTTCACCAAATACTACTGAGTTCGTCCTTGTCACACACTGAACCTGCTCCACAAAATTCATCCGCATACGTCGACAACTTTTGAGATAAACTGTACACAAACAGACAAACAAGCCGGTAGGCGACACGTCGCTAGACTAAGGCGAATTTGAAATATGTAGATAAGAGAACCATCAGATGGCAATTTTGCCGTTCGTTGTTCCATATAGGAACAAGACGAGCAACTGTCAATTCATCATGTTTCGATTCCCTAACCCTACGTTGGGGAATCCAACGCGAACGTTGGGGTGAAGCATATCTCTATTATAATACCAAGCTTGCACACTAAAAACTCGGCTCGCCGTCACACGATCCCTATGAAATTGCTGTGGCACTTAGCGGACATGCCGACAATGTTTGGGAAGTCTTGGGTTCCATAGTACCACTTGCATTTTGCACAATGCGTATTTTGTTTCATTCCCGTGTACAGTCTGTCGTCTGCTACCAGCTATGTTGTACTGCTACCCGTGCATGTGCACGGGTATCGCTAGTAGTAATATTATTGCATACTCGTCATACAGTTTTTGACGGATCGGGCTGAAAATTTTGACAAGGAGTTGATATTAATAGTGCGCATAAAAGTGCAGAAGCCTATTTTTGATTTTCGAAAAAAAATAAAATTCCGGATTTAAAAAAAATTCATTCCCTTTGCTAGGCAACGTGGCGTCCATAGCAACGGTGCTCAAAAGCATACAACTAGATCCTGGTATGAACCTACCAGTCAAGTTTCATCAAAATCGGTTGAACCTCTGGCCTCCAGAGCTGTCCATTACATACAAACAACAGACAGACGGAAAACCTGAGACGAAGGGTAGTCTAGCGACCACCCAAACAACAAAGGGTGAAAACATACCTCCTTCACCTTCGGTGGCAGAGGTAATAAAACGCTGAAATGGTTGCATCAATAAGTTTTTAACCCCCTGAGTCATTACTTTGTGGAAGTGCCTTTGGCAGCGATTTCAGCTTCGAGTCTTCTTGGTATGTCTGTATAGCTTTGCACATCTGGATTTGGGGATTTTCTCCCATTCTTCCTTGCAGATTTGCTCAAGCTCTTTCAAGTCAGATGGGGGAGTGTCAGTGAACAGAAATCTTCGTATTCCACAGATTCTCAATGGGATTCAAGTCTGGGCTTTTGGCTGGGCCACTGAAGGACTTCACGTTCTTGTTCTGAAGCCATTCCATTGTTGCTTTGGCTGTATGCTTGGGATCATTGTCCTGTTGGAACGTAAATTCCTTGCCACAGTCTAAGGTCTTTTGCACTCTGAAGCAGGTTCCCCTCAAGGATTTGTCTGTATTTGGCTCCATTCATTGTTCCCTCTCCTTGCAAGTCTCCCAGTTCCTGCCGCTGAAATGCATCCCCATAGTATGATGCTGCCACCACCGTGCTTCACGGTAGAGGTGGCGTTAGACGGGTGATGAGCTGTGCTCGGTTTCCACCAGAAGTAACACTTTCCATTCAGGCCAAGAGTTCAATTTTCATCTCATCAGACCACAGTATCTTTTGCCTCGTGCTCTCAGTCTTTCACCTGCCTTTTTGCAAACTCCAGGTGTGCCGTCAAGTGCTTTTTTTCTCAGGAGTGGCTTCTGTCTGGCCACTCTCCCATAAAGCCTAGATATGTGAAGTGCTGCAGAGACTGACAGAACTACTGAGTTCCTTGGCTGAGATGGGAGAACCTGCCAGAAGGACAACAGAGTGGTCATTGGGTTCTTGTTCACCTCCTTAACCAAGGTCCTTCTTGCTTACTCTGGTGGAATGGCCAGCTCTAGGAATTCTGGGTAGTTCCATATTCTTTCCATTTCCTAATGATGGAGCTCACTGTGCTCTTGAACTTTGAACACGAGAAATTGTTTCATTCCCTTCTCCAGATCTATGCCTCCTCACAATTCTATCTCAGACTTCTACGGACAGTTCCTTGAATTTCATGGTAGAGTTTCTGCTCTGACATGCACTGTCAACTGTGGGACCTTATATAGAAAGGTTTGTGTTGAACATGATTTAGAAAAACAATCAGTTTTGGCCACAGGTGTACTCCAATCTAGTTGTAGAGACATCTCAAGGATGTTCAAAGGAAATTGGATGCACCTCAGCTCAATTTGGAGTGTCATAGCAAAGGGGTTGAATACTTATTGACTCGAGAAATTTCAGCTTTTAATTTTTTAATAATTTGTAAAAATTTCGAAAAACATGTTTTCGCTTTGTTTGTTGTTATCTCCATTTGGGGGTTTCAGGAGGTGGGAGCGAACTCAAAATCTCCACCTCCTATTTTTTGGGAAATAGTGGGGCAACTTAGCATAACAATGTGTGCATTTTGTGAGGAAAGCACCAAATTTGGCACACTAGTAGCCTAACATATTATGAACAGATTTAGATATTGGGCCATCTCAAATTCAGCCGCTGATCGCTGTGGCAGCCATTTTCCACTGCCATCAAAAATTTTGAGATGGCCAATATCCAAATCTGTTCATAATATGTTAGGCTACCAGTGTGCCCAAATTTGGTGCTTTCCTCACAAAATGCACAATTGTTATGCTATATTTAGCTAAGTTTCCCCACTAAAAGGATCATGATTCATGAACCAAACTGAAGTTTCGTTTTCATTGCCTCCTACCAAGGGCTCTTTTCAGAATCTTCACTGAGCCTCTGACAGCTTCCACTTGTAGCTCGTGTGTGGTGATATTCCCAGGAATGATTTTTAAGTGCTCAGTGAGGGTTTTCTTCATCATTCCTGTGGCTCCAACTATCACTGGTACAATTTGAGCTTTCTTCAATTTCTACATCCTCTTGACATCATTTTTCAGATCCTTGAATGTGGTCATTTTCCTAATTTCTGTGGCATTAGTCCGAAGTCATTGGGAACCGAGACCTCGATTAACAATGCCGGGTTTTTTTCTTTTTTTGTGTTTGAGCACCATGTCCGGACGCAATGCTTTGTTTGCAATGTTCACACTTAATGGGATCACCTTGTCATACGTGAGCATTATTTGTTCATTTTTGAGGATCGATTTTGGTTTGTGTTTCCATGATTTTTTTCTGGGACCGGGATGTTGAAATGTTTACAGATGTGCCAGTGGATTACTCTGCAGATGCTGTCATGTGGTTCTGTGTTCAGCTTTTCACCATGAGTTTTTAACACCCTGAAAGGAGGTGTTCGTTTTCCTGTGTACTATCCATAATTTGCACCAGTCTTTAGAAATTTATTGCTATGCTATGCATTAGTTTTTGTGGAATATCTTGTGAATAGTTTGAAGTTTCCTTGTTTTGGTGTTTAAATTGGTGATTATGGGATATTTTGTGTTATCTTTGTCATTATAGGAGATTTTGTGGAGATCGGTGACAAAAATTTTTAATTTAATCCATTTTAAATGGAGGTTGCAACACAACAAAATGTGACAAAAGTCGACGGGTTTGAATACTTTCTGAAAGACTGTATTTGAGTATATTTGATTTTTGTGAGACGAGTTATAGCAGTATCGTTATACGACCATGCAGCAGGCTTTGTGCATGCAGTTGTAAAATTATTCTCTTTCTCGGCCTCTACAGGTGGGGTACAGTATCCGCTTTGAAGACTGCACGTCGGAACGCACTGTAATCAAGTACATGACTGATGGCATGCTTCTTCGAGAATTTCTGAGCGAGCCTGATCTGGCTAGTTACAGGTGCAGTGCGGTTTCACAAAAATACAGAATTCAGTCACACACTGCGGTGACACATGAAATCTGTATAAATTGTGCAACAGTTTGTTTTGTCCGTTTCTGGTCGTAACTTTTTGAGATACCCTGCTCACAGACAAGCTGATGGGTGAAAAACCTAACTTCCGTCCACCTTCGGTGGCAAAAATTATAACATCGATGTGCACAATTGCAAAAAAAAAATGAAACAGTCCCAGAAACTTGCGTATATTTATACAGGGTAAAATTAGTATGCAGTTCAACATATCGCTCAACTTGTGCCAAACTTTTCTCCGCTGCATGATTTCGCCCAGATACAAGGGAAACTAGAAGGGCACTCGGTCGAGCGCATACCTCCGCCATGCATACCTGATCCTCAGGCCCAATACATTTTTGAGATATCGTGCTATATATCGTTTTTGGCCCTATCTCTCAGTGGTGAAGAATCCCTTAAAAAATTCTAGTCGTCGGATCCGGATCTGGATCTTCACCAGAATCTAATCAGTTCGTCCTTGTCACACACCCCAACCTGTCCACAAAATTTCATCCGGATCCGTCCACAACTTTTTGAGATCCTGTACACAGACAAACAAACAAACAGACAGAAAGGGGTGAAAACATAACCTCCTCCACCTTAGCTGGCGGAGGTAATAATACGGCCAGCAGTATACATACACCTGCTTAAAGCAGTACAGCTGGCCATTTTTGTAGATTAATCAAAAAAAAAATCATTTTACCGTTTTGCAACTGTAATTTAATTAACCACTACAAAGTAGCGTATTGTACCACTTCTCTCGATTATTATAATATCAGGTTGCATATTTATTTTTATTTATGAAAATCTGATCTCAAACTGGAGAGTTTTCTGGGTTCACAGGACATCGGTATATTATGCCTGGTGTTGGCTTAAAGGTTTGGGCGGTGGGCTTGGGATCCTAGGATCCTGAGTTCAAATCCCCCTCAGCTGTTGAATTAATACCAGGTGGGGTTGACTCTGCCTGTCATCCTTCCAAGGTTGGCAAAATGAGTGCCAGCATGCTGGTATACTGTGTCGGAGTGGTGACCTGTCCAGGATTGTACCCAATAGCCAAGGAGACTGCTTAGGCAGCACCAATGCTCTGTATATTGTGTGGTCCCAACGGATGGATGGAACAGTGTCTGTCTGTTCAGTTTTCCAGCTATCCTTTCACCGCTATGCACATCGTCATAAATTTTTGTCGGCGAATTAACATTGTCTTACAATTTTGCTTACGGAACCAAAATTTACTTCAAACTCTTACTTTTACTTTTATTCTGTTTGGTCCAGTCAAAAGTCGAGTTTTGTCAAAGTGTTTGCCATGCTGGTCGTTGGTGCTTCAAGCCCAACCATCACAGGATTATTATTGTCTCCATTTATTCCGTTTTGTTATGGGGTTGTGGTTGTTCTGTGGCCCCTCCTATCCAATAAAGTGCCATCCTATCCTATCACCCATCCTCAATGGGTATATACACTTGTTGGTAAATATAATAATTGTCATGATTTTTTTCAGTGTATTAGCCAAAATGGGAGACATTCTCCACTCTGTCCCTTTATTTCTTCTTTGTGCTCAAGCTCTCATCTGTATTGGTGAAGACTGGATTGGCATCTCAAAGGTCGTGGGGTCATTTCTATCCGTAGGCAGCAATATTAAAGATTTGGATTCCGAGATTCTGGAAACTGAGTTTGTCTTGGGAGCATTCATATATCTGAAATTTCTGCTACGCTCTGCCCAGTATCTGACAGAGGCGTCCATGAGCATTTAGAATATGGCAACCTTGTCCAAAATATCCAATATAGTTTCACTAAACGGCTTGTCAGAAAGTCATAGTTGATGGGGCACTGAACTTAGGACACAATGGTTCTTTCGCTGCTGATTTACGTACTCTTGTGTACCATTGATTCGGCTTGACTTGACTTCAGAGTAAGTGCTGTAAATCCAATTTTTGGCTTTATGAATGGAATAAAGTTTCTTGGTAATCCCCTAATGAAACTTGTCATCTACTTTGCATGAGTGCCAAAGGTATTATCTTATCTTAGCAACTCCATTTTGGATGCGTATGAAAAGGCAGTGCTGCCAAAATACCCACTAATCGATTGATGAGGAAAATACTCTTACTTCTAAGCTTGCCACACACACACACACACACAGACACACGGACACGGACACGGACACGGACACGGACACACATATACATACACACATATACATACACAGACAGACACACACACAGACACACACACAGACACATATACATATACATACACACATATACATACACACATATACATACACACATATACATACACACACACACACACACACCACACACACACCACACACACACACACACACATTGTCTCCTGACAATGTGGCTAGTAATGTGCTAATTGGCATGGTATGGGATATGATGTTGAATGACATCCTCTGTGTGTGCTCCTCCCCACTCTCACAGTGTGATCGTTATTGACGAAGCTCATGAGCGGACTATTCATACAGATGTGCTCTTTGGCCTAATCAAGGACATTGCGCGTTTCCGACCGGACCTCAAGGTCCTTGTTGCCAGTGCCACTCTCGACACCACAAAGTTTTCCTTGTATTTTGATGATGCACCTATTTTTCGCATTCCTGGTCGCCGATTCCCAGTGGATATTTATTACACCAAGGTGGGCGTATTTCGATTCTCTTCTCATGTCATATATTGGTGGAGTTGCAAGTTGGGTTGAGGATGATGATGGCCTTCAAGGCCAAGTTTCATGAAGAGTAGAGATGGACAGTTTAATGTAAAAGCCTTGTGTTGGCTTCGCGGTTAGAGTGGCTGGCTTGGGATCTTCGGGTCCTGTTTTCCCATTGAATGAACACCAGGTGGTGTTGACTCAGCCTGTTGTACTTCTGAGGTTGGCGAAATGAGTACCAGTGTACTGGTAATAGGGTAATATCGGTGGTGGTGACGAAATGAGTACCAGTGTACTGGTAATAGGGTAATATCGGTGGTAATGATGAAATTGGTACCAGTGGACTGGTAATGGGGGTAATATCAGTGGTAATAATATCGGTGGTGATGACGAAATGAGTACCAGTGTACTGGTAATAGGGTAATATCGGTGGGAATGATGAAATTGGTACCAGTGGACTGGTAATGGGGGTAATATCAGTGGTAATAATATCGGTGGTGATGACGAAATGAGTACCAGTGTACTGGTAATAGGGGTAATATCGGTGGGAATGATGAAATTGTACCAGTGGACTGGTAATGGGGGTAATATCAGTGGTATAATATCGTGTGATGACGAAATGAGTACCAGTGTACTGGTAATAGGGGTAATATCAGTGGTGATGACGAAATGAGTACCAGTGTACTGGTAATAGGGTAATATCGGTGTAATGATGAAATTGGTACCAGTGGACTGGTAAGGGGTAATATCAGTGGTAATAATATCGGTGGTGATGATGAAATGAGTACCAGTGTACTGGTAATAGGGGTAATATCGGTGTAATGACGAAATTTTTACCAGTGGACTGGTAATGGGGGTAATATCAGTGGTAATAATATCGGTGTGATGACAAAATGAGTACCAGAGTACTGGTAATAGGGTAATATCGGTGGTGATAATATCGGTGGTGATGATGAAATGAGTACCAGTGACTGGTAATAGGGTAATATCGGTGGTAATAATATCGGTTGATGATGAAATGAGTACCAGTGTACTGGTAATAGGGTAATATCGGTGGTAATAATATCGGTGGTGATGACTAAATGAGTACCAGTGTACTGGTAATAGGGGTAATATCGGTGGTAATAATATCGGTGGTGATGATGAAATGAGTACCAGTGTACTGGTAATAGGGGTAATATCGGTGGTGGTGACGAAATGAGTACCAGTGTACTGGTAATAGGGGTAATATCGGTGGTAATAATATCGGTGTGATGACTAAATGAGTACCAGTGTACTGCTAATAGGGGTAATATCGGTGGTAATAATATCGGTGGTGATGACGAAATGAGTACCAGTGTACTGGTAATGGGGGTAATATCGGTGGTGGTGAGACGAAATGAGTACCAGTGTACTGGTAATAGGGGTAATATCGGTAGTGGTGACGAAATGAGTACCAGTGTACTGTAGGGTATTCGGAGTGGTAATATATAGTAATAATATCGGTGGTGATGATGAAATGATACCAGTGTACTGGTAATAGGTGGAATATCGGTGGTAATGACGAAATTTTTACCAGTGGACTGGTAATGGGGGTAATATCAGTGGTAATAATATCGGTGGTGATGACAAAATGAGTACCAGAGTACTGGTAATAGGGGTAATATCGTGGTATAATATCGGTGGTGATGATGAAATGAGTACCAGTGTACTGGTAATAGGGTAATATCGGTGGTAATAATATCGGTGGTGATGATGAAATGAGTACCAGTGTACTGGTAATAGGGGTAATATCAGTGGTGATGACGAAATGAAGTACCAGTGTACTGTAATAGGGGTAATATCGGTGTGGTAATGATGAAATTGGTACCAGTGGACTGGTAATGGGGTAATATCAGTGGTAATAATATCGGTGGTGATGATGAAATGAGTACCAGTGTACTGGTAATAGGGAATATCGTCGTGGTGGTAATGACGAAATTTTTACCAGTGGACTGGTAATGGGGGTAATATCAGTGGTAATAATATCGTGGTGATGACAAAATGAGTACCAGAGTACTGTAATATAGGTAATATCGGTGGTGATAATATCGGTGGTGATGATGAAATGAGTACCAGTGTACTGGTAATAGGGGTAATATCGGTGGTAATAATATCGGGTGTGATGATGAAATGAGAGTACCAGTGTACTGGTAATAGGGGTAATATCGGTGGTAATAATATCGGTGGTGATGACTAAATGAGTACCAGTGTACTGGTAATAGGGTAATATCGGTGGTAATAATATCGGTGGTGATGATGAAATGAGTACCAGTGTACTGGTAATAGGGTAATATCGGTGGTGGTACGAAATGAGTACCAGTTGTACTGGTAATAGGGGTAATATCGGTGGTAATAATATCGGTGGTGATGACTAAATGAGTACCAGTGTACTGCTAATAGGGGTAATATCGGTGGTAATAATATCGGTGGTGATGACGAAATGAGTACCAGTGTACTGGTAATGGGGGTAATATCGGTGGTGGTGACGAAATGGAGTACCAGTGTACTGGTAATAGGGGTAATATCGGTTGTGGGACGAAATGAGTACCAGTGTACTGGTAATAGGGGTAATATCGGTAGTGTGACGAAATGAGTACCAGTGTACGGTAATGGGGGTAATATCAGTGGTAATAATATCGTGGTGATGACGAAATGAGTACCAGTGTACTGCTAATAGGGTAATATCGGTGGTGATGATGAAAGAGTACCAGTGTACTGGTAATGGGGTATTGGTAATATCAGTGGTAAATATCTGGTGGTGATGATGAAATGAGTACCAGTGTACTGCTAATAGGGGTAATATCGGTGGTGATGATGAAATGAGTACCAGTGTACTGCTAATAGGGAGTAATATCGGTGGTAATAATATCGTGGTGATGACGAAATGAGTACCAGTGTACTGCTAATAGGGGTAATATCGGTGGTGATGATGAAATGAGAGTACCAGTGTACTGGTAATAGGGGTAATATCAGTTGTAATAATATCGGTGGTGATGACTAAATGAGTACCAGTGTACTGCTAATGGGTGTATATCGGTGGTGATGATGAAATGAGTACCAGTGTACTGGTAATAGGGGTAATATCAGTGGTAATAATATCGGTGGTGATGACGAAATGAGTACCAGTGTACTGCTAATAGGGGTAATATCGGTTGGTAATAATATCGGTTGGTGATGACGAAATGAGTACCAGTGTACTGCTAATAGGGGTAATATCGGTGGTATGAATGAAATGAGTACCAGTGTACTGGTAATAGGGGTAATATCAGTGGTAATAATATCGGTGGTGATGACTAAATGAGTACCAGTGTACTGCTAATGGGGGTAATATCGGTGGTAATGACGAAATTTTTACCAGTGTACTGCTAATGGGGGTAATATCAGTTGGTAATAACTGGTAATATCAGTGGCACTGCTGCACTCTCAGCTCATGATGCTTCCTGCAGCCTTGTGCTGCATATGAAGGAGGAGGAGGATGAGTTGAATGTAAACTATGACGTGACAGATTAGCAACTTTGACTTTGTGCAATCGTTGTTCACCTTATGTTATCTACCTGTCCTTTTTTTTTGTTGTTGTTTGGGTGACGACCATTTGGACACTCCGCCTAACAGGCACCGGAAGCTGACTACTTGGATGCCTGCGTGGTCTCTGTGCTGCAAATACATGTCACGCAGCCCCGGGGGGACATCCTGGTGTTCCTCACGGGACAGGTTTGTTTTTTTATGTTTTCTTTCATTACTTTTGGGACTCGTTGAGAAACATTTTGCATTTTCTCTCATGAAGCCCAAACCCCGATGAGGTATGAAAGATTATTCCAGATGTACATCCAATTTAATCATTGGTGGTATGAATAAGCGGGGTTCGCACAGATACACAAAATATCGAAATAAGGGGTTTTGACAGCTGAACTTTATGGAAGGCAGAGTGAGAGTGTGAGACCTTCTTGCATGAACATATATGTTGCAGGTAGTTGATGAACGGTTTCTTTTTTTGTTTATTTATTTCAGTCCTGCAGAAAGATATGCCATGGTAGGCTGCCTTAGAAGAGTGGTATACTGTTCTTTATAAGTGTGCTTTGCACACGGCGGAACAATTGAAGTTTCCACAGATTTTGAGATTTGGTGTGGGGAGGCAGGACAGCAAAAGAATCCTTGTTTGAGGAAAGAGCCTCATTGATGAATTGTCATTTGGGAGTAGGAGTGGAGGGTGGAGGTAGACCGAACACAGAAGCAGGTTGTTGAGGAGAGAGACACAAAGCAATAAATATTCCATGAGGCCCCAGAGGGATGGGGCTGTGGGGAAGGGAGTTGCAATCAGTGACAACATCACCACTTTGACAAGAGCTGGGACTGTCTAAGCACAAGGTGAAGTATACCTGGACGGAGAGTTTTTCAAGGTTGCTTTGAAATTCTCTGGCGTGAAAGAGCCAGGGAGGGAGAGAAGGTGCAGAGATGTGGGTGAGGGGATTGGGGTGTTTGAGCTTTAGGACAAGGTGGGGGAGGCAGATTGTTTGGAATATCTGGAAGAGCAGGGGGATGGAAGAGGGTGGCGGAGTATTGAAATCGGTGAGGGCAAACAAAAACAGGAGAGCTAGTTAAGTATAAGTAATTGTATTATGATTTTTCTTTGGACGGCTATCCTGTAAGTTAGTTAAAACTTTTATTTGAAAAATAACGTACTGACTTCCGGCTGGTGAGAGTTGTGACCGATTTTACATCTTCATTAATTTTGAAAGTCACATTTGAAGAGAACTGTTATGGTAAAGTGTTGAGCAATATACCATGCAGAACAGGACGATGCGCTTTCAAAATGTAATCAATTTCTTTGACATTAATTTGTCCAAGTAAACAGAAATTCCACCAAGCTGCTTCAGGTCTGTAATGGGACTGGCCGTGTCATGGTATTTTGTGATGCTCTTGCATGTGAATTCAGGAAGAGATCGAGGCTTGCTGCGAGATGCTGCAGGAGAAATCTCGACGGTTGGGCTCCAAGATTGCGGAGCTGATCATCCTACCGATTTATGCGAACCTGCCGTCGGACATGCAGGCCAAGATCTTTGAGCCGACACCACCCGGGGCACGCAAGGTGTTTTATCATCTAGCTCTAGCATTTACTACCTTTTCCAATGAAGGTGGACGGAGGCTGTGCTTTCACCCCTGTCTGTCTGTCTATCTGTGTGTTTGTCTGTGAACAGGATATCTCAAGAAGTTGTGGACAGATTCGGATGAAATTTGATAGGTTGGGTGTGTGACGAGGACAAAATTATTAGGTTTCGGTGAAGATCCGGATCTGGATCTGGATACTAGAATTTTAAAAGTGATTCTTCACCTTTGAGAGATTGGGCCAAAAAACGATCTATAAAGCATGATATCTCAAAAAGTTATGGATGTATTTGGACAAAACTTTGTGGACAGGTTGAGTGTTTAACGAGGACAAATTGATTCGATTGTGAATATCCGAATCTGAGAATTTTTAAAGTGATTCTTTACCATTTAGACTTGGAGATTGGGCTAAAACTGATGTATCGCACGATATCTCAAAAGGTTATGGACTTATTCAGACGAAACTTGATGGACAGGTTCAGTGTCTGACGAGGACAAATTTATTCGATTTTGGCAAAGATCCGGATGCGTGAATTTTTTAATTTTTGAAGTGATTCTTCACCATCGAGAGATGGGTCCAAAACAATGTATGGCATGAAATCTCAAAAAGTTGTGGATGAGTTGGTTCGGTGACAAGAATAAGCCGATTCGATTTTGGTTCATGTCCGGATCCAGATCTGGCCTATCAGTGGGATACAAAACGTAAACTGTTCAACCTGGTGGAGGTATGTCCTCTACCGAGTGCTTGTTCTAATTTGGTCATGTGTCTGCTCGTTTGTGCCAAATCTACTGAAAGTATTCACAACATGAGATTCTTTTCGTAACTATAACTTAGCTGTTCATTATAGCCTTCCAACTGCAAACATATCACAGCTGTATAGCCACCAAGTGCTCATGACCACCCTTTCCTTGTTTCAAATCTCGAGCTTAAGCTTTCACTGCTTTATCCACTTCTCCTTTCATCTATCTATAATTCCGTGTGTGTGTGTGTGTGTGTGTGTGTGTGTGTGCGTGCGTGAGACCGCTGTTTCTCGACAACCACTGGTCCGATCTAATTGAAACTTGCCAGGTATATTGCTGGGGACCTGAGGATGTGCCTTTTCAAGGTTTGATATTAATCGGACAAGTGGTTCCCAAGTTATGGCCATTTATTTACCAAACCAATGACAGGACACGTTGCTGCGTAGGCGAGGCCGATGGGGAAAGGGCGCCATTTAGTTACCAATGACAGGACCCGTTGCTGCGTAGGCGTGGCCGTTGGGGAAGAGATCCTCAGTTACCAATGACAGGACACGTTGCTTGGAGTTTTGCACCCACAGTATCTATCTTCTATCTGTTTCTATAATTCCAGCAATCTCTGTTTGTTTGCCTTTCAAAAGGTTTGAAATTAATCGGACAAGTGGTTCCCAAGTTATGGCCAAGTTAGAGCGTGTTCCCCATTACGGGTTATAACGTACGGACTTCCGGAAAGTGATGACTTACTGTATTCTAATAATTTCTCGATTTCTTATGCGCATTTATAGATAAACACAATGCCCCAATCCAGTCGTCGTTTACGAGAGCGAAGGAACGGCCTGTGGGTTTTGTTTTGAGTTTGTTTTTGTTTTTTTGCACGTAAGGTCACACACGTACGGTCACGCACGTACGGGACGCGAGAGCGAAGGAACGGCCTATGTGGTTGTTTTGAGTTTGTTTTTGATTTTTTGCACGTAAGGTCACGCACGTTCGGTCACGCACGTACGGGCACGCGAGAACGAAGGAACGGCCTGTGTGGTTGTTTTGAGTTTGTTTTTTTGTTTTTTGCACGTAAGGTCACGCACGTACGGGCACGCGAGAACGAAGGAACGGCTGTGTGGTTGTTTTGAGTTTGTTTTTGTTTTTTTGCACGTAAGGTCATGCACGTAAGGTCACGCACGTACGGGCATGCGAGAGCGAAGGAACGGCCTGTGTGGTTGTTTTGAGTTTGTTTTTGATTTTTTGCACGTAAGGTCACGCAGGTACGGTCACGCACGTACGGGCATGCGAGAGCGAAGGAACGGCCTGTGTGGTTGTTTCTGGCACGTGGTTTGAAAGATATATATTATATATATATATATATATATATTTGCACGTACGGCCATGCATGTACGGGCACGCACTGTCTATATAATAATACACTTGACAGATTACAGAATTTCATGAGATTGTGAATTGAACGTTTTGGTGTGTGTGTGTGTGTGTGTGTGTGTGTGTGTGTGTGGTGTGTGTGTGTGTGTGTGTGTGTGTCACGAAGGAGATCATTTGTTTAAGATGATTTGTTAACACAATTAGGCCATTCTACTGAGGTAATGATGTAAGTAACTAACAGCTCTTGCTTTGAAGAACAGGAAGTAAAGGTGGAGGGGAAGATGGAGTTGGGAGTGGGGAGAGATTTTGAAGCCTTGGAGTTGGGGGGGGGGTTGAGGACTTGGGGTGTGGGTGGCGGTTTATTTAATCAAGTAACTTTTTTCATAATATTGTGAAGTTACATTTTGCATTACACTGAATTTATATGGGTACCTGCTAGTCTGTAATAATGTCTCATTGCGTTCATTTTATTGTGCTCCTCCCTCAAGTCATTCAATAATTTGTCGTTCCATGATCATATTTATTAATGTATTTTTTTCCCCCCCCTTTTACATACCTGCAGCTTTGTCTGTTCACCCTTATCTCATTTGTTTGTGTTCTTTTGCCCATCTTTTTTGAAACACACAAAATTGGTTTTCCAGAAACATTGTCGCTTAGGAACCTGGTATGTTCAGTGGAGCTTAAACTCTACATTGGTTGAAAGCTGTTAAAATTTACAATTTGAGTGGAAATGTTCAAGGACTGGAGATAATGCATTGTGTGATTGGTTAAACTTTAATATCTGGCTTCCTGCAATGCCTCATGCAAAGAAGAGCTGTTTTTTAGTGTAACTGCTTTCACCATCTCCTCACCAAGCTTAGCTCGACTGTAGAATGCTCCCCTTACTTATTAGAACTGAACAGCGGTTATGTGGCTGAATGTGTGTGTGTGTGTGTGTGCGATGTTCTTTGTTATTTGTGTGAGATGTGATTAAATGCTTTAATTCTATTTTAATTTTTTTGACAATGTTGTGATTACTCGGATATTCCGTCCACCTGGAAGGTTTGCCTCCACATTTCAACACCTTTGTTCAAACCGAGCTCAGATTGGAATAAACTTTAATTTCTGCATGGAATTTTACTAACTGGCAGCTTCTGAATGCACATGGGATTCTGTGCTGGCATGTTGAATAGCTGGTGTGTCTGATAAGTCTGTTTATTTTCTCTCCAAAGCCCTTTGGGAAGCAGACACTAACTTTTGGAGAGAATTGAGGCTTTTTCTCAGGTGTTCGTCAATAATTTATTAGATACTGTTAACAATCATTGCATCGTGTGTGGTGCGTGCGTGCGTCATGCGTGCTTTGCATGCGCTTGCTTTTATATTGAAGCATTGAGTTTGGATAATTAGTATCTCTATAACTACCATGAGAATGGTATGTGAGAGCTTGCATTGCGTAGCCCAGTGTGTTGCTTAGGCTTATTTTCTGCAGGTGATAATCGCAACGAACATTGCTGAGACCTCCCTTACCATTGATGGCATCATATACGTGATCGATCCAGGTTTCTGCAAGCAGAAAAGCTACAACGCTCGCACAGGCATGGAGTCCCTTATCGTCACACCTTGCTCAAAGGTTAACAAAACCCATTCTTTGCATTGCTTGCTCCAACTACAGATGACCAGTGTTGAAGGCTTATTAATGGGAACCAAAATCCCGCTTCAAAACGCATCGGCCATCATCCACAGGCATCCGCCAATCAACGAGCGGGGCGAGCAGGCCGTGTGGCAGCTGGGAAGTGCTTTCGCCTTTACACCGCCTGGGCCTACAAGCATGAAATGGAGGAGACTACCGTGCCAGAGATCCAGCGTACAAACCTGGGCAATGTGGTGCTTCTCCTCAAAAGTCTGGGTGAGGCTCTGTTCCCTTTGGTTAACTATTGCTGGTTGTGTACAAATATAATTGGTTATTTCATTGCACTCAAAGGATGTACCGGTGTGAACGCTCAAGGTGTCTGAACAAGCAAAGTGAATGAATGAGTTGCACCAAATGCTCCACTTTGTCACAAACCAAGCCAGTTTTAGTCATGCTTCACATCCGATGCACACAAACTCATTATCTGATGAGTCGCAGGCATTGGCCATTTGTGTCACATAATTGTGCAAATGTGCCCTTGGGCCCTGTGTTGCAGAGTGAACCCTCGTAAATCTGCTCTCAAATTTATGGCACTCGTCATTTTGCATCTCTTGCAAGCGTTTGATTGTCGAAACGTGGATGATGAAGATAAGACAAAGTGATCGTTACTCTGCTGTTCAGAAAGGGGTTGTCTTCATCCATCCGTGCTCTTCCCTTTATGGCTGTAACTTTATCTGAGGCTTTTTTGCTGTTGTTGCTTGTCTGTCTGAGCAGGATATCTCAAAAAGTTACGGACGGATTCGGACAAAACTTGGTGGACAAATTGCTTCAATTTTGGTGAAGGTCCGGATCCGGATATTTGATTTTTTTTTTTCATTTTTTAAAGTGATTTGTCACCATTGAGAGATGAGGCCAAAAATGATATAGAGCACAATAGTTCAAAAAGTTGTGGACGGGTTATGGCAAAACTTGGTGGATGAGTTGGGTAGGTGGCAAGAACAAACCGATTCGATTTTGGTTAAAGTACTGATGCTGATCCGGCCTATCAATGGGATACAAAATGTAAATTGTTCGCCCTGGCAGAGTTGTGCACTCTACCGAGTGCTCTTCTTGTTTTTGAGGTGTTTGTAGTTTTCCAGTCAAATTTACTTTTTAGTCATTTTTTTCCCCCTCTTTGGCTGCTTTTATTTCAATGGGATTGGTCCCATAACTCACTTCACCACTAATTGGTTTTGTGCTTCAGCCCTAGTAAGCTAATTAACAATTCCTTTATTTGCCTAGTTTTTCTCCAATTGCTTGTAAGTTTATTTCATCCAAAAGAATGTGATTATTAGAGTTAATCCCTTACCTTTCATGGTAATGACAAAAAGGTCACGAGTTGGCCTTTTTTTTCATTACCCTGCAGTATGTTGTCATGACGGTCTGTGTACTACATATATTGGGTGTTTTATCGAGTTTTCCAATGTCATTTGATGTCACCCTTACTTGAGTCTTATTTTACTTGCATACATACCTGTCTTACCCTATTATATCCCTCCATTGATTGATCTATTTCTGTAAGTACAGTTAATGGGAATACTCATTTCCTTTTTACATCACACTTGTATCGTTTTGTAGTATCTGTGCACTCTAGTTTTCAGGTGGTGAGAACATTGTGTCCTGCACGCAGGGATAAATGATCTCATCCACTTTGACTTCATGGACCCTCCTCCACATGAAACTCTAGTACTTGCTCTCGAACAACTCTATGCCCTGGGAGCCCTCAATCACCTCGGGGAACTCACCAAGGTAAACAGGAAAAAATATTTCTATACATTAATCCTCACGGGCATTGAAAGAGCTTTGAAGTCAACCATGCTGCTTTCAATATCCGCTGGAGGATGGCAGGAGTGGATTTGAGAATAAGTGCACATAGCTTGTCTCTGTCACCACACCAGATGGGTAGGAGGATGGCAGAGTTTCCCTTGGATCCGATGCTGTCAAAGATGATCCTAGCATCAGAAAGGTTTGAGATTCGAGTTTATCTTTAGTTTATTTTGAAGTGATTGATAGCCAAGCATCGAAGTTATTGATGGCCAAGCATCAGATTCATTTTTCCATTAAGCAGATTGGAAGTGCAATTGTAGGCCTCTGTGTATCGTTTCTTAGGTACAAGTGTTCCGAAGAGATCCTGACAATAACGGCCATGCTGTCTGTGAACAATGCTATATTCTACCGGCCCAAGGACAAGGTCGTGCATGCGGACAATGCACGCATCAACTTTTTTTTGCCTGGAGGAGACCACATTGTCCTCCTCAACATCTATAACCAGGTGCCGTTTCAATTGAAGTTTAATAATCATATTCCACGTGCTGAAAATATATAATTACCTCCGCCACCAAAGGTGGAAGAAGGTGATGTTTTCATCCCTGTCTGGCTTTGTTTGTTTGTGTGTAGGATATCTCAAAAAGTTGTGGACGGATTCTGATGAAATTTGGTGGGTAGGTTGTGTGTGTGACAAAGACGAACTGATTAGATTTTGGTGAAGATCCGGATCCGGATCCGGATCTACTAGAATATTTTAGTGATTCTTCACCATTGAGAGATAGGGCCAAATGTGATATATAGCATGATATCTCAAAAGGTAGACGGATTCACATGAAATTGGTGCACACATTGGGTGTGTGACAAGGACAAATTGATTCAATTTCAATGAAGATCTGAAACCGGATCCAGATCCGCTTGTCACCTCCGCCACCGAAGGTGAGGAAGGTTACGTTTTCACCCCTTTCTGTCTGTATGTCTGTCTGTTTGTTTGTTTGCAGGATGTCTCAAAAAGTTGTGGACAGATTCGGACGAAACTTGGTGGACATGTTGGGTGTGTGACGAGGAAGAACTGATTCAATTTTGGTGAAGATCTGAATCCTAATCTGGATCCGAGAATTAATTAATTTTTAAAGTGATTCTTCACCTTTTGAGAGATGGGGCCGATGTGTAGCATGATATTTCAAAAATTTCTTGGGTCTGATATGTTCCACTGGATCATGCATTATGTGGCGGAGGTGTGTGTGCTCTACCGAGTGCCCTTCGAGTTCCTTCGTGTATTACGACCTTATTGTTTGTAATAAGCAAATGCATTGTTGTTAATTGTTATCCTCAAGCCCTTCGTTCAGTAAAAGAACAAGCCCTTTGTTAGAAGCAAAATAATAAAAACTATTCACATTTTCGTATCTTAGACCATGTCTCTTAGAAATACGTATATTAGGTCACTCTCTGTAATACTGTATATTGAACTATTTTAATAGTGCTTCTCAGATCAGCCAACATGTACACAATGGATTTTATCAACTGAACTTGCCAAGTGTTTCGAGCATTCAACCTTTTGTTCTGACGATGCACTAACACTTGAAATGTCAGCTGCACATAATTTTGCAGTGTTTAATGTGCTCTTTTCAATTTTTGGTTGATACTGTATTTTTATCAACTTTGGTTGATAAGACGCATGGTTTAATCTTGCCCACTGATGCAGACCAATGCCAACCTCTTATGCAGAATGGTCAGGAACAAGGGTGTTCTTGACAAACGGATGATATTTCTGGTTATTAGATGTCGTCGTTAATGGATAAATGGATTTTTATTTTTAATTTTTAATGGATGTCATTGTGGTGCAAAGCCTAATTTGTAAGGTGCGCGTGCGTGTGCGTGTGCATGTGTAACGTGTTATGTGTTGTTGCCTGCTATCTCCACATGTGGTGGTCGGTTTCAGGATGTGAAACAGAGACCTACCAGGTCTCAAAGTATCCTCCTCCATGTGTGTGCGTCATTGATTGGTATCTACACATGCGTGTTTCAGAATGTGGAATGGAGTTCTCCCAGGGTGGGCTCAAAGTATCCACCTTTATTTCATTAAGGGGTCATGATTCATGGACCAGGCTGTGAAGTTTTCTGTTCTTAAAGTTTTGTGCTGAGGGCTCTCTTCAGGATAGTTACTGAGCCCCAGACAGCTTCCAGCTGTAGTTTGTTTGTTGTGATATTCCCAGTGATGGTTTTTAATATCTCCTGTGAGGTTCATTGTCATCATTCCTGTTGGTCCAGCTATCACTGGTACAACTTTGGCATTCTTCAGCTTCCAGGATCTTCTCACTTCATTCTTGAGGTCTTGGTGCTTCGTCATTTTCTTGATTTCTGCATTGTTTCATCCAAAATCACTGGTTAACTGATAGTAACACCTCAATCAACAATGCCTTCTCTTTTTTTTGTACCCAAGTATGATATCTGGTCGCAACGCTTTGTTTTCGATGTTCATGCTAGATGGGGTCATTAGTTCGTGCATGAGCAGTAGGTACTTCCATGTTTTCAGTAATTACTTCTGGTTCATGTTCCCACAAATTTTCTGGAACTGGGACATCAAAGTTTTTGTGCCAGGATTGTGCAGCGATTTACGTTATAAACTCTGTTGTGTCATTGTGTGTACAGCTGTTCTGACATACATGGGGGAGAACAGTATTTGATACACTGCCTGATTTGCAGGTTTTCCCACTTACAAAGCACGTAGAGGTCTGTAATTTTTATCATAGGTACACTTCAACTGTGAAAGACGGAATCTAAAACAAAAATCCTGAAATCACATTGTATGATTTTAAATAATTAATTTGCATTTTATTGCATGAAATAAGTATTTGATACATCAGAAAAACAGACACTTAATATTTGGTACAGAAACCTTTGTTTGCAATTACAGAGATCAGACGTTTCCTATAGTTTTTTACCAGGTTTGCACAGACTGCAGCAGGGATTTTGCGCCATCCATAGATCTTCTCCAGCTCCTTCAGGTTTTGGGGCTGTCGCTGGACAACACAGACTTTCAGCTCCCTCCAAAGATTTTCTATTGGGTTCAGGTCTGGAGACTGGCTAGGCCATTCAAGGACCTTGAGCATCTTTCTAACGGAGCCATTCTTATTGCCCTGGCTGTGTGTTTCAGGTCTATGTCATGCTGGAAAGACCAAGCCACGCCACATCTTCAATGCTCTTGTGAGGGAAGGAGGTTGTGGCCAAGATCTCACGATACATGGCCCATCCATCCTGCCCTCAAATACGGTGCAGTCGTCCTGTCCCCTTTGCAGAAAAGCATCTCCCAAGGAATGATGTTTCCACCTCCATGCTTCATGGTTGGGATGGTGTTCTTGGGTTGTACTCATCCTTCTTCTCCTCCAAACACGGCGAGTGGAGTTAAAACCAAAAGCTCTATTTTGGTCTCATCAGACAAAATGACCTTCCCATTCTCCTCTGGATCATCCAGATGGTCATTGGCAAACTTCAGACGGGCTTGGACATCGCGCTGGCTTGAGCAAGAGAGGACCTTGCGTGCGCTGCAAGATTTTAATCCATGACGGCGTAGTGTTATCTATTGTTTTTTTGATACTGTGGTCCCAGCTCTATTCAGGTCATTGACAGGTCCTGCCGTGTAGTTCTGGGCTGATCCTCACCTTTTCTCATGATCATTGAGGCTCCACGAGGTGAGATCTTGCATGGAGCCCCAGACCGAGGGAGATTGACTGTTTATTATCGTTTCCATTTTCTAATAATTGCGTTACACATTGTTGCCTTCTCACCAAGTCTGCTTGCCTATTGTCCTGTAGCCCATCCCAGCCTCGTGCAAGTCTCAATTTTGTCCCTGAATGTCCTTAGTACAGCTCTCTGGTCTTGCCATTGTGGAGAGGTTGGAGTCTGATTGATTGAGTGTGGACAGCTGTCTTTTATGCAGATAACGAGTTCAAAACAGGTGCAGTAATACAGGTAATTGAGTGGAGAATGGGAGGGCTTCTTAAGACAAAATACCAGGTCTGTGAGAGCCGGAATTCTTACTGGTTGGTAGGTGATCAAATACTTATTCTTGCAATAAATGCAAATTAATTATTTAAAATCATACAATGTGATTTTCAGGATTTTTGTTTTAGATTCCATCTTCACAGTGAAGTGTACCTATGATATTACAGACCTCTACGTTGTCTTTGTAAGTGGGAAAACCTGCAAATTCGGCAGTGTATCAACTTGTTCTCACCACACTGTAAGTTTGTTTTTGTGAGTGTGTTCGGTCATTAATCATAACATATATTATTCTTTTTCCTAACCTCACTCCACCCTCCTTTCTCTTTTTTTTCTTCTCTCTCTTCTCTTCTCTCATTCTTGTCTATCGTTCTCCTCCTCCATCTTCTTTGCCCTCTCATCTACTCTCTCTCTCTCTCTCTCTCTCTCACCTCCTCCTCGCATCCCTCCCTCCCGCAGTTATCGCAAGGTTTGGTAAGGCATAGCTCTCCCCAGCGCCCCTCCCTTTCTCCTTTCTCTGATGGTCGTGTCTGATGTCAATGTCTGATCACAAGACATTATCGGGACCATACATTTTTGAAATATGCTATAACTAGTATATTCGTTTTTGGCCCTATCTCTCAATGGTGAAGAATCACTTTAAAAATTAAATAATTCTTGTATCCAGATCCGGATTCGGATCTTCATCAAAATCGAATCAATTAGTCCTTGCCACACACCCAACCTGTCCACCAAGTTTTGTTCGAATCCGTCCACAACTTTTTAAGATATCGTCCTATATTGCTATATATATATCGGTTTAGGACTATCTCTCAATAGTGAAGAATCACTTAAAATTTTCTAGTCGTCGGATACAGATTTGGATCTTCACCAAAATTGAATCAATTCTTCCCTGTCACACACCCAACATATTCACCAAGTTTCATCCGAATCCGTCCACAACTTTTTGAGATATCCTGTACACAAACATACAGACAAACAGACAGAAAGGGGTGAAAACATAACCTCCTTCACCTTCGGTGGCGGAGGTAATAAAGCTTGTACTGTACATGCCAATAAATCCTCTATCCACTTCCAAAATGAAGATACTGATGTGATGTCAAGACACCATGATCAAGTTTTATTCATTGACAACTTTTTGCTGGATGTTTACTGTTTAGCACATTCTGCTGCCGTTTTGCGCAACCACTTGATTTCTCAGCACACATCTTGGCCGCAACTCTTGGCAGATGATGGTCTTTTACCACTCTTACTGCACTACTATCACTGCCACCATTACCAGCAACCATAATCGGGATAGAAGAATGCTTTAAATCAGCCATTACTATGAGTGCTATTACCCAGATGCATAAACACTGCGAAAGGCCGGACTGGGACAGACTGGAGCAATACAGAATCGTTTCACCGAACCCGGCTCGGATTGGTAGTTCAAATAAACTGGAAGTCCAGCCACACTTTCGTGAACAAGCAGCGGCGGATCTATGGAAGTGAGTTTGGGGTACTGTGTTTCTGTCTCTGCTTAGTTCATTGATCAGAAGATTTCACGAAAGCATTTTCCGTGTCTGAAAGAAATGCTCATGTTAACATTTTAAAGATAAATTTTGAATCGACAAACATTTTTGACCTTTAGCAGAGCAACTTGTTTAACAAGTGATTTTCAGAGTTGGTCAACCTCCAGTTAGCCACAAAACCCGGTGAGTTGCGGTTCGGAAACCCAGTGTCCACATCATCTACACATGTTCCCAAATGAGTGCCTGTACCCCCCCCCCCCCCCCCCCCGCTTGGGTTTGAGGTAGGCTGCCAGACCTACCAGGGCTCACTGTTGCATCCAACCGGCCTTGTGCACAGTTCAACAAAGTTGTCTAATATAACCATAACATTTTTGTCTCATTTAAGGCCTTCCCAATTCTGGGAATACTGAAAGCATATTCGCAAATTTAAACTATCAATCACTTTCCCATGTTTACACATACATGCCCTCTCTCTTCTGTCCTCGGATAAGAGGGACATTACATTTTTCCAGGGCTTTTCCAAATGGATTGCTTGATATCGCATTTTTCTGTACGCATATGCCAAGTGTTCAAGTCGGGAAGCGGCACCATGGCTGAGCAGTGTTAGAGTTTGTTCGTTTTCAAGACAAATTGCATGTTCTTAATGATGTTTCACTGACCCAAGAAACTGCAACAAATAGAACAGAACTTGAAGGGACGCTCTATTTATTCATTATATTTATATTCTTGACAGACTCACTGTTGTGATTTGAACCTGTAATACTTGTAGTGACAACAACCCTTAATGGAGATGCCCTTCCGCCCATCCTGACCAAAACAGCAGAGCCGAAACACTAGAGTGGCCACAATGGAATGGTTCACATATATTTTCGTCTGGTCTGGAATTGGGTACGTCAGTCATCAGCAGTGACTGGTCCGACTAATTTCGCAATGCCAACTGGGTGGGAGGTGTTGCTGGCTGATGCTTTTCCTCGCTCGTTGTTTACCGTCTTGGGCCATTCCTGCGCAGAGGTGCATTGATTATCTTGTCCTGACGATTCCATTTGATGGCAAAGTGTGTTGGTGTAATAGAAAGAAGATGCCCCCAATGATTATGAGATAGAATTGTAAGGACAAGATAATTGATGTTTTGTTTTTGCAGATGTTGCTTGTGCTGGCACATATTGAGCTGGGGGAAGTGGTGGAGGAGTGCTGGTCAGTTGCATTTCCTGTCCAGTCTGCACTGGATGGTCGTTGATAGTTGCACTGCCAATAACAAAGCATGTTTGAAAGGCTGGAAGCTGTTGCAGATATTCATTGCTACGATGCCATTGACGGAATTATCAGCAACTTGGACAAATGACAAAAATTCCTCTTTCATAAAATCATGACTTTGTGGGAAACCCGGTGCAATTGCCTGAAAACCGATACAATGTACCAATCAATGTATCAGCCTTGATATAAATGGTGGTACTGTGTACGACATAAAGACGATCATTTACATGACAATGCCAATCTGTCTGGGTATTGAAATCTGCTGCATTCAAAATCACCACTTTTTTTTGTCTGCCTGCCGATAACTCAACCATCCTGCCAAAGCTGCAAAAATCGGACGATAACAAAAAGCTTTCCATCGGAATATGAACTCTCGCTGTGAACAAGACTTTCATTCAAATGCAAATACATTTTTGGTCTCTTAACCTTTTTGTTCAATTTGTCACATTTTAATTCAAAATTCATTGCATCAACTACAATGGGCATATTCCGTTCACTGTCTATTTACATTACAAGCTCTTCCATGACGTGCACAAGTAAGCAGCAGTGATTTGCACGTGTGGCCTATCTGGATGCTATAATGTCTGAAAACATCTTGTCAGCTCTCGCACAGGGACAGACAGAGTTTTGCATTCGCTTTAGTGGGTGTGTCTGTCTGATATCTGATGTCTGTCTGTCTGTCTGATATTTTTACCATTTCAGCTTTTGTCACCAAATTTTCAACAAACCTCTTATGACAACATGGAGAAGACTAATTCATAATTGGGTCAAAATGTCGAAGGGCAATGTCACAGTGAACAGACATTAGCCTGTTCACCGCTGTGCTGCACGAGACGGCTGCGTTTTTAAAAATTGTTTCCATGTTCTTTATTTATTTACAACTAGAAAATGCCACCCGTCGCTGTGCTGATGGGAATACGAAGGGGAGGGGGGAGGGCA
>CM068966.1:40278922-40290935 GCA_035128595.1 Eptatretus atami
CCCCTTATCAGGCAAATCTCGCACAAGGCCTGACAAGCAGGCAAATTCACAGCAGGGTGTGTTCTTGCCTTCCGCCTCACTTTTTTTCCGTTATCTAATTTTCCCACAAAGATGTTTTAATTTTCCCATGTCAAAACAATTTTGTCTCCAATAAAATTTCTGTCAAGGTTGGAACAAGTTTGTGGAATTGAAGACAAGCTGCCCACCCTTTACCCTTCAGGCAAAGCGCACACATTCCTTCACTCCACAGTAGGGTATCCTTTCCCCCCGCCCCACTTTTTCATTGTTTTCAGCGCAGTGATCACGAGCAACCTTTGCTTTATTTTCACGAATCGTCTGCGGTTCATTTCACATTCCAAAATTCTGTCACACATTGATCTCAGTTCATGTTCTTTAAACAGTTGATATACCACGACGGCAGCTTGCGCGGGTCTTCCTTCTCTACCCCGCACAGCCGGCACTGCTGGAACAATTTCTCGCATGGGATAAATAGGGGTGGGGGGCCTCGCTCCTTGAATTATTTTACTTTCCCCGACACACATGTCGTCACAAGCCTTATCTGGGATCTCAGGATATATAGACTTATACGGCCGCCCAGACGACAAGTCGAACTGCTGATACTGTGCAGCTGACTGAGATAGTCCCAGCGGTTGATATTCCGGGGGTTGGGGAGTCGATGGTACTGTATCGGTGTTAGAGTACCCTTGCCCCGACAGACACCGGGACAGATGATGAGCCATGTCCTGTTATCTGGCTCGGTGCCGGCACTAATGCTACAAGAAAGAAACCTCCTCGGGATAGCCTCTGTTACCTAGGTTTAAATTACATGGAATGGGTGCAGTGCGAACAGAATGATTGCTGGTGTAAAATGGACAGTGGATGGCTCACCGTGGCAGAGCGGCGGGTGTTTTGACCTCCCAAGTAGATGCAAATCTGGGGAGAGTTGCAGACGCAATAGACTATCCAGTAAGAAAAGCCAGTGATTAGCTGGGATTTGGCGTTATGGCAAGAGGAAGCTATTAGAAGATCAAGCGCAGCAAGCAGAGCCAACCTTGGCGGGTAAGGTGCTGGAAGCTTAGGGTCGAATTAGAAGGTGCGGAACGGCAAGCTTAAGGATGCGTAGCATTTTTAGTGCCGGCACGAGAGCAGATAAGCAGACATGCTCATCATCTGTTCCCGGTGTTCTGCGGGGCACAGTACTCTAACACCGATACAGTACCATGACTCCCCCCCCCGGATATCAACGCTGGACTATCTCAGGTCAGCTGCACAGTATCAGCAGTTCGACCTTGTGCTTGGTGCGGCCGTATAAGTCTATATAGTCTGAAGGGTTTCCCAGATAAGGCTTGTGACGACCATGGGTTTGCGGGAAAGTAAAATAAATTCAAAGGAGCAGAGGCCCCCCGCCCTATTCATATCCATGCAGAAGAAATTGTTCCAGCAGCTGCGGCTGGTGCGGGTAGAGAAGGAAGACCCGGCAAGCTTGCCGTCGGGTGGTATATCAACTGGTTTAAGAACATTGAAACTGAATCAATGTGTGACAGAATTTTGAGGTATGTGAAATGAACCGCAGACGATTTCCAGTGAAAATAAAAGCAAAGGTTTGCTCTGATCACCTGCGCTGAAAACAATGAAAAAGTGGGGCGGGGGAAAGGATACCCTACTGTGGAAGTCGAAGAAATGTTGCGCTTGCCTGAAGGGTAAAGGGGGCAGGCTTGTACTTCATTCCACAAACTTTTCCAACCTTGACAGAAATTTTATTGGAGACAAAAATTGTTTTGACATGGGAAAATAAAACATCTTGTTGTGGGAAAATAGGATAACAGTGTGAAAAAAAGTGAGGCGGAAGCGACACACCCTGCTGTGGAATTGTGCCTGCTTGTCAGGCCTTGTGCGAGATTTGCTCTGATAAGGGGGAAAAGAAGCTGGAGGCAGCCCTCTTTGTCTATTAATAGTGGACCAAACTGGCTTTTGGAAGAGAAATATGTTTTTTGTAAAACTTGAATTAAATAAGAAATTTAAGTTTGTTGCAGACAACAAGAGGTTGAAGCCTGGAAAAATTGGTGATTTTTGTTTGATTGATTACAAGTGCACAGTATCAATTGGTGAAAACGACAATTCTTTGAGCATAACAAAAATATTATGGCATCAATGTGAATGTTTGTTATGGTTGCGGCAGTTTGTACCATTAACGTGATTAGAATGTTTGAATGGTCTTGCTTGGGTCACCACGCTGTGGCGAACCGGGGTGGTGATGCATTTGGAAGCTCCTGGTTGTTATTGCTGTTAGGGAGTTTTGTGTTCATTCAGTGCATCTGAACCTCCATGGTTTGTAGTTAATTAGGAGAGAGTGTTTGCAGAAAATATCTGTATTTGCTTTGTTTGATAAGAGCTGAAACGGCCAAAGTGGCATTTCAGGAACGGGTGTCGCAAGTGGAGTTGTGGTACAAGGGATTTGCAGCAGGACGATCGGTGGTCCTACATGCAGTACATTGTGCAGGCTTCGATGGGACATGAGTCTTGTGATGTTGAAAATACAAATTTGCATACATTATATATAGATGGTACATCCACTGTTCTGCTGTAAATTTGCAAACAGGCGATGCACATGCGTTTCAGCCCTCGGCATGGACGTTGATTGGATGGCCTGTTGATAGCATTAGTTTCATGACACATTTAACATCTCACGATATCCTTTGGAGAGAGTGGGTCAAGTTATCGCAGACATAGATGCAGAGCTGAAACTTATAAGACGGTGATCGAGGATTGAGGTCAATAATATGTATTAATGAGTTTGTTTAAAGGCAACTTTTACCATAAGGATCTCAAGTTATACATTTACTTTCGTCAAAGGACACAGAGCAAGGAGATTGGCGCCGAAGTTGTATCATGTGAAGGGAACGAGGGTACATATGGGAACGCCTCTCGTGGATTACTATGGCTGTTTTGAAGCAGATAAATAAGCTTAACCATGTAAGAGACTGATGTGCGGTGCGGTAGCTGCCCATATAACCTGAAACAAATGTACATACACATTATGGGAACAATGATGTTCTGTGCTGCTCTAAACAAAGATTGTCAAAGAGTTTGACACAGGTTCAGCCAAGCTAGCTACCGGGAACCAAGACTGCGGAGGAAACACCACAGCATCCCAGCCCGATGAACTGGGTGAACATCAACGGTGTTCAAGCGGAAGGAGCGTCCTGAAGGCGCACTTGACCGGACCCTTCCAGAGTATACCTATGTACCCACGTAGCTGTTCAAGTAGAAGGTAAGCCAATCAAGGATCACGCATCTCACAGGAAAAGAGGATACAGATTGTAAGAGAAAGAAAGAATCTGCAAGTTGGAAGGAATGTTCTGGAGGTTCATGGACAGATGTAGCAGTGCTTGTTGATTAGCATGTGCATAATTCTGATAATATGGACCAATAATAGATAAGTTGAGGCATTATGGGACATGTCATCGAGAGCAAGAATTGTGGTACAGTCGACAGTAGTGGAAAAAGGAATGGTTGTGACAGGGTTATGCAGGCAGAAGAAGGTAACATTGGACCAATTGCGATTGAGGAAGGCATGTGTTGGGAAAAACACTTATATGAACCCTACAGATATATTATGCACCTCGTGTGACATGGGATGAAGGGGAATAGGCACTGTATGCCTGAACGAGCATATGTGTTAATGAAGGATAACTGGACAGGATAGATTACAAGGTATTACGAATTAATAATCTCGTGGGAACCCAGAACATCATTAAATGGTATATTTCCTGTCGACCTGGAGGCGCACATTAAGAAAGGAGGCTTGCAAATCATCATGATTACAATCCAGGATGAGAGGATGCGGGCATGGTCTGCAGCGGATTGTTTTGGAGTTGTGGTGGAGCCGTTCTCGATTCTGCTGACGGCTATGGCTTGTGTGCATTGCGAATATTCATATTTTATTGTTTATAATCAAAGCAGCCATTATGGCTGGCCTTGCCGAAAGTGCATTACAGGATGGCATCTGAAGTCAACACCCCCGAGAAGTACGAAACCAAGCCCGAACCTTAGGATGACCCTTTCCAGGCGAGAGCTAGAGGAAGAATGACTTTCCAATTAAATGGGGGCAATTTCCCCGCACCTCCACAACCATATCTGTACCTATATTTACACTTTTTTTCACCTTTACTTACACATCGTTAAACCCAATCTTCCAAGGAAAAACAATTTTACAAATTTTCAAATAATTAATTAAAAATAACAAATGGCGAATATCTTGCGTGCGATTCGTGTCACCCCTCCTTATAAGAGGCAATTGTAAGTTAGCTCAGATGGAAACTAATACCTTCAAAATTCACACACCCAACTTTAATTGGCCTTCACCTGTGTTAAATTCTTGTGATTTTGAACAATTTCAGACAAAATCAGCATGTTCCTGATAGTCTTCCTCTGCTAGGTATGCATTTCACGGCAAAGACTCAATACATGAACACCCAAAGGAGCTGCCAAAAGACCTCTGGGATAAAGTTGTTGGAAAGGTACAGATCAGAGGATGGGCATAAAATATTTCAAAGGCCTGTGAATACCCCTTTGAGCACAGTCAAGACAATCAATCTAGAATTGGAAAGGCATATTGGTACTTACCAAGATCCTGCTAGATCAGGGCCGTCCTACCAAACTGGATGACCAAGGAGGGGACTGATCAGAGAGGGCCACCAAGAGGCAATGGCAACTTTTCAAAGAGCAGACAATGCACTTTAGCCAGATGGTCACTAGTGATACATGTGACAACAATCCAAGCACTTCACAGTTTGGCCTGGTCATAGGTCGGGCGGCAAGAAGGAAGCCATTACCAAAAAGCCCACCTTGAGTTCGTTTGAGAAATGCAAAAAAAAACACCTCCGAGATTCTGAAAGCCGTGCCGAAAAATTACAATTTGGCGCAGAAACCAAACAGCACATCATCCAAAGTTACACCATCCCTACTGTGAAAGCATGGTGGATGTTAGTATTCATGTTATGGAGATGTTTTGCATCCAGCAGGAACCGTTGGCACTTGTCCAGAAGAGAAGGCAAAATTGCGACTGGAGCAAAATACAGAAAATCCCAGAGGAAAAACCTTGCTGCCCTCTGAAGGAAAGCTGAAATTGGGAACGGAGTTCACCTTTCAGCATGACAAACAACCAAGCACACAGCCCAAGCTACCAACTGGAGTGCTAAGGAACCAAAAGATAAATGTTCTTGAGTGGTCTAGTCAGAGCCCCGTCCGAATCCAATCAAAAAATCTGTGGCCATTGCTTGAAGCATTTCCTTCATTCAATCTTCCCCGATGCAACCTGACTGGCAATTTGAACAGTTTTGTACAAGAAGTAATGGGCAAATATTGCCCAATCAAGCTGTGAAAGTTCGGTAGAGACCCGATCCCAACAGATCACAGCTGTAGATTGCTGTCAAAGGTTGTTTTTTTTTTTCTACCAAATAATGAACTCAGGTGTGGACGCTTACAACAAGATATTCTATTAGTTTGTATTTTTAATTAATTTCTCTGAAATTTATTTTTTCAGTTGGAAGTTGTGGTTACGATATGTAACTAAAGGTAGGGAAACACCTATTTAATGCAAGTTAATTCCAGGCCTAGTAAAGCCAACAAAAAGGATTGAAAAATTTTGAAAGGGGGTGAGACTTTATATAGGCACATATACATAATCCCAGACACCTGGGTTATTGAATAGGGAAGAGCAAATAGGCGTATTCCTCCATTCGACAGGTAGGATGCTGAATGGCGTCTTTGTTTTTCACAAAACCTATAATAATAATAAGTGTCAGTGTTGTTCTCCTCCACAACTCCAAAACGCATTCTGAACACTAGCAGCCCTGAACACTTTGCAATGCGAACCAAGGAACTCAGAATGTGCTCGAGTGAAAATAATGGTGTGTTTTATTAAAACACCCCTTTTGAAGATAATTTAACAGCCATATTTATTACTCTCTTTTCAGGTGTCATCCTTGGTCAGCCCTGTATCAGCTAGCTGCAGAGGTCATTAAATCACCAGTTTTGTTCAGCCGACTCCATTACATTTAAAAATCATAGCGGATAAATTATCAAAATATCAAGCTGCTTTTTCGTCTCTACTTTCTCACCTGATAGTGTGCAAAGATAGACGTGACCTCTTTGCGGTGCTTTAAAAGCGGTGTATAAATCAGTGTTTTCTGAATCTGATCGACGATGGAGAAATGGGATTAAATGAGTGACATATTTAAGTGAAGAGACAGATGAGGGAAAGAAAATGATGATGAGGAAGAGATTTTCCAACTGGTTATATATGGACACGGCCGATTAAAAACGCCTGCTGCTTGGCGAGTCTTATCGCCCCGAGTATGTGCCCTGCGGACACTGCCTACCCTCCCATCCACGCTGCCTTAATCCCCTTACACTTGCCTTCCCATCCCCTCACGTGGCTGGCTTACCCTCCTCACGCTCCTTTACTTCCCACCCCACATGGCTTACCTCCTCCACACCCCATCTCATCCTCAATTCTCACCGCCCCCTCCCTTCCTGGAGTTTATTGCAACGTTTATTGAGGCGACACAATCTCCACCCCGCACCTTTCTCGCTCTTCCTCCCTTGTCTCCCCCCCACCCCTCCCTCTTCGTTCCCATTCTCTCATCATTCATTCTCTCTCTCCCCAAGTCCCTCACTCCACCACTTTGTTAATGGGCTATTTAGGACTCCACTGTTTAGTTTGAATAGTCGTCCTGACTGCATGCAGCAGGTCGGTCTTGCCAGGCTAGATAGGTCAGGTCAGGGTCAGGTATGGCAGCATGCGCAGAGCCAGCACATCGCTGCGTCACTTCCGCCGCGGTACTCCAGGGGCCTCCGCCTGGCCATCCCACAGGCATATGCCTGGCCTCCCCATCTCCTTGCAGAGGCTAATCAACCTGCTGCAACACGCGCACGTGTCGAACCCATTGGCTCCTCCATTCATGAGCTCCCTCGCTGAGAGCATTCTGTCGTGGCCAGGATCAGCATCAAGAAATGAATCACATGTTCCAATACATCCTCCAGGTGAGCAATGTAGCAAATCTCATTTGAGTCTCATCTCAGCAATTCGCTCATTGGACAAAGAGTCTGACCAGCGATAGCAAGGGATTTCTCGAAGAGACCCTGGGTACCAAAGGATGAAGTCTCCGTCTCAGATCCTCGTCAGAGCCCAAGTCTCACATCCATAGAGCAAGACTGGAAGCATTCAAGGCCTGAACGACACAGGACTTTCGTCTCTCCGCACAGGTACCCGGCAGTGCCACATCCCATAATTCAGTGAATCCTGACTCCCGCAGGCCGCAACCCAGAACGTCTGTTGACCTCTGCTCAACAGGCCAGCAGAGACATGAATATCATGCAAAGGTAAGTGAATCCCTCACGTGACCTCAAACATCTCGCACAAACAAGGTACAGACAGGTAGCAGAGTCCAAGATGTCACTGAAAGCCTGATCTTAGCCTTATGACCAAAGGAAACCCGTTAATCCCAGCAGCTCCAATCCTCATTCAGCCCTCGACGAGCCCCCAAAAGGACATCTCGAGTCTCCCAAAAGATTGACTGCTATCATCTGCGAAATCAAGTGTCAGAGATCTTACATTTCCCACAACGATGCACCCAGCTTGACCTCTCCAAACATCTCCCCAGGAATTCCAGTCACTACAAGTGCTGAAAAGTGTGGGGGCCAGTACACACCCCCTGACAAAACTACAGTAACAACTGAAATAGTCAGAGATGGTATCACCCACATCTCACAGCACTCTCAGACCAGAGTAGAGTTCAGACATCACATCAATCAGTTTTGGAGCACCCCATAAGACCACGAATCTTCCAGAAGGGGCATCCCGATTCACTGAATCAACGTTTACAGAGATCAGCATAGGCTGCAAGCAGCCCCTGCCAAAACGCTCTTCTGCGTTCCGGTTGAGGACCCACAAGAGCAAGGAACGGTAATCGTCTGACCTCTTTGGTGTAAAGCCATGACGCTTGGACGCTTGAGTGCTCAAGACAGATAGGATGGCGAACTATCAAGAATTATCCGAGAAACAGACTTGCCCACGGCACTAGAAGGCAGCGTACCCCCTCGGCTAAGTTGTTGCCAGTCTTGGCGATCACCCTTACCTTTTCCAGAGAGGACAACAAGGCCCCTCTTCCAGTCAGTTGGGATGCATGCCTGTGTCCAGGCAGAGCACAGAACTGACATGCAACGACACGAGTTACAGCATTTCCACCAACCTTGAGAAGTCAGCATGGATGCCACAAGATCCAGGAGCTTTACCCATTTCCAATCGGTTCACGCGCAGCCTGATGCTTCCACAACGAAGGTGGACGACAATTCATTGGAGGGTCAGCAATTCTGACACTGTAACAAGCGTGACATCAAACTTGACAGCTGATGTGGATCAGGGCTTGGTACAGCCGCTCAAAGTAACCGACCAAGCGGGCCTTCACTTCAGGACTCTCTTCAAGAAGCCTACCCCCATCTGGCTCCAATCTAGTACACTGAGGTAAGGGTGCGAAGGAACGCAATGTGTGATCTTGCCTGTTAAGGCAGTGAAATAGAATCACTTGACCAACCAGGTGGATGCTCTTACCCCCCCCCCCCCAGATTCCTCGACATTAGGCACTCCTTGTCCACACTTCGGTGCACGATAAAGTTTTACTCCCAAGCTCCCTGAACAGCTCAGCTCTGCCAATTTCAGCCTGCCCCTGACTCTGGTCAATGGTATCCAGTGTCCTTTGAGCCAAAATTCTTCTTCGCCCTACAGTTGAGTTTCCAATCTACAGGCAACACCAAGGATTGATGAGTCTTGAAGGCACTCCACAACTCTTCAGGATCCCCCAATGCAGCCAGACCTCCTTAATCTCCACTCAGCCTGTTGCAAATCCTTAGCTACCCGTTCATCCTTGGCTTGCCAACATTGGCTGGGATGGAACCCAGCCTTGGCTGGGATGGAACCATTTTCCTGGATTAAGCTGCAACTTCAGAGTTGCGAACAACAAGCCTGAGGTCATATTGAGGACTAGCACCATCCTGGTGAGACCTTGCAGTTTCTGGATCATCCTCCAGCGCCATCAACAAACACGATGGTCAATTCTTCCTTTGCCACACCACCAGCACACGGGAATGCCACATCCAGCGATGAGCCTGTGAGGCACTGAAACCATGAACCAGCCAACCAAGTCCATGATTTCTTGCTAAGTCAAAGGATTCTAGCTGCTTTGGTTCACATTCTGTAATCAGGGACCAACACAATACTCATAACCATCCCTATCAGTTTCCCGTCGATTGCCATGAAATCCCCCAAGACTAGAAGAGTAATCTCGCCTTGGGCACTGCATCAACCACAGAACTCGAGCGTGGCATAAGAATGCGTCCGTTCACGGTATGAAATCACTCGCTCAGTTGGAGCATTCACAGAAACCGTGATAAATTGACACCCAAGCGTCGTGATTGAATCCTTAGCTCTGTAATACGCTCAGTTGCACGGTGTTACCTCAATTATCATTGGAGTCAGATTATTATGGACACAGCTACAGCAAACATAACTTGGGCATGGTAACCATCAGAGCGACCAGATATAGCTTGGTGTATCACCCGCCATGATTCTTCGCCGCAAATCGCCCGGTCTCCGAACCTCAGAAGTGCTGCAATACCGATGTCCAAACACTTGAGCTCAGATGATACAGAGACAGGTGGTCATCTTCTCTGGGGATAGGACATTCCAGGCACCACCCGAAGGAGAGCGCAAGTTCAGGCTTAAACAAGGAAGACCGCCTTCTTGGTGGTGAAAACCCCAGCACCACCCACACACAACTATCAACAACCTGACCTGGGAAGGTTACCCCGTGGTTTTCCATCTATCGGTGAGCTGCCCTGTGAAAGGCAGCTGCACAGGAGGTACTCCCACGGAGTGGGTTTTCAGATTTTTTTTTTCTTCTGCCTTTCAAAGGTTAGATAACAGTAGATGCATAGATTACTACAAAGAACTCTACAAAAGGTAGATAGCATGGGTTTTAAATGTTCCGCCCGGTTTTAAAATAGAACACGGTGATTAAAAGAAAAAGACGTGTTATATGCCCTTCTCCTCGCACTTGCCTTCCCTTTCTTCCCACCCATCCCTCTTCTCCCTCACTTCCTCACTCTGCCCTCCCCCCTCCCCTTCGTATTCCCATCAGACACAGCGACGGGTGGCATTTTCTATTGTAAATAAAATAAAGAACATCGGAAACAATTTTTAAAAACGCAGCCGTCTCGTGCAGCACTAGCGGTGAACAGGCATAATGTCTGTTCACTTGACATTGCCCTTCGACATTGAACCAATATGAATTAGTCTTCTCCATGTTGTCATATAGAGGTGTTTGAAAATTTGGTTGACAAAAGCTGAGAATGGTAAAAATAATCAGAGCAGACAGACAGACATTCAGATACAGGACAGGACACACCCACTAAGCGAATGACAAACTCTGTCTGTCCCTGTGCGAGAGCTGACAAGACTGTTTCAGACATTTATAGCATCAGATAGGACCACCAGTGCAAATCACTGCTGCTACTTGTGCCGCTATGGAAGAGCTTGTATGCTAAATAGACCAGTTGAACGGAATTGCCCATTTGTAGTTGATGCAATGAAGGTTTGAATTTAAAAGTGACCAAATTGAACAAAAAGTTAAGAACAAAATGTCATTTGCATTTGAATGAAAAGTCTCTGTTCACAGCCGAGAGTTCATATTCGATGGGAAAGCTTTTTGTTTATCGTTCCGATTTTGCAGCTGCTTGCAGGATGGTGAGTTATCGGGCAGGCAGACAAAAAAAATGGCTGATTTTGAATGCGCAGATTCAATACCCAGAAGATGGCATTTGTCATGTAAATGATCGTCTTTATTGTCGTACACTAGTACCCACCATTTATATCAAGGGCTGAATACATTGATTGCGTACATTTATCTGTTTTCAAGCAATTGACCAGGTTTCCCACAAGTCTTCATGATTTTATGAAAAGGAATTTTTGTCATTTGTCCAAGTTGTGATAATTCCGTCAATGGCATCGTAGCAATGAATATCTGCAAATGCTCCAGCCTGTTCAAACATGCTTTGTTATGGCAGTGCAAACTTATCAACGACATCCAGTGCACGACTGGACAGGGAATGCAACTGACCGCACTCCTCACACTTCCCCAGCTCAATATGTGCCCAGCACAAGCAACATCTGCAAAAAAACAAAACATCAATTATCTTGTCCTTACAATTCCTATCTCCATAATCATTGGGCATCTTCTTTCTATTACACCAACACACTTGCCATCAATGGGATCGTCAGGACAAAATCATGCACCCTGCCGCAGAATGGCCCAAGACGTAACAACGAGCGAGAGGAGAAAGCATCAGCCAGCAACACTCCCACCCAGTTGGCATTGCGAAATTAGTCGGACCAGTCCTGCTGATGACTGACGTACCTTCGACCACATATATGTGAACCATTCCATTTGTGGCCACTCTAGTGTTTCGGCTACTCTGCTTTTGTCAGAGATGGGCGGAAGGGCATCTCCATTTAAGGTGTTGTCACTACAAGTATTACAGGTTCAAATCACAACAGTGAGTCTGGTTCAGAATTAATATAATGAAATAATAGAGCGTCCCTTAGTTCTGTTCTATTTGTTGCAGTTTTTTGGGTCGTGAAACATCATTAAGAACATGAAATTTTGTCTTGAAAACGAACAAAACTTCTAACACTTGTCAGCCCATGGTGCCGCTTGCCGACTTGACACTTTGGCATAGCGTAAACAGAATAAATGCGATATCAAGCATCCATTTGAAGCCTGGAAAAATGTAATGTCCTCTTATCCAGACAGAAGAGAGAGGGCATGTATGTTCAAACATGGGCAAAGTGATTTGATAGTTTAATTTGCGGAATATGCTATTCAGTATTCAGAATTGGGAAGCCTTAATGAGACAAAAATGTTATGGTTATATTAGACACTCTTGATCTCTCTCT
>CM068966.1:40290960-40305373 GCA_035128595.1 Eptatretus atami
CTTCTCCTCTCGTCTTCCCGATCTGTTTCCCATCACTATTGCTGGGCCCTTCCTGGAGTTTTCTCGGGTCCGACTAGGCATCCTCAGCCATATGCCCTCAGCCCTCAAACTCCCCTTTCCGGACCTGAAGATAGCTACCCCTTGATATATAATAAACAATTTTCTCTCCACACTTATCTTTACCGGTTCTTGGGCGAGGACGAGGGGCAGAAGCAGGGATGGACAAAACCTGTGGTGAGAAAGCGAATATATATTTTAAACTCCCCAGCACAAAGGCTTACCTTATTCAAATTTGTCACCGTGGCTTTTCTCTTTGGTCACCAAGGGTCTATCCCCACCTCTCCTTCACCTCGTCTCGCCCCTGCTCACTGCGCCAATTGTCGAGGCGTGATCACCCTTCACTTAAGGCATGAAGACGTCGATGTACTTGAGAGAAAACTGTTTATTAAAGATCAATACGTGCGCATGGAGAGCACACCCCAGGCACCACAATTCTTGCCTGAGGGAACCGGAGAGTGCTCTACTCGAATGGTTAAATCACTCCTTCATATATACGCGTTTTTATCTTTAGCAAATAACAATGCAAAATTCCTTCTTTCATCCCAGGACCAGCTGGATTACCAGCTGGCTTATGTCCTGGCGATATATATCAAACAGATAAGCAAGATCAGAGGTTTCCCTCTCAGATTCTGCTACACAATGCTCCCTTAAATCACTCAAGGTTAAACCTTCCTTATCTCATGCACAATGTCCCAAGCAGGAATATATTTTAATTAACTGCAGGCGAGTGAATTGAGTCGGGAAGAAACAAAGCTTTTAAGAAAAAGGTACAAATCCCAAAGTGTTTGTGTGTATTTTGTTATGGCCACTGGTACTGAGCGTATTATGAGGGGGTTAATCCTTGTTTCTCCTTGGAAGAACCGGACCTGGAGCCACCGCCTCACAATTAACTTTGTGGTGCGGTGATTTGCTTAACAACCACGAACGCCAATCAGTTAACCACGAGTTCCAGTGTCCACTGTCTAATTTGCCATTTAACTAGAGGTCACATGGCCTCCTGACAGGGGAACGCGCCCTCGGCGATGCACCAATGTTATCTTGAGGAATGCGGCTGATCATTTAGGCCTAAGTCACATTTGCTCTTCGGCGAGGATACGGTGGCCGTGCGCCCTCTGAATTGACAGAAACGTGCGGTGGCCGCAGAGTTTCTGCGGTGGCCTCAGGGTGGCCAATATAATCGGCGCCGCATATTTTTCCACGGTCACACAACTGTCACCAAATGACGTCCATACCATGCGATCTCAAGCTTGATATTATTCTATGTATAGATTCATGCGAGGTGTTCAATTTGAGGTACTACACGATATGGTCCTAAAACTTCGAAATATGACCATGGGCCTCAAATATATTTTGACCTCAGGCGGCTAACCATCAGAAAGGTCAAGGCCAATCGCCACAAAACTAATCAGCGTCTGAGAAGCGCCAGAATTTAGCCATAAATAATTTACATTTTCCGGCATAAGGTTGAGGAGATGACTTGCGGATTAAAATTACTAAAAAATAAGGGTTTTCGCCGACCTCCATGATTTACCGCAAAGTGACCTTGACCTTTTGACCTTGACCTTTATGTTGCTTGAAAGGGTATTTGTATAAAATACTATGATATGTGTACCCCACAAGAGTTTCCGATGAGAATTGTGCTCTAACAGAGTGATATAAAAGGTGAAAAAATCAAACTGATTAGCAGACAGACACAAAACAAAATAAAATTTTTTCATGAAAAATCCGTTTTTTTTCGTCATGACGTACAATGACGTCATAGCGTCAAACTTTTTGACAGCATCTGGAAAGCATTATCAAGCGCTTTCAATATGAGGTATTACTTCGATATGGTATCTAAGATTTCAAAATTTACCTTGGGGTCAAATATGTTGACCTTAGGCGCTAACCATGAAGGTCAAGCAATCGCCACCTGAAATTAATCAGCGAGCGCCAGACCATGAAACTAATATTCCCATGAGTTTGAAGACGATCCGATCAATTTAACTCAAAAATAAGGGTTTCGTCGACTCCCCTGATTTGCGACAAAAAGTGACCTTGACCTTTGACCTTGACCTTCAAAAAATTTATGCGCTGAAAGGGACCTTCTATAAGGCCTCTTGATATGCGAAGTTACAAAAATTTCCAATGGGAAAAAATAAACCCTTGTGCGTGCTGCAGAAATTTTTATACGTGATTACGGAGACAAACAAACGAAATTAAAAAAAACAAAATAAAAACATACAGTTGACGAAAATATCCTTGCAAAAACTGGCTTCGTTGTTGGCGGAGAGATAACTAATATACATCTTTATTCTCAGCACTTTCTTCCGTTTATATGCTTCTTCCTGAAAAACGATGTTTAATAGTCATTGACGAAAATATTTATAATAAGGGCTTGCTAATTTCTTTGTTTTTCCCCTCGGTGCATTGGAGATTTATTTATTTTCCTGTAATACCCCCCGCAGATCTCTTGTTCTTAAATCTCCACTGGTATTATCCATATTCTCTTATAATAATTAATTTGAGTCTCCTCTATCGTATCCCTGCCCTAACGGGTACGCCTCCTTCTCCTCCTTCTCTTCTAAAATGGTTCCTTCACTCCTCCCTTCTCTCGTCTTCCTCTCCTCTCCTTTACTCTCTTGATTTCTTCTCCTTTTTTCCATCGAGTTTGTCTCAATTTCTTCAACTCCCCTTCCTGCCGTACCCTTGACTACTAAACTTGAATCACTTACATTCCCAATAGATGACGATGGTACTATACCTCATATATATATAGTTCTACTGATGGGACTCAATAATTATAATAATGAATAATAAGGTACAGTAATACGCTTAGGGTAACTCAAGTACCCGCAATGGAGGGCGAATACTATATTCATCAAAGGATTTCTTGTTGTTCTGTATCCAAAATTTGTTTTTAACAAGCAGGGAAACCAATGAACACATTCCTCTTCTAGAATTTGTCTAACAAGAAGTCCCTTGTGGTTTCTTTACTTTATAATGTTTGCGTCATTATTTACATTTTAAATTAAATCCAAAGTTTGTTTTGGTCTCTAGTTAACATAACGGCGAAGCTATAGATAACCAATGTTTTATTGAAAAATACCCTATTCTATGATTGGTTGTAGAAACATATTTATTAAAATACCGAACTTAACTCCTTTTTTCTGAAGGTATGCTTGTGTACTACTTAGAAAACGTATAATTTTATATGAACCGCATAATCTGCCCTCGTCATTTTTATTATTTAGAAATATACTCGTGGACAGATTTAACATATTATTGTACAGTGAAACATCCCCCCCCCCCATTCTTCCCATAAGATTAAATCCTTTTGTATTTTCCTTACTTAATTAGACCATATTTAAATCCGTGTGTTTTCTTTATACTGTTTTCTCTATCTATAAAATTCCAGGCTAATCTTCTGTGAATAGTGTGTGTCCTGATAATAGATATAGCGAACGCAAGATATATCGAGCAACCAGCATAAACTGGTCGACGATCGATGTTGAAACTATGCCCAAGGAATATCGCCCGTGGGACCGCGGAGGCTGTGCCGGTTTTTCAAAGGTTTTGATAATTAATCGACGAGCGCAATTCCAAGTTACGGCCATTTATCTGTCGACCAATGACAAGCACACGGGTGCGATGGAACATCCACGAACTGAACGCTCACAATATAATTGTTTACTATTGAGGGTTATTTATTAATTTTAATGGCACGATTGACGTTCACAATTCTCTTCTTCTTCGTTTGGTATGACGTCACAAGAAATTCAGGGCCGCTAAGGGAGCCGAGACCCCTGAAGTATGTTCGCCCTTTTCAAGGTTTGATATCATTCTTGCATATCCCATTTCAGCTTGTTTCCCCAAGTGTTTTCCAAAAGGTTTGAAAGTTCGCATTTTTTCCCAAGTTTGAAATTACATTGTTTCAAAATTCATTAATTAATCCCAAGGGTTTGAATTATTTGCACAACAAAGGGTTTGCAAAGCTTTTTTTTCCCCAATGGTTGTGCACTTTGTGAATTGTTGTGCTTGGGAGACCCATTTTGTGAATACATTTACAGAGAGAAGCGAGAGAGGAGGGGGAGAAGAGGGGGGAGAGAGGAGGCGAGAGAGGGGGGTGAAGAGGGGAGGGAGAGAGGGGAGGGAAGAAGAGGGGGGCGAGAGGGGAAGGGAGAGAGGGGAGGGAGAGAGGGAGGGAGAGAGGGGGGGGGGTGGAGAGAGAGGGGGCGTCACAAATTCAAGAGAGGGGGAGAGAGGAGGAGGCCGCGAGATGGGGAGGGAGAGGGGGGTGAGAGAGAGGGGCGTCACAATTCAAGAGAGGAGAGAGGAGGGGGCGAGAGAGGGGACGGAGAGGGGGGGGTGAGAGTGGGGGCGCGAGAGAGGAGGGGGAGAGGAGGGGGGAGAGAGGAGGGGGGGAAGAGAAGGGAGGGGGGAGGAGAGGAGGGCGAGAGAGAGGAGTTGGCGTCACAATTCCTTCTTCTTCTTCGTTTGATACTGACGCCCAATTGACGCTGGGGACCTGAGTAATGTTTCCCAGGTGTTTCCCAGTTATATGGCCAATTCATCGATACGGTTGGTCGATCTAATTGAAACAATCGCCCCAATCCATGTCGTCGTTTACGAGAAGCGAAGGAAACGAAGCCTGCAGCATACTGGGCACGCACGCTACGGGCAACGCCACTAGTGATATAAACCTATGGCATAACCAATGAATTAATTTTACCCTTATTAAATTCTTTTATTTGTTTGTTTACTAATCGTGCTTCCACAACTCATTCTCCAGCAGGTGATATATTCTTCTTTACGAGACGATTTAATGTTCGCAGGTCTTTCCAGGTCAACTTTAATGACCATTTATACCCTAAATATTCATATCATACGGCCCCATTGTTCAATTCCACCACAAACGAAACGCCTTACTTATAAATTTATATGAAATTGGAACGTGAATTCTGGTATGAACCTGCGAGATAAAATCAACTACTTCTGTATCTTTTGGAATACCGCCGTTTTTATTAAGGATATACATATATATATATATATAATATATATATATATATATATATATGATATCGTGATTACAACTTACCAATATAATCCCACCAAAGTAGTTCGCGTCAGTCGGGCTTGGATAATTTAATAATTTATAAGCATTTTTCATATTAATATCTTTTTGTTATACTGGCAAACTTGTCTGGCCATATCACGGCCTGTGACCTTTGTGTAAATAATCTCTTGACTAAAGTCACTACAAGTTATGGGATAGCAAAATTGAACCACCAAGATAAGGAGGACCCAATCTTCTACCGAAACATAAATGAGTATCAATTTAGGTATTAGATTAAAAAGAATGTCATGAAAAAATTTTATTTTTGTTGAGTTGAAATCACATATAGAACATAAATTGACAAACCTTGGAATTTACACTTCCGCTTGGAACTTGAAATTGTTTTCTCGATAAAGGAACCAAATATCTGCAAAGACAATTTTATTACTTCAACAGGTGGTCGAGTGGACAGACACCCAAACGAAAACTAGATTTATTTGTTTCTTGACCTATTCAGATAACAGATACAAACCGACAGATGCGAACCTTTCATTTATATCATTCTCATAGTTCATAATTAGATAATTTCTTTGTATGTATTAGGACACTTTGTTAATATCATTCTTCTGCAATAAGCAATACCACAGTTATGATTTCGAATATTTTTACAATATTCTGACCAATGTTCTAAATTGATTTGATATTCTTTCCAAATTATTTAAACCACTCATCAATGCTCATCTTATAATCTTTTATTCAGAAGGATATAATCCATATAGTCGGCCTATATCGGGGGTCTCGGTGTGCAAGTGATTGTGGCCGCTACAGTTGGTTCTTTCGATTTTCTTCTTGCAAACTAGGCAGGCTAGGCCATGTTCGGAAAATGAGGGTTGGTACAATTATAACTGAAGTCCTGCACTAACTCCACCAAATTGATATTCCAGTTCTTGAAAGACATTTGTTCCCATCAAAAGTTATGAGCGCGGAGCGGGTAGTCAGGTCCGGGTTTTCTTCCCAAGGGGAGAAACCAATCTGAGGAACTGGTAAGGTTTGAGGGTACCCGGCAGCATAACCATAATAAGCTGATTTCTCTCCGCAATATTGAAATAACAACAAATTACCCAATCAAATGTTTAATTTGTTTTTTTAAATGCTCATTCAGATCCAAAATCACAGTTAATTTGAGCAATTTTTGGCTAATTAAGTCACCAGAGGTCAAAAGGGGTACGACAAAATGTACTATGGGGCTTTAAAATTACCTGGACCTTGGCTACAGAAATGCATTTGAAGCCCTACGTGGAAGTTCAATTTTGTTCTTGCGAATAAATTGAGCACATGATTCCTGATAGCAAACGCAAGGAACTCAGACATCAAATGATATGCATTTATATAAAATGACATTTAACCATACAAATACACATCAAAATCAAGCAATAAAAACCAACGGATAAGGATGGACTGTTATTCTGTTACCTTGTTTTTCTGTTACCCTCAAAAATAGCGTTTCTCCTATTTTGCGTGGAAATTGGTACATTGCATTTTCTGTTACTTTTTTATGTGACCAATTCTACCCCATTGAGTGACTCAAACAATCAGTTTCGCCTCATACGCCAAACATGGTAAAATCAAGTCCTAAATTTTCTCGGAGGAACTAGAGTGTGCTTTCCGCCAACAACACTGAGATATTTCTGAAATCAGTCACAAAGATATGACGTCAAAATATTACAATCTAAGATTACAATATTGAACTTGCACAATTGGATTTTTGCGCAAACATAATTTCACCCATCTGTGACTAATTTTGTGACACGTGTGGCAAACATAGTGCAAGGGCAGGGTTAGCATATTTCGCTTTTGGCGGAAATGACAGAGCAGCTCATACATCTCTCCTATAGTCGCAACAAATTGCAACAACATATCTAGACAAAGGACTGAGCAGGGAGATTCCTACTGTGTCATTGATCGGCACGCTTTTGGAACATAATAACCCTCTAACAACAGGGCACTACAACGTTTTCATGGCACTCTGTCCTCAGTAAGTCCATAGGAGAAGGATTTGAGTTGGGTCTGTCATTGAGACTGAGATATTCGTCATCCCTCAAGGTCGTTGGGCCACTTTGAAATGAACTGTCCGTTAAATTGAATATGAATACGTAAGAATTGTGCTGACTAAGTAGGTGGGCATACTCGTTTGCAGGTATCGTCAACATAGGTGCATAGATGGAGATAATATCGGCTGGATCATTCGTGGAGGCTGTCCATACTGGTTAGCAGTGTGCCCATTTTTTCATTCACTTGAACCAGATCAGCTCTTCAGCCTTATTCCGATCATCCTCCTCAGTTGGCCATTTCTTGCTGATCCCAATAGTAGTGTCGCAAAGGAGCACCAAAAGGATTGGCTTTTGATTGCTGCAGGTTTTGGTGCCAACTTTAGCTAGTGTAGTCACATCCTGTCAGGGTGTGAACTGCAGGAAGCACCTTGTCAAGAATAAGACCTATGCGCGAGGCAGCAAATGAAATGGGAATGTGTCTGTCGAATCACGGACACCGGCTTTCATCCATAACTCAAGTAAAACTTGGACTTGGAGAGTTTGCAATAGTCAGAAGGAGGACGAAGAATATCAGTGTTGCGAAAAGCACCCCGGCTTCACGCTATCTACTCAAACTTCTGAGCTTCGGTGAGGCTCTCCATCAAGCTTTTTGCGAAACAGCATGCAGTGCATGAGGTATAATTGAGCGATTTCTGTAAAGAACCTCTTCAAATGTCAAGGCACTAGTTTTGAGCTCAGAAACCTCCATCAGATTAGAGCCAGAACACGAAGACACTGCAAAGGTTCATGGCAGTTAAACGCCGACTACACTACTATCCACGTCTTTCCTGAACTACGACGCCTTGAGTTAGTTCGGACATTGCGGCCGTTGAGCATTATGGCTTGCTGGGCAGCAAGAAGTTTTGAAGCTTGTTTCGCATACGTGGTCCTCATTTCGCTTGGCCAAGAGAATCTAGCATCCATGCATTTCCAGCTCAGGGCGAGACGAGAGAGGGATTTCGCTCGGAGGCTGACTAGAGGTTGCGATGGTGGGCAATGGGTCTAGCTCCTTCCTGTAACCCGCAAATCACTTTACGGATTCAGAGTACTTAACTGAAGCAGCTCTATATTGAAGTCAAAGACTAAAATCAAGTTCTCTCCGGAGCATGTGACGAATCTTGATATTATATGGATGAGCTCTTGGTATATGACGGATCGAGTGCAGGAGAATGTAGAACAACTATTGCGAGCTTATTCCACAAAGCGTGTGATAGTTCCAGGTGTTTTGTGTCGCACCCACTGTTGATCTTCCCCTCGCACGGAATTTGCTCATGGCCATCTCACATTATGTAGGGGGCCTGTTTCTTACTTTTAGGGTTCGGTGAAATTCGGCCTCCTTTGGTCTCCATCCTTTAGATTACTTTCCAGTTCATTCATCATCCACTCTGTTGATCGACCCTTGGACATCAGACAGCTTCCTTCATACAAATAGATAGTAAGAAGCTGACATCTAACTCTATTAACTCCTCTCAGTAGACCCATGAAACCACTCAAGATGCCGGCTATGAATTATAGGTGGCACGAAAGGAAACATTGATTACACGATAACTTGAGCTATCTCAAGCTTCGATAGGCTGACCTTTGTCATTGTTGTCTCTCGGGGAACTTGCAACCAGTGGTTATCCTTGCCACCAGCGTCTCATAATGGGGCCTTGTTAAAAAGTCTTCAGGTTCGATGTCGAGTGCCCTTGAAGTTTGGTTCTGGTGAAGAACCTGACAGACTTATCACCAGACACCGTCTTCTTAAAAACCTCGCCGAGACCTTCATACAGCGGTTCTGATGCCCTAAGTTATGTTTCCTACATGGGCAACTGGTCAGCGAAGCATTCAAGTCCGTCAATAACTTCTGAGGCTGGCGTGATGTTTGTGGGAGGACTATGGGTTCAACGGGAAGAAGAAACGGTGCAGTATCTAGAAAGGGGTTAAAACTCTCCCCCTGTTCTTCGATCACAGTGAGAATGCTTGGATGTTCTTTTCCCCAATTCATCTCTGATTTTTTGCTGCAAGGAAGAGTAGATAACATCCTGCTGATAGTAAGCCTGATGTCACTCCCACTCAGATCAGATGGAGACTTACTTATACACCCCTAAATGTATAAAAATCGGGCAGTAAATTTCAATGAATAGAAGCAAATAGTCCGCAATGCACTTTGCTACATAATACTGTATTCATTCTGTAGTTGCCATACCAATTAATCCTGAGCTTACTCTTCTTTTGACGGACTAGTGATAGTTCTAGCTCCAGCGCCATGTTGCCCCAACAGTCTTTGCAATTAACCAAACGAAACCGAGTGGCTGTTCAATTCGCCAATTCCCCATCTTGGGAATGCTTTCCGTAGAATTTACTTCTAGGTAGTTAATCTCTTCAAGAGGAGTAGTTTCCTCAATTCTTAGATTAAACAAGCCAAAGACTCGCGACCATATCCTCAATTAGGGTTGTTTGAAGAAGACACGCAGTCAAACGCGATATTGCAACATTGTAGCCTTTAAGGGACCTTGCACTGCCGTGCTGATGTGTAGACTGGCCCAATTTGAGGGGCACAATCCTTTAAGAAAGCTCAAAGCCGCGTCGCACTTCTCTGATCAAGTTCTCCATTTGAAGACAGACTCTTTGCAATAGAAGCATGTGTCCCAGAACTTGAACTCGGTTCAGGCCTGGATATGGATCCACCTTGGCTGAGGACATGTGGAACTTGCTCCTGAACGATGACATGGGAGACAATCATTGACGGCTAGGAATGACGGATGAGATCGAGCGCGCTGATGCCTGGGGAAACGGGTCTTCAACTTGCATAGACGAACGCCTGTCCCGCAATTGCTTACTTGCTAAACTTTTCCTTTTAGCCGCAACAAAAGTTCACTAGCATGTCCTAGAAACCCTAGAGCAGTAATGCTATCTGCAGCAAAGAATGCTATACTCGCCACTGTTTTAAACGCTCGCACATCCTGTCTCTCTCACGGAGTTGAAATGGCCTTTGAGAGACCGAGTGTAATTCTTACGCATCAACACAGAATCAACATACATTAACGACACCAAACGACACCACAATCAATCACTCAACCGGAAGTAAACTTCTCCAGACCCCACTGCCGTTTCACGAATTTACCGTATGCAACCTACTAATTCGCGATTTTCCCGTGCCGATGTGGAAGGCTGCCGGCAAAGACAGAGAAAGATTTCATGAAATGCAGGTCAGGAACTGAATAAGCTGGATCTCTTTCACGTAACAAGCTACAATCAAACAACCACCTTGATACATACACAAGTACGGGTAAGACACGGACCTGATAAGATACTGAAGGTTATCACTGCTCGCTCAGGTCCCTTTTCTAAACAATTCGCGCTATCACCCACTGTAATCAAGCTGCGATTACTTCAAAGGGTAAGGCACCGTGCACAGGAGGAAAGCAATCCTTTCAGTTTATACTTGCCCAGTCCACCGATCACTCTAGATGAAGACAGATCTAGTCAGTTGACATCGGTCGCTGCCGGAATGATGGCATCACTTGACACTTAATAATCTCAAGTAGTCCTGAATTTCCAATGGTGGGATACACATCAGAGTCTCTCTAATATCAAAGACTAAGTGTCGCAATCTAGCAGGCGAACCATGTGGAACCAAGAAACATCATTTGGATCCTTGGAGAACGTGGTATCATAAGATTGTCATCTACTCCGGACACTGAAGATTCTTATCTACGCCTAGGTGAGCGACCCAGTGTTATATCTGCCATGGGGGAAAGGTGTCTGGATCCTTTGTCTTAGTTCCTGGCGTAGAAAAAGAACGCTCGATTTTCACTGCCCTGGGCACATATAAGGCTATCCACTGTCTTAACTACTTCACGTCTTTGTTAGGTCAAAGTAAAGCTTTACGCATCATTGACAATAAAAAAACCAAGATGGAAATAAAAAGTGCCTACTGCGCTGAAAAAAAAGGCGAGATTACCCAAAATGCGCTAGAAATCCAATCCAACAAACTCAGGACAAAGCATTGACCAGGAAAGAGGAAAGGAAGGGAACGAACCTAGTTTCAGATAACACGAGTTTGGACTAGTGCTTTCTGTCATTCTGAAAATACGACTGTGACAGTATCATGCTGCCCCCAATACCAGATATGTTGCCTCGTTATTGGTCAAAGTTGTCAAATGCTGCATGTAGTGGAACTCTGATGCGACTGAAATGATTGGGAAATGGCACACCGTTTTCACTAGATATGATGTTGTAGCTTTGCAAAGATCAACATGATTGCGCATCACCTCTTGAATAACTACAACACACGCCAAAGCGATTTGAAGTTTGTGATCAGATGTGTGCACTTTTACAAGTGTCATAAATTGACTGACTTGTTGAGAACATGATGGGGTAAACTTTTCCTACCACTAATGCAACACATAAACATGTTTGAAACACATGCTAGCATTTGTCTACACCTTAGATTTGAACAACATACTCCCATTTCTGTCTCACATTGCATCACTTCTTCATCTCCCTGGAGCACAAACTTTAACATGCATCTTCAAACGATTCATATCAAAAGTTGAAACACAGTGCCCAAAATTTCAACAGGACATTTGGAAATTCGCAATGGATTTCCCATGCTGTTCAAGGTCATTTGCATCACAGAAGCATCCTGGAGTCCAATCATAGTCCGCATGAGGCATCTGGCGGATGACCTCTCTCCACATTGGCGAATTGGATCTGTATCACGAATTGTCTCTGCCAATGTTTTTCTGCCGTTCATTTGTCCAAAGAACATGAAGGATTTGTTTACCTGTTTTGGGCCGAGAATGTTATTCCCCTGCCCAAAATAGTTCATCAAAAGAACAGCCACCTCCCTGTTTGTTACACGACTACAGCTGATCCATGGCTTCATTTAGGCAATCCCTCACATAACTCAACTCGAAGCCTTGCCTTCATGATACCAGTCTCTTTTGAGGGATGACTGATGCTGCCTGTGTTTGGGACTTTGGACTGGTTTATTTCTGCACCATTCTTCCACGTTTTTTCATGCGTTCAATATTTGACCAAGTAATTTTTATGCAAGCATGTGGCAGTACAGATCGCCCCGAAGACTGCTGTGACGCTTTGCAGTCACAGGTTCGAAACGTAGACCTCAATCCTGGAGGACAACAGTAGCCTTCCAGGAAATTTGGGCAGCGCCTCTTCCATTTCTGAGATTGGTCTTCCGGTACAACACCCTGTTTTTTTGAAACAGCAACAAACAACCACACTTTTGCTGATAAATGTTATGGTCTGGGCTAGGACCTGGCCAGGCAATAATGCCTGGACCTCTTGCTTCGTGAGGACCCTGCATCCTTTAGGGTCCTTCACAACCACTCAAACTAGGCGCGATTCCTGATTGCAATCTAAGTTTTTTATGGGTGTACTTTTTTGTAACAATCATTGTCCAATGTGATAACAAATGGCTCAATCATCTCCGATTCGTCTAAGCCTTTTAGCAACTCTGTCATTTCGCACATCTGCTGCATCACGGATCCGCTTCCGTCCGTTGGCTTCACTGGAAGTCCGCAACTGTGGTACAGGACTGGCAAATTATGCAATTTTGCCATGTCGACGGACTCGCCTCTCACTCTCTCGCACCCACTAATTAAACCTTGCCTTGCAATTTCGAGCCCTGAGGGATAATCTGAAAATAATGAAAGTGACCTGTGTGCCCTATACCTTTTTCCATTAGATTGTACATGTACATCAGTATACTAGATGCATCTTTTTACAGGCTATGAATTGAAATCGTCACTATCGAAAATAGGTGTTACATACCATTTATATCATACAATCAGGTCCGCTAAAGGGTATACACAATATATGCATACATTTTGATGCTGAGTCCTTGGCTATCAGAATCTGCATTATTTTTTTCAAAAAAATTTTTTGATCCACATACTTCATGGCATTTCTGTAGGCAGGTCAAATTTTAAGCATAGGTAATTTTCGCTGACCTTTGACTCTGGTGACCAATTTAGCCAAAAATTGTCAAATTACTGTATTGGATCTGAAAGAGCAATTATAAACACATTGATTGGGTAATTTTTGTGTATATCTTCCATATTGCCAGAGAAATCACTTTTATGTTTCCCCTACACCCAATTACAACCTCAAGATTTTGGCGCTCAGGACCAAATTTCAAACGTCAATTGTGGAGTAGTGCCAGGATCAAGAATGTCACCCTCATTTTTTCCGATGTGCCTAGGTGCTAGTTTTAGAAATGAAAGAAACTTGGGACAATCATTGCCACGGACCAGGTCATGGATATACGCCCTTTAGTTAATTTCACCTGCTTGCCGCGATAGAGAAAGCATATCTCCAACAACAATCTGCTTTAATCAGGGCAGACTTTCAAGTTTTTTACAATAATTCTACAATTTCCCACTTCCACCAATTGTTTCTTTCCAACTCTTTGTTAGGTCTTTCCAATTCTTTTGAGCCGCGGAGTATTGAGCCTTCTTTGTTGGAATTTTCACTGCTGCTGAAATAACCACGTCCAAATGCTCCAGCCACACTTAACCACAGCAAATAAAGAATTAGAAAGGGAAAAATCCCTCCACTCGCCTCTCGTATTGAATATTTTTCCAACATTGGTTTTGGACATTTTAATTTTAAGTGAGCAGTATCGTTCAAGATTTTTCACCTGTTCTCTTGGAGCAAAACATTAATTCTTCACTGTCCGTTTTCTGAATTGTATTACGTTTAATTGTACTCTGTGTTGAGTGGCAAGAACGGTTACACTCTAGATTCTAAGAATATGTAGCTCTGAACTGCCAAGTTCATCTTAGTCTGGCCATTTTGTAATGAATAAAACACTTCACAGTGCTTGAAACAAGTATGCAATGGATCCCTGGTCCATCTGCCTTACAGAAATGGAAGAAACCCCAGGCTCATGATATGCACATACAGTTACAAAGACATTAGCGTTCATTTAGCAGCTTTAGGACAATAAACCACAAATTTTAAAAATGGGGTAAAATAAAACCACACGTGTTCAATATAGTACTCAATATATCTTCCCACTCGGCATTTTCAGTACCTTGTAACTGTCAAACATTTCATGTTGGAATCATTCAAAGTGCACCAACCTTTCTCGTGTTGCTGAAGAGATTCCATCATGGGAACGTAGGGTTAGAACAAGTGGCGTGTCCTCACTTATAGCTCTCATGAAAGGAGAATATCAAGCCAAGACTGCCCTTTCCTTTCTTTCAATGCTCCTCTT
>CM068966.1:40308219-40322889 GCA_035128595.1 Eptatretus atami
CCCCCAATTTTCGATCTCCCGCCCCCCCAATTTCTCGTTCCTATCTCGCTCTCCCCCCCATTGATTCCCCCCTTTCTCCATCTCCCCCCCATTATCTCGATCTCCCCCCCGCCATCTCGATCTCCCTCCCGCCAATTCTTACATCCCCCCCACCCTTTCTCGATTCCCCCCCCCCCCCCCCCCCCTCTCAACTCCCCATTTCTCCTCCAGCCCCCATTTCTCGATCTTTCCAGTCCTTTTTCAGATCTCCCCCCACCCGTCCTTTCCTCTGATCTCGCCCCACCCCACGCCTTTTCTCATCTCCTTCCGTCCCCCCCTTTCTCGATCTCACCCCCCCCTCTCACCTACCCCCATCCATTCTCGACTTCTCCCCCCACCCATCTCGATCGCTCCCCACGTCCTTTCTCCGATCTCCCCCCCCCTTTCTCGATCTCGCCCTCTCCACCTCTCGATTACCCCCCTTCATCTCCTTTTCCCCATTCTCAACTCCTTCTCCGATTTCTCCATCTCCCCTCCCCCACATTTCTCCATCTCCCCCCCACACATTTCTCCATCTTCCCCACCCCCACATTTCTCTATCTCCCCCCATCTCTCCATTCCCCCCCCATTCTCCTCTCCCCCCCCCCATTCTCATCTCCCCCCCCCATTTCTCCATCTCCCCCCCCATTTCTCCATCTCCCCCCCCCATTTCTCCACTCCCCCCCCCATTCTCTCCCCCCCTCATTCATCATCCTCCATCTCCATCCCCCCCCCATTTCTCCATCTCCCCCATTTCTCCATCTCCCCCCCCCCATTCTCCATCTCCCCCATTTCTCCATCTCCCTCCCTCTCCATCCCCCCATTTCTCCATTCCCCCCTTCTCCATCCCCCCCATTTCTCCTCCCCCCCATTTCTCCTCTCCCCCCATTTCTCCATCTCCCCCCCCCCATTTCCCATCTCCCCCCCCATTTCTCCATCTCCCCCCCCATTTCTCATCTTCCCCCCCCATTCTCCATCTCCCCCCCATTTCTCATCTCCCCCCCCATTCTCCATTCCCCCCCCCCATTCTCCCCCCCATTCTCCATCCCCCCCCCATTTCTCCATTCTCCCCCCACCCCATTTCTCCATCTCCCCCCTTTCTCGAATCTCCCCCACCTTTCTCGATTCTCCCCCCACCCCTTTCTCGATCTTCCCCCCCACCCCTTCTCGATCTCCCCCACCCCTTTCTCGATCTCCCCCCCACCCCTTCTTCCGATCTCGCCCCCCACCCCTTTCTCGATCTCGGCCCCCACCCCTTTTCTCGATCTCGCCCCCCCTCTTTTCTCGATCTCGCCCCCTTTCTCGATCTCGCCCCCCCTTTCTCGATCTCGCCCCCCCTTTCTCCCTCTCCCCCCCCTTTCTCACTCCCCCCCCATTCTCCCTCTCCCCCCTCCCTTCTCCCTCTCCCCCCCTTTTCTCCCTCCCCCCTCATTCTCCCTCTCCCCCCTTCCCTTTTCTCCCTCTCCCCCCTCCCTTTCTCCCTCTCCCTCACCCCTTTCATAACAGTTAATAACAAAATGTACATTGTTGTGCACTGTTTTCTTTTGGTGCCCTGGGACTATTTTGCCTCGCTAGTGCAACCCTTTCAATTCCCTTCTCAGAGGTGCCTGATGCAGAGCACTTGCTCGGCAAGCATTTTGTTCAGCAGTGTCGGCAATTCTAGTGTGGTCACCAATATCTGTGTGTCACAACAGTGGGTGGAGACCGGATACTCGACACAATGGTGCTACGAAAACTTCATCCAGTTCCGGTCCTTGCGGCGTGCACGAGATGTGCGAGAGCAGCTGGAGGGTTTGTTGGAGCGTGTCGAGATCGCATCCATGACCAATCCGAATGATACAGTCGCCATTCGCAAAGTAAGAGTACAGCGGAAACGGAACAGGGATAAGGATTGTTGAGTCATTTTATAGAGTTAAAGTTCAATCTCAAAAATTTGGTTCTGAGTTAGGAAATTCATTCATTGATCACCCTCAAACATCTCGTATTTCCATTTGATTGCAGAATTTTAAGTAAATGTGGCAGATTCAGAACTGGGATGTTTTGAGGAATTGCCCTTTGGTGTAATAACTATGAGAATGTTGTCATGTTGGGTAAACATTTGGCTGTGCATTATTAATGGGTATTAGAATGAGGTTCTTTCATCACTGTTATACTGTAGATTGGCAGAGCAAGGTTGAGGGTAATAGAAAGGGAAAACACTTATATTGGGTGGTAAGGAAGCAAGCAGACAAATGAGCAGGTGGAAGAACGAATGGGAAAAGAGAGGACAGGAGATTATTATTATTATTATTATTATTACATTTTGTATACAATATGTGACTGGGTAAGGTGGGTTCAGAAAGTGATGGGTTTGGGACACAAGATTTAGAAGCAAACTCAGAGTTTAGGTATTCAGCCTTTTTGCGTGCAGTGTCATCTGTGCAGCCATTTGAGGTAAGGGAGAGGATGTTGGGAGAACATACACCAAAAACAGACTTAACCAGGTGCCACCAGGATTTGGAGGAGGGAGACAGGTTTGAGAGTTCTGACTTGAGATTGGAAAGATGATGTTTCATGACTCTCCTGATGGAAGACGACGACGCACATGTTCTGAGCTTTGTGGAAGGAAATGAGATTGCCTTCTGTAGGATTTGCCTTTCACGAGGCAAAGGCAAGTGCTTTTTGGACAACTGCCTCCCCAAAAGCTTCAGTGTACTATGGGTGGGAGGAAGGGTAATACAACTGAAGAAGGGATGGGATAAATCTGTGCATGAGGGAGAGCAAATTTCTTTGAAAGAATTCCCAGGATGAGTATGTTTGAGAGAGTAGAAATAGGAGACCAGTCTAGAAGTTTGATGGCTGTTTGAAGACCCTGCCAGTCAGCCTGAGTGAAATGCCAGACTCGTCGGTGCTAAGGTGGTTCTCCAATAACGGCCAGAAAGATGACCACTTTAACAAGCATATGGTCAGATGAACTTATTGGAGCAGAAGAACAGCAAACATTTTCTGGGAAATTGATGAAAATCAGATCCAGAAGAGATGGCGTACCGTTGGCTGACAACTGGGTCGAGAAGTTGACAGATTGTCAGCCCCAATGAGCCGCAGAAATCCTTTGCTGAAGAGCCATGGCAGGTGAGGGAGGAACCCACACCCAGTCAAATGGCATGATGGTAATTGAGGTGGTTTCAGAGATACGGAGGTCGAAGCGAGAGTTTGGATGGGTGGATAGAAGTTGGTCCATGTTTTCGGCGAGCGAGATGTAAATGGAGTCATCACTGTTTGGTGCACGGTACAACATACTTTTTTTATTATTATTTATTTATTATTATGGATAAACACTGCAAAAACAAAAAGGATGCCCACTTGTACCATGAAAGCACAGAGTATCAAAAATACAAATGGGAGAATAATAATAATAAAATAACAAGGTGATAGAATCAAACACACAAAACAACATTATCATAAGTGTATTAGACTTTAAGATATTTGTGTGCTCTGGAGCAGAAAGCCTTGATCCCAGATGTTGTTGGGTGGCCTACAGTGACATCTGGTAAACTATTCCACACTGATATTATTGTGGGCATAGAGGAGCGGTCATTCTGAACAAGTGACTAGTGACCAGTCTCCGTTTTGCCAGTTAGACACTACACAGCATAGCTTCCAAAGGAAGCACTTGCTCTGGTGCACCTTGATGGGATCCATGATCGAGGTAGCATGGTCTTCAGAAGTGCTGAAACTTCTGTGTGCAGTCTGTACATCAGACCCAGACCTGATACAGTTCTCCTGAGTGGTAGGGGATTGATATTCAATTCCTGTGGAGGGACCTTGATGATACCGACAGCACGACGTTACACATCGTCCAGCTTTTTAAGATACATGGCACTTGCAGGCATCCATAGGAGGGTAGCATATCGTTGTGCTCCGGACATGAGCTTTGTACACTTGGACCCGGCCAAGCAGATCCAAGTATGGAGCAATACTGTGAAGGGCGCTCACTCTTTGTCCAGCTCTAACAGCTATTGTTCTAACTAGCATTTTTTTCCTGAGGATCAGCATAAAGGGCTAGCCAGGATGAAATGTTGTCGATCAGGTCATTTACGTAAAGCAGAAACAAAGAAGGCCCAAACACAGAGCTCTTTGGAACACCTGCATTAATGTTATGTGCGGCAGAAAATTAACCCTCATGCCACAGAAATTTGGTGATCTGTGAGAGTCTGACATTATTGCAAGCAAGGGCCCAGGGATACCATACAACTTTAGCTTTTGAATGAAACCCTTATGCTAAACTTTATCAAAAGCCTGAAAGATGTCAAGGGCTTCAAGTCTGGCCTCGCAACATGGTCTAGTTCACGTGTTCAGTTATGAGGGAAAGAACATCACCAGTAGATGGGAAATTATGGAATCCATACCCAACATCAGTTAGTAGATTGTGGTCTTCCAGGAAGGTCGTGAGCTACTGGTTGATAAGGCATTCATATATCAATTACTTTGCTTTTAATGGGAAGAAGGCTGATTGGCATATTGTAGGATGAAACAGATCTCTCCACAGAGCCTTTAAATGCAGATACCAGCCAACTTCCAGCCAAAAAAAAAAAAACTTCCTGAAGTCAACTTCCAGTAAAATGGGAAAACCGACTTTGAATGAGCTGGAACCATACATTAGCAGCAATTTGATGAGGTGGAAAAGATTTAAGCTGAAGTGGAAAAGATTTTTCATTCTGACAGCCAGGGCATGACTCTATGCAGCAGTTTTTCCCTTGCCAATAATCTACCAGAACTTGGGTTGAAAGTTCTCTTCCAGAAATCCTGTCTTTATTGTGTCACGATGTATTTAAAGGGACGTGACCCTCAGCAGGTTAAAAACGTACGTGCTTGGGTCTGGAATCACGCTCAGAGCTTTAATTTCAGATCATGAGGGCTCAGGATGCCGGATGCTGAAATGCTGTTTGTGGACAAAGGTCGGTTCTCTGTTCAGATCCGAAAGAATTTGGCATCTGTCATCCTTCTGACCATTTTACAAGGGAAAGTAAAAAATGACTATGCAAGAGAAACTGGGTCTATTGCATTTTACCAAGGCGAACTACTCCACAAATAACTCGCACAGAGATTTTGCATTGCCATCCTGCACATGTTGGCTGCACAAGATCCTGAAATATTGGGATGATAGCTAAATTTCACTGGCAGCAAATCGGCACCAAAACTACTTTTACTTGTACTATCAGAGCTGAAAATTACATCTCTGCTTTAAGGAGTAGGGAGGCTGATTCTCAGAGGTGAGGGAGAGGGGAATGATAATCTGCCTTTGCTTTCAGCCTAACGTTGTACAGGTAATAAGTGCCTATTGTTAAATGGTGAAAAATGTTTGAATAGTTTTCTCCACACTGTGCTGATTTGTGAATTAGACTTTCCACCAACTCCCACTGGACTCGAGGTGTGTAAGCAGAGGAAAAACAGACAAACAAAACAAAAAAAGATGCATTCCAAGAATGTATGTCGATTTGAAGTTGGAGGTGTTTATTCTCTTTGTTTTTATCCCCACTCGTAATAAATAAAATGGGGAGGGGGGGTTATTGTAATCGGCTCCATCTGTCTGTACCTCTCTCAGTCACACTATCTCCTTTAAACAATTGTGCAGAAATTCACCAAACTTGGTAGTTATGATCACCACATGACAAGAAGATGCGAGAGCAGTATATTTCTGCCCCCCCCCCCACGTCCAGAGGGTTAAATCCCCAAAAAAATGCAGTTATGCGACACAATTTTTAAATGAAACTTTGTAATATGCATGAAATATGTAACTTTTTTGATTTGATCCGTGGTTCATGCTTCAGTGGGGACTTGTTGCACAAGGGTCAACACGGAAAAAATAAATTTTATTCCACATCTCATATTGGGTCTTTCCCGGTGGAACCTTCTATCATCTTTCAACGTTGCTTTAGGTGGGAAATGTGGGGATTTGTGATTGTGAACCATCTATTTCGCTCGAGTTAGATTTTGGCGAAGATCCGGATCCGGATACAGTACTATGATTTCAAAGCGATTCTTCACCGTTGAGATGTTGGGTGAAAAACGATCTATAGAATATCTCAAAAGGTTACGGGTGGATTGTCTCCTCTGTTCAGCCTACCAGGGGTATACACTCTACCAAGTGCCATTCTAGTTTGCCCGTTTTAGCCTGTATAGCAGGAGACTGGGGTTTTCCAAATATGTGTGCGAACGTGCGTCATAACTTTATCAGTTGAGCTTTTGGCATCAAATTTTCAGCAAAGCTTTATGATGAGAAAATGGAGAAGAAATTAATAATTTGGTCAAAAGGTCAAGTCGACGTCACATAAAATCTTCAATTTTCATCCAATTGACCTGAAATTTTAAGAATTTGCAGATTGAGTCACTGAATTGGTTCACCAATCAAAAGCTAGATGCCTATTTTTTTTTGTTTGTTTGTTTGTTTTTTTTACATCAAAAGATCAAAGGTCAAGGTTGCATAAAATCGTGAATTTTCATCCGATTGACTTGAAATTTGAGCAGTTTGCATTTTGGGTCACTGAAGCCCATTGCTTTTGAGGTGAAAAGATCAAGGTCACCTAAAATCAATTTTTAAAATTATTTTATTAACCTCCGCCATCTTCGAAGATGGATGGATTACTTGTTCACCCCTTTCTGTTTGTTTGTTTGTGTGGTTTGTTTGTTTGTTTGTTATCTTGCCAAACGAAGTTTTTGCAAGATATGTTAGTCAGTCTGTATGTTTTTGTTTTTTTTTATTTATTTGTTTGTTTGTTTGTTTGTCTGTTAATCACGAAAAAAAAATTCTGCAGACCACATTTTTCATTGGAAATTTTTGTAACTTCGATATCAGAGGCCTATGGAGGTCCCTTTAAGGCCATAAAATTTTGAGGGTCAAAGTCAAGGTCACTTTTTCGCAAATCAGTGTAATCGACAAAACCCTCATTTTTGAGTAATTTTGATCGGATCGTCTTCAAACTTCATGGGAATATAGTTCATGGTCTGGCGCTCAGCTGATTAATTGGTGGCGATTGGCCTTGACCTTCATGTGTTTTTTTTGTTGTTTTTTTTTTTATCTGTAATCACGTATAAATCACTCTACAGAGCACAGTTGTCATTGGAAATTTTTGTAACTTCGCATATCAGAGGCCTATAGAGGTCCCTTTCAGCGCATAAAATTTTGAAGGTCAAGGTCAAAGATCAAGGTCACTTTGTCGCAAATCAGGGTAGTCGACGAACCCTTATTTTTGGAGTAATTTTTGATCGGATCGTCTTCAAACTTCATGGGAATATAGTTCATGGTCTGGCATTCAGCTGATTAATTTTTGGTGGCGATTGGCCTTGACCTTCATGGTTAACGCCTAAGGTCAAACATTTGACCCCAAGGTCAAATTTTCAAGTTTTAGGAACCATATCGTGTAGTACCTCAAATTGAACACCTCGATGAGTGCTTTCTAGATATATCAAGCTTGAGACATTATGACGTGATTTGGTGACGTTATGAGGCAAACGCATATTTTTTTCATGGTTACTCTGTAGAACGATTCTCATCGGAATCTCTCGTAGGCAGATATTCCTCAAGGAGTCGCTCCTGGGTGGATAGCAGCTCTGTTCACCTCAGTGTGACCTTAAAGAAGTCACACGTGGTCACCTTTTGGCAAGATACGGATCACCCTCGGGTGACATTGGTTTATTTGTTTGTGAACAGTATTACGGAAAAAACTCCTCGAACGATTTCGACGAAACTTGGTGGGGGAGGTTTATGGTCCAAGGATCATGCCATTAAATTTTGGACTTGATCCCCCCCCCCCAAAAAAAAATTTGTTAGAGAAATTTTTTTTTCTTCTGCATTCTACATGTTTTAAGTGATTTCACCCCCCCCCCCCCCCACAAAAAAAAGAGGAATTTTTTTTTTTGCATTTCTACATGTTTTAAGTGATTTCCAACCCCCCCAAAAAAATTGTTACCCCCCCCCCAAAAAAAATATTGTTAAAGAAATTTTTTTTTTTTTTGCATTTCTACATGTTTTAAGTGATTTCCAACCCCCCCCCCCCCCCCCCACCAAAATTAGTATAGAGAAAAAAAATATTTTTTTTTTTGCATTTCTACATGTTTTAAGTTTTCCAACCCCCCCCCCCCAAAAAAAAAATTTTAGAGAAAAAAAACATTTTTGAAACTTTTTTTTCAACAAAAATTTCGATTTCTTTTTTTGCATTTCTACATGTTTTAAGTGATTTCCACCCCCCCCCCCCCCCCCCTCCCCCCCCCCCCCCCCCCAAAAAAAAATGTTGGAGAAAAGAACTATAACTCTGTCAGCACTGTTGACATCATATTTAATGAATAAGATATAAGGTTCACTTGAGTGCCCAGCCAGTATTGGCGGCGGAGGTTTTGCGCTCTCTCGAGTGCTCCCCTCTAGTTTTAGCTGTTTCCTCAGTTTAGCATATGGCAGAAGTAGTACGAATACAAAGCAGACGCAGACAACTTTGCATTTTCAGATGCTTTCTCTTGTTTTTATTTTGTATAAATGTTTCGACTCCTCTCTCTCTGCTGTGCTCTTATTCTTCTTAAACAATTCAGTTATTTTAGACCTTCTTTCATCCCATGTGAAAATTCCATCTGTTACAACGTTATCTGTTAAAATGTATAACTTCCTTCCTTCATTCTCTCAATTCTTCTGAACTCTAACCATCCTCCAATGTATTTAAACGAATCTCTGACCTATCAATTGAAAAAAAAAAACCCATTTTGCAATGCTTGTTCATGTTCCATTCGTTATTTCTTTCCAACTTCAGTGCAAATTTATCCACCTCCTTAAATCTACCTCCTCACTCTCCCCTGTTATACCCCCTCCTTCCTCCTCCCATCTTGCCCCAATCCTACCTCTTCTCTTCGCTCCTCTCCATTGCCCTCTGCTCTAATAACAACTCCCCCTCTGGTATCCGAAACTATATGGTTTTCAAACATTCGTGGCCCGTTCCAGCCAAACAAGTCACATTCTCTCTTCAGTGCACTCCACAATATTCTAAACTTGCTCTCTCTTTCCTCTCATCACACCTCCCCTCTTCCCACCCCAAATCTTGTTCCTCCCCCCACCCGCTCACAGCTTTACCATACCTCAACCTAGTCTCATCCTTCCTCTCTCCCACCCCTCCTTCCCTCCTCCCCCATGACCATGTCTGCTGTCATCGTCAGCCACCTCCTCCCTCCTCCCTTTTCTCTCTCTTCCCCTCCAAGCTCCCCCCCCACCCTTCTCAAAAGCTCACCCTGATCCTTCCCTCAATTACCCCCTTGCCCCTCCCCTTCAAATCTCCCTCCTCTCTTCCCCTTCTCAAAGTTGCCCCCCCCCTCATACCACAAAGTTGCCTCCTTCCCCTTCCCTCGCTCTTTTCTAACTCATTACTACACCTCAATCTCCTACTTCCCTTTGCCCCCTCCCTTATACTCCCACTGCGACTCATCCCTTCACCACCTCCGCACTTTGTCCTCCCCATCCGACCCTCCCCCGAGCTCTTCTGAAATCCTACACACTGTCAACAACTATCCCTACCTCCACTTCTCCTCCCTTGTCCTACCCTCCCTCCCCTGCCCCCCAAAGCCTCCTCCCTCCTCTTCATTAACAGTTTGGACCTCAAACATCCGAGGCCTTCGCTCTAACCTGACTGATCTCGCCATTAAGGTTGCCACTGACAAACCAGACATAATCTGCTTAACATAAACTTTCCTCCTTCAAGATGTCTCTGATTCCTTAGTATCTCTCCCTGGTTACTCCCTCCTCCGGAATGATAGACCTGAACCTCGTCCTGGTGGTGGAATTACTCTCTTTATCAAAAACTCTATCCCTCACTCTCCATGCACTGCCCTCACTCCTCTACATATCCAGGAATACTTCTGGCTCCGGCTTCCCCTCCGCTCGCACCTCATGTTTATGTGTGTGTTGTACCATCCACCAAACATTGTTGACTCCATTTATATCTCGCTCACCGAAAACATGGACCAACGTCTATCCACTCATCCAAACTCTCTCTTCCTCAAATGTGGTGACTTAAATTGCCATCATGCCAGTTGGCTGGGTTTGGGTACCCCTCTCACCTGCCATGGCACTTCAGCAAAGGATTTCTTCGACTCATTGGGATTGACACAATCTGTCAACTTCCCTACCCGGTTCTCAGCCAACGGTACTCCATCTCTTCTGGATTTGATTTTCACCAATTTCCCAGAAAATGTCTGCTGTTCTTCTTCTGCTCCAATCGGTTCATCTGACCATATGCTTGTTAAAGTGGTCATCTCTCTGGCCATTATGAGAGAACCACCTCGGCACCAACGAGTCTGGCATTTCACTCAGGCCGACTAGCAAGGACTTCAAGCAGCCATCGAACTTCTAGACTGGTCTCCCATTTCTACTTTCTCCAACATCAACTTGTCCTGGGAATTCTTTCAAAGAAATTTACACTCTCTTATGCACAGATTTATCCCATCTCGTCTTCAGTTGTCCGACCCTTCCTCCCACCCATAGTACACTGAAGCTTGTGGTAAGGCAGTTGTCCTCAAACAACTTGCCTTTGCCTCATGGAAGGCAAATTCTACTGAAGGCAATCTCATTTCCTTCCACAAAGCTCAGAACACGTGTGTGTCTACCCTCAGGAGAGCCAGGAAACAAAATCTTTCCAATATCAAGTCTGAACTCTCAAACCTGTCTCCCTCTTCCAAATCCTGGTGGCATCTGGTTAAGTCTGTTTCTAGTGTATGTTCCCCTCCGTCCCTTCCCTCACCTCAAATGGCTGCACAGCTGACACTGCACATGAAAAGACAATGCCTAAACTCTATGTTTGTTTCTAAATCCTGTGTCCCAAACCCATCGCTTTCTGTACCCACCTTACCCAGTTACACCCAGCTGTTCCTGGGCGCTGTGTCCTTTTCTTCTGATAAGGTGGAGAGCTTGCTATCAAACCTTGACTCAGATTCTGCAACCGGTCCAGACGGCATTAGCCCACATGTCCTAAAAACCTGCTTCTCTGCTCTTGCTCACCCTCTCTCTGTTCTATTCACCCTCTCATTTTCTCAAGGTCATCTGCCATCTGCTTGGAAATCAGTTAACATTACTGCTTTGCATAAAAACTATGCTAAAACTGATCCCTGCAATTTCAGACCATTCAGCCTGCACCCAATCATCAGCAACGTCATGGAATCCATCATCACTTCCAACATCAAATCCTTCCTCTTCTCCAATGGCTTGATTTCCTATCATCAATTTGGATTCAGACCAGGTCCCTCTACCCTGGGCAGTGGGCATGCTTCTGCTGGATGGAGGTCCTCAATGCCAGACATGAAATCAGAGGCATCTCGTTAGACATATCGCATGCTTTCGATTATGGCCTGGCAACCAGCCCTCCTCACCAAACTCTCTTCCTATGGTATCCAAGGCCATCTCCACTCGTGGCTCACAGACTTCCTCTCGTGTCGCAGTCAACGTGTGCCCCTAAATGGAATTCTCTCATCCCCTCTTCCTGTCCAGGCTGTAGTTCCTCAAGGCATTGTTCTGGGCCCTGTTCTTTTTCTGGTTTTCATCAATGATCTCTCCGACTCTGGAAAACCCCTGTTTATCTCTTTGTTAATGACTCCACACTACTAGCCATACCATCGTCTTGTCTTCAGGATCGGGCAGAGCAAGAGCAGCACTCTTCAATCTCTGCAGATCTGGGGGATAAAAGTCACTAAAGGCTGGATCCACATTTGAGAACATGCACTTTCACATCCTAGAACAAATCTCACCACGTCACTCACTACTGAGATCCGGATGAAAGAAATTCTCGCGCCTCCCTCCCCCCGCCGGACCCCGACTGACAACAGGTGCAACAAACATAACGCGCAGCAAGACCCGCCCCCGCCGCGCTTCCCCCCGCCCCCCCCGCCCCTCCGCCGCCCGCCCCCCCCCCCCCACCCAATCTACCTTAAACATTCCTCTTGAAGAGATCCTTTATCAAGCTTGGTCTCAGATCTGCCATGATCTCACCTGGAAAGCACATTCAAGTTGGCCTCCAAGCCAGTCGCCGACTGGAATCCTCCACCGTGCAAAGTCCTTCCTCAGTCACACTGAGCTCCTGACCACACACAAAGCTTTCTTCGGCAACCTGATGGAGTCTTGCTCTCCGTCCTGGGTGTGGTCCCGCCTCACACCCTTTCTCGGCTTCACGCTGTGGAAACCAGGCATTTACGATCATTGGTATCTCCACCAATGAAGCTGATCTTTGGGTCTCTCACTCTCTCAACGCAGACATGTCGGGTGGTCTTTGTCTCCGGCCCCTCCCCCCCCCCCCCATATTTCAGCAGCAGGTACTCAAGGTCCGCCAGCAACCCCTTCTGGTGAAACTATCAAATCAAGAATCACTGCTCACCTCCATATCCTTCATCCTCTTTTTTTTCCCCCACCTTGGAACAAACTCCCACACTCTTTTCAATCCCACTCTCCCTCCAGGTCTTTAATAAATAGCTGTTCACCACCATCTGCTTATTTCCCTCATCCATAGCCAATGATCTTTTACCCCTGTTGAATCCACCCCAACCACCTACTCCTTGCAAAATCTCCCTGCTTTCCTTCCTGAAAGTCCCTGTAATGTCCATCTTGTATACCCCGTGTTCCCTGCCCCCATCCGTCTCCCTTCCACAGATCTCCTAATGTCTCTGTTCCCCACTGTTTTGCGCTTCCCTCGACCGCCCCTCTTGTCTCCTGCTCCCTTTGTTATACATTCTGTATATTAGCTCTTATATGAGCCTTGATATTGTATACAAAAAAATGAAGACATTTTCCACGTTTTTCATCAACTTCCTTTGGCATGCTTGATGTTGGATGCTCAATGTGCACCTTACTTTTTAACATTGATGAGGACGGCTTAAAGCTCATGCTAAACCAACACTCGAGCAATCTTTCGATGTGACATGACACCTATGTGGAAATGTATTTAATGAGATATCTGAACATGCATGTGTTTTGGCCATGTGCGACTTTGCGATGTGAAATGGATGAATAAAATGAACCAATTAATCGCAAGCTGCTACTTTCCCATGAGCTTATCCTTCGTTCCAAAACAACCCCATAAAGTTCTGTATTTGCCAAGCTAACCCTGGTTTTTATGGGATTTAAAGAGATAAAAACAAATCAATCTAAGTTGGCACAGGATTTTGTGAGCTGGAGGGAGGAATGTCACGTGCTGCGCTCCAAAAAAAATTGAAAGAGAATAATAACATCTCAACCGTCAGATTGCAAATCCAATGGGATGAGTTTGTAGAGCATTTCAAGTCTATATTGCCACTGGGGACACAGTGGATCATGCACAAACTGCAGATGCACTCAAGTTATTCTTAGAGCAGTCATTACGTTGTTGTTTCGGAAGACGCCTTCAAATCCACACCGGGTTGAGCATGTCGTTGTGCGCCCGAGTGCAAATGCATGGAGTTCGAGTATGAATCAGCAGTTGGCACCTGCAATTGAGTTAAATGACCTGAGGGGAGACTTGTGTACATTTTAAACTCGATGAAGGTCTTTAGATCGAGGTTCATAAAAGACGTGACGGGTGTCATGATAACCTTTTTTCATAAAAGCAAGGATATTAACTGTAAGAGAGGCGAGGAGAGTCGAGTAAATACAGGAACCTGTAAGTAAGAGAATCGATTAAGATGGAGCTCATCGGGTTAGAAAGGATTGCATGTAGGGATGGGGGATGACTTGAGATGGTGGTACATATCCCGTTTGAAGCACTGAAGGGAAGAGTGGGATCGATCAGCCTCAGGAAGTTACTTCCACAAATGAGAGAAAATAGGACAAAAGATGGAGGTGTGTGGAAAGTTTTGGGTTTTGAGTTGAACCAGCAAGGGCAAGGGGGTAATGGAAGAAAGAGTTTGTTTATCGTGTGGGTTTGGAGGCGCACATTATCGATGTTCGTTAAGAGTCTATCATTCGTGATGAGTCAGTAATGGTTGTAAACAAAAATGTCCGGTCAGATTTGAACTACCCTCGTACCTCGTACCTCACATTTATATGTTCGGTGGAACATAAAGTAGTTTGAATTGTAATGTTTTTTTTTTAATGCATTTTATTAAACTCGTTCTGGGAGCCGTTGATTTGTGATGCGATTTCTCGATGGTAGGGGCAGAGGAGAAAAACAAAATATACCAGAAGGGCACTCCGTAGAGCGCATACCTCCGCCATGCAATGCCTGATCCACGAGAACATATCAGGCCCAATACGTTTTTGAAATATCTTGCTATATATTGTTTTTTGGCCCTATTTCTCAATGGTGAAAAATTACTTTTGAAATTAAATAATTCTCATATCCAAATCCAGATTCGGAAAAATTTTCTTCCTTGCCACACACCCAATCTGTCCAACAAATTTCATCTGAATCTGTCCACAACTTTTTGAGATATTGTGCCATATATTGGTTTTTACCCTCTCTCAATGATGAAAAATCACTTATAAAATTATCGGATCTGGATTCGGATCTTCACCAAAATTGAATCAATTCTTCCTAGTCAAACACCAAACGTGTCCACCATGTTTTGTCCGAATCCATCCACCTCTCGCTTCCAATAGCTGTGCAGAGAAGTGGATTGGATACTTCGATTGCCAATCCTCAGAGAGAGATGGTGTGAGAGCACGTGACTTACTAGAGT
>CM068966.1:40363773-40378875 GCA_035128595.1 Eptatretus atami
TTGTCCAAGAATAAATCCTGCGCTGCATTCTCTAATTGCTAAAAGAATATGTCTCTCTCCAGTCAAGCTTCAAACTCCCAGTGCTGAAAGGACTAGTTCTCTACTAACACGAAGAAAGCCCTCCTCGCTCAACTCTGTACAAAACAAGCCAGAGGGGCTCTAATAAGGCTGCGAATGGAGAACTACACTTTATCGATACTCCTTCCAAGTTTTTTTTGCGTTAGAAGCGCAAAAAAGAGAAACCAGCAAATAACTTCGCTGCGGCACCAGGAGGCCAGCAATCACGATCCAAAAGACATTAGGAGCTTGACCAAACAATACTTTCTGACTTGTATTGTGCCAGAAACACTAAGGAAGACATGATTGTTCCTTAACCACCTCTTTGCCACCTTGTCTGAATCTGCATGTCAAAAACTTGACAAGGAAGTGACTTGACGAACTTTCTATTGCTTTGCAAACTTTGCCCACAGGTTAAGTTCTGGACTTGATGGAATCCCTGCAGAGTTTTACAAAGCCTTCTGGGATTGTTGGGACCTGAGTGCCTGACCTCCTGGTTGATAGCCTACGTCAGGCTTGTTACCACTTAGCTGTCGCAGGGCCACACTCGCTCTCATACCTAAGAAAGGAGACCTCCAGCAACTTAAAAATTGGCGTCCCATTTCGCTCCTCTGCACGGACTACAAGATTTTCTCGAAGTTCTTGCCAACCGCCTCAAACCTTTGATTGAGGAGATTGTACACCCCGATCAATCTTATTGCATTCCTAAAAGGCAATACACGATAGATTTTATTGTCCGTGACATGATCGATATTTGTATTGCTGAACAAGAATGTTGGTCTGTGTTTTTAGACCAGAAAAAAGCTTTCGACACAATTGATCATTCTTATCTCTTTGCTGTTTTACGGGGTTTGGTTTTAAGGAAAATTTTACTTGCTATATCAAACTATTGTATAATAATTTTTAGTGTGCTCAAAGTAAATAACATCTTAAGTCAGCCTTTCCCTGTTACCAGGGTATCCGTCAAGGGTGCCCCTGTCTGGCCTTCTATACTCCCTATCAATTGAACCTTTACTACATCGTTTACGCACGCGGCTACAGGGTTTTATCCTCTGCCGTTAGGAAATCCGTAAAACCATTGCTTATGCGGATGATCTCGTGCAATTGTGCACTCAGATGACGATGTTCGTGTTTGGTTGAGTCTGTCAAGGAATTTAGCTGGCTAGCTCGACTAAAGTTAATATGGAAAAGAGCAAAGCTTTTTATTTAGGTCCACAGAATGAGCTCCCCCTCCAACCCTGCCAGGCAGCTTGAATGGACCAATGAAGGAATACACTACCTCGGTCTGTTCTTGGAATTCAAGTTTTATTTAAAAAACTGGGAATCGCTGATTACCAAACTGAGCAGCGGTTAACAAAATGGAGGGACTATTGAAGCAGCTTTCCTACCGGGTCGTACTCTGTTCATTAATAATCTTGCGGCATCAATGCTATGGCATGTTTTTAAAGCACTGCAGGCCCAGCTTTTATCTAGAAAACTTCAAAGTCTTTTTGTGGATTTTCTGGGGGGAAAGCACTGGCTCCGGCCAGGAATACTAAGCCTACGACTCAGAGGTGGACAGGGGCTAATAGAGGTACGAGCAAAGTGATGGCTTTCGCCTCCTCTCAGCACGAAGGCTTCTATACTCCGACGTCCCATGGAAAGCCTTTGCCCATTGCTTGCTTAAGCAAGCTGGGAAACTTGGCTATGGTGACGAGCTCTTTTCTTCAACACGAAGCAGTGGATATGACATCGTCCCCTTTTTTACCGAAGCATGCTGGAAGCAGGCAGGCGTTTTCTTTTCCGCTTCTCAGTTTTTTAAAGGAACCAATATTTTTAAATCCTTTTTTAATGGGTCTGTAGTGACAGATCTTTATGCAAAAGTTTATTGATGTCGGCGTTACCAGAGTTAACACCTCAGGAACCCCTTGTACATAGATGGAAGCCAGCTGCTGACATTGCCGTGGCCACCAGGTGAGGTCCATCAGAGTTATTGGCAAATTTTCTCTGTGATCTAGGACCTTTAAGCAAACCGGGTTAAAATGGGACCCAGACATTGAAGATGCCCTCCATCTTTCCCAATGTCCTTTCCCAAATCTGTTATATTTATTTCAAAGTTTTATGCCCTTTAACCGGATGGAGAAATCCTCAGTGTACAATCTATGTGTTCTCACCCTTTTTCCTGACAAACCTGCAGAGCCACAAGCTCATTGGCGACGCTGCTTCAAGCTAACCTTCCAACAATAAAATGGCAGGTGATGTACAAGAACCTATTGTCAAGCGCTCGGCGATCTACAATGGCGGCTAGCGCACAAACATCCTGCCTTGCAACATCTGTCTCACCATATATGTCCTGAAAACTCGGAATTGTGCCCCTTTTGCGACACCCCGGAGACCATTTTCACCTTTCATTGAATGTTCAAGGTTGGCCTGCTTTTTGGAATCATGTCACGTGTGATCCGGGGGCTCGGTTTGTCTTTTACACATTGTGTTTTTATATTTGGTTTTAATGTCTTGTATCAAGTAAAAATGAATGTCTTTTAGCAAATTTTTGTGTTCTGAAGCAAAACTTGCCATTTATTTATCGAGGAAGCGAAAATTGCAGACACTGATGTTAGCTGATGACGTCTTAACTATTTTTAAAGCATTGGTTACGTCGCGTGTTCTTTTTGAGTTTGAAACTCAAGATCCTGCTTTATTTAAAAACGGTGGTGTGTGAAACAATCCTTATGTAGCATGGTTGGTGGTGCTCCAAGAATCATTTATAAATTTAATTACTCTTTGTTACCTTCCTTTCCTGGTTATTATTTTGATGCTGTATTACATACTTCACCATGTGAAAACTTGAATTTTCTCGTAACAAAGGGGAAAGTCTCTCTCGTCGCTCTCCTCTCTCTCTCTCTCGCTCTCGCTTCCTCTCGCTTGGCACGCACGTGCAAACGCAAGGGCTGTTTGCTCAGTCTCGGCGGTACGTGGGAGCCTGTGTTGCTTTCCTCTTCTATCTCTTCTCTCCTCTCTCTAATGTTTTTTTTGGGGGTGATTCCTTGTGTATAAACTGTTATCAATGCTTTATCGATTACTTGAAAATTGAATTGGTTTCTTTCTTCTTTTTTTCCACTCTTGTATATAATCTTTGTTGTGTATGTGAATTTTTATCCTTTATACTTATTTTAATTAAAGGCTTAAAGATCTCTCTGTCTCTGTCTCTGTCTCTGTCTCTGTCTCTGTCTCGTGTCTCTGTCTCGAAAAAATTATGCAAAATTAACCATGAACAGTAATTGATTAGATATAGGGAATACAGGTCTACCTATACACATTCTTTGATGCTTACAATATTTTTTCTCCTATAAACTGCATGCTTTTATCTTCATTTTCTCAAATTTCGTGCAGCCCCGTTTGTACATTAAAGCAATTACGTGTGTACAAATTAGACACGTTTGTTGTGGGAAGGAGTTTAAAGTAATAATATAGCCATACAAGTGAGTACAACAATTAAAACAAAACCTGTATTATATATCGTCCGGGGGGGATTTCAGCCTGTCCACTTTCTCAGCATCATGGCAGGGGACGACGAATGCGTGGTGCTCCTGGCATGTCCTGGGCGTGGCCAGCACCACCCCGGCCGCCGACATCCCCGTTAACTGCATGTACTCGGAACCTGTTGGGCTCGTGGCGCTTCTTCGTGTCTGTGTTGCAATCCGGGGCTCGCTTCAGCAACTGCTCAGACGGACCCGGAGGTCTTCCTGGGATCCTATTGGAATTGGTTTGTGGTGTCACGCGTGGAAATGTCGTACAAAAGAGCTTGTTTGCACGGTCGATCTCGATCGGCACATTACGATGGAGAGTTTGATTAAGTGATCTCCTTCTTCCCATGAACCCTTTATATTGGGTAAGGAAGGCAAGGTACCCTGATGCTGCATCACATTTTGGCCAACACCACTGCCCTGCCTCTCTCTCTCTCTCTCTCTCTCTCTCTCTCTCTCTCTCTCTCTCTCGTCTCTCCTCTATCTCTGATCTATCTCTGTCTATCTTCTGTCTATCTCTGTCGTTCTCTGATCTATCTCTGTCTATCTCTGTCTATCTCTGTCCTATCTCGTCTATCTCTGTCTATCTCTGTCTTCTCTGTCTATCTCTGTTCTACTCTGTCATATCTCTGTCTATTCTGTCTACCTGTTCTATCTTCTGTCTATCTTGTCTATCTCTGTTCTATCTCTGTCTATCTCTTGTCATATCTTCTGTCCTATCTCTGTCTATTCTCTTCTATCTCTGTCTATCTCTGTCTATCTTCTGTTCTATCCTCTGTCTAGCTCTGTCTATCTCTGTTCTATCCTGTCTATCTCTGATCTATCTCTGTCTTATCTCTGTCTTCTCTGTTATCTCTGTCATCTCTGTCTATCTTGTCTATCTCTGTCTATCTCTGTCTATCTCTGTCTATTCTCTGTCTATTCTCTGTCTATCTTGTCTATTCTCTCTCTCTATGTTCTCTGTTCTGTCTCCTGTCTCTGTCTCTGTCTCTGTCTCTGTACTCTTCTCTCTCATTCTCTCTCTCTCTCTCTCTCTCTCTCTCTCTCTCTATGTCTCTCTGTCTCTCTGTCTCTCTGTCTCTTCTCTCTGTCTCTCTGTTCTCTCTTGTCTCTCTGTCTTCTCTGTCTCTCGTGTCCTCTCTGTCTCTCGTGTCTCTCTCTCTCTCTCTCTCTCTCCTCTCTTCTCTCCTCTCTCTCTCCTCTCTCTCTCTCTCTCTCCTTCTCTCTCCCCCACCTCTCTCTCTCTCTCTCTCTCTCTCTCTCTCCTCTCTCTCTCTCTCTCTCTCTCTCTTCCCATCTCTCTCTGCTGTCTCTGTCTCTGGTTCTCTGTCTCTTCCTTGTCTTCTGTCTCTGTCTCGTCTTCTCTCTCTATATCCCATTGTCTCTTCTCTCTCTCTCTCTCTCTCTCTCTCTCTCTCTTGTCTCTCTGTCTCTCTGTCTCTGTTCTCTGTCTCTCTGGTGTCTCCTGTCTCTCTGTCTCTCTCTCTCTCTCTCTCCTCTCTCTCTCTCTCTCTCTCTTCTCTCTCTCTCTTCTCTCTTCTCTCTTCTCTCCTGGACCAACATCTGTGGGACTCATGGGACTATAACGATCAGGATTTGAACTCGAAAGCAGGAATCAATTAAAATTTTTTTCTTTTCAAGAGGAGCTCAATTTTTCAAGAAATGCATCAAATAATCGCAAAAAAATTCGTGAGAAAAGATTTTGTGATTTGATACTTGTTTCCCTGGAGAATGAGATGGTTATTTCTTCGTTCGGTTCGTATTCTCATTAATTTAATTCTCAATTTGATAGACCAGTCCACTGTAGAGAGGGAACCATCCACGACACGTGTTTCGGGCTTGTTGGCTCCTCATCAGGTGCAGAGGAAGTCGTCCTTTGTTTCTGCAATACAATTCCATGGTGATGTCGGGGCTGTTGCTCGATAAGCTCATGCTCAAATCTTCTTCTTTCGATGCAGTGTGAGGCTGCGAGTAGCATCATTGGGCTGAATAAAAAGGGGGGGGGCCCCCCCCCCCCAAGGGCTTTGTTTTTTTTTTTGGGCGGTATAGTGCCCTCTGCGTTCATGAAGTGAATTATGTATTTGGCTTGTGGTGCGGTTCTGCAATAACTCACCTACTTTCGAGAAGTTCACCATGTAATCTTTAACGTCGACCAATGATTGCTGGCAGTCGGGACATCCGTTTTAACGTCCATCCGCAGGACGGCACCACATTTATGAACTCCCTGCCTGTTCTTCTTCTTGCTTCCTCTTCTTCTTCCTCTTCCTCTTCCTCTTCCACCTGCTTCCTCCTCTTCCTCCTCTTCTTCCTCTTCTTCTTTCCTCTTCTTCTTTTTGACTAATGGCCAGATGGGGTGCGCTAAAGTTTTACGTCCAGGTTCAGAGCCACGTGGCTGCCTCAGGGGTGACGTTGGTGGAGGGTAAAGTCTTTCCGATAGCTTCTGCAGGACAGTGTTGACGTTGATGTGCTCATGCATCTAAACTCTTCCGCAGTTACAGAACACATCCGGTTCATCCTCCAAGCACCGTCACAGAAACGCATCCGTGTCATCCTCCTAAGCACCGTCACAGATGCATCGGTGTCATCCTTCAAGCCACGTCACAGAACGCATTCCGTTGTCATCCTCAAGCACGTCACAGAACGCATCCGGTGTCATCCCAGCACGTCACAAGAACGCCATCCGGTGTCCATCCTCCAAGCACCGTACAGAACGACCGGTGTTTCATTCCTCCAAACGTCACAGAATTGCATCCGGTGTTCATCCTCCCAAGCACGTCACAGAACGCATCCGGTTCATTCTTCCATCACGTCACAAAACATCCGGTGTCACCTCAAGCACGTCACAAACACATCCGCGTGTTCATCCTTTCCCCTGCATGAAATACTGGGAGGAGAGTTTATAGCTGGGACTGATTCAACCCGGGCTTGACAGCTGAGAGGCGAGTGTGCCTTATTAGACCATTAAAGTTAATCAACCACCCCCTCCATTTCCCAACCTTCACCTTCTTCACCTTAAACACAGATACGCTAAATATTTCGTCTTATTTCGGTGGGCGAAACAAGTGTAACCGTCAGTGTGAATAAGGGGCTGCTTTGGTGTTCCAAGTGTTCCATCTGTTTCTGGGGGTGTGGTTTTCAGTGCTCATATAAGGTGATTGTTCACGTTTTTACATCATTTTCATTTATTTTATGCATGCAGTGGAAATTGTTTTTGAGATCCTTCAAGTTTACTGTGAGGGGCATTCAAAATATTGTGTTGAACACAAATTAGGTTGTTTTCAATATTATTATATTTATATAATTAATTGTACAGAAGAGTTGGGGGTTGAGGGAGATGGGGTGAGAGGAGGTGAGAAAAGTGAAACTTGTGTTGCTGTTTTCACTGAAAAATATCTTTCGATGAAAATAATTTCCAAAGTAGAAATTATATTCATCAATTATTATTTGAATTGATAAGTTTGTAAATGTTGGAGAATACTAAGTTTATCATTGTGTTCAATTTCATGCAAATACAGAAATTATGGAAATTTTCCCAAAACATTGATTGGAATTTTAAAATAGCGATTTCAATGTCTTAATTATAATCGTCCTTCAACTTCTGCTTAATCTTAGCACTTGATAAACAATATTATGAAATTACACGCAGCAGCCGTGGAGCAGCCGTTACCATTCTCACATGAACTAGAAGGGCACTCGGTGGAGCGCCATACCTCCGCTACGTAGTGCCTGATCCATGAGAACATATTGGTCCAATTACATTTTTAAATATCATGCCTATACAGTACTTAATCGTTTTTGGCCTTTATCTCTCAATGGTGAAGAATGACTGAAATTAAATAATTCTTCATAATCCAGGGTGATTCGATTCGTGATTCTTCACCAAAATCGATCAATTCGGCCTTGCTACACACGCACACACACACACACAAACCTGTCCACGAAGTTTACATCCGACTCCATCCACAACTTTTTGAGGATAATCGTGTTAGATATATTTGGCCCTATCTCTCCAATTGCTGAAGATCATTAAAAAATCCGTCTTGAATCCGGATCTGGATCCGGATCGTCACCAAATTCATTCAGTCATCCTTATGTCCACACACCCAACCTGTCTCAACTTTTGAGATATCCTGTAACACAAATACAAACATACAAACAAACAACATGATAAAATCACCATGACTGACACTTGGCAAAACAGCACAAAATACACGGCACTCGGTTGAGCGCATACCTCTGCCAGGTGGAACAGTTCACGTTTTGTATCCCATGATGGTTGGATCCAAACCAAAATCCATCGCTTGTTCTGGCACGATTCAACTCATCCACCTTGGTTGTCATAATTCTCCAACAAGTTTTTGAGATATGTGATATAATTTAGTTTTTGGCCCCTATTATCAATTCTATAAGTTAGCTGTGTTGACCTTTTGACCTTAAATTAATGGTTGTTGGAATTCGAGTACCTAATGGAAAATGCATCTTAAAATTTCAAGTCAATCAGCTGAAAATTGAGGATTTTAGAAAATGTGGCCCAAATTTGGCCTTTTGGCCTTTATTTGAATTTTGACCTTGTTTACCTCAAAATTAATATTGTGGTTGAATTTCAGGCGGATGATATGCGAATGCTCTTCAATCTTCAGTTAATTGGATAAATATGTGGATTTAGAAATTTGGCCTGTTTACCTTTTTGCGGCTGTGTTGACCTTTTTGCCTATTGGTTAACCACAGAAATAAATAGGTGGTTTGAATTCATTGACCTGATATGTAAATCCTTTTCAAATTTCAACTCAATCGTATGAAAATTTTAGGATTTTAGAAATTGGCCTATGTTGACCTTTTGGTCATGTTGACCTCAAAACTTATAGGTGTTTGGGGTTGAAGCTACCACACATTGAAAATGAGTCTTCAAATTCAAGTCAATTAGATGAAAAATTGGAATTTTAATTTATTTGCCCAAATTGGCCTTTGCCTATGGTTGATCTCAAAATTAATAAGTCGTTTGATTCAGCGACGTGTATGCAAAATGGTCTCAAAATTTTCAGTCATCAGATTTAAAATGACGATTTTAGAACAAATAAATTTGTGGCCTATTTTGTGTTGCCTTATGGCCTATGCTACCTTGACCTAAGATACCTCAAGTAAATCCCTGACCTGATGTGCATTCAATCAACTGACCTGTTCAAATTTCAAGGTTGAATCCGGTATGAAATTTGAGGATTTTAGTAAATTTGGCTCAAATGGCCGATTGGCCTATGGATAGACCTTTTTTGGTCACCAAATTTATTACAAAACTTTCAATGTGGGGACCGGCGCAGGGTCGGTGACATTAATCTCTGAAAATTCAGAACAGTCGGTTGAGCGGTTCGGGCTGAGCGAGCGGACAGACAAACAAACAAACCAAACAAACAAACACAAAACAACACAAACAAAAAATAAACAGAGGCGATCAAACATACTTGTCAAAAAAATATATTTTTTTTGCAAAGCAATAAATAAACAGAAGGGCTGAAACATTAACCTCCTTCAAAACTTAGGTGGTGGAGTAAAGTACATTGTTGAGATGGACAGGAAATCATTTCAAATGCATTTTAAAACTTCCTGCACACACTGGGTCTCAGTATCCATACCTGCCCAAACTCTAATGGAAGATGTGGTGAGGTTTTGTTTGTGCATTTTGATGTAAATGCATTTAAATGAAATTCTGGTTTATATTTTAAACAACCAAAGGTTGCTTACATTAGAGTCTATTTTGGATCAGAAAAGGAAAGTTTTTGATCAAGGTCACCATTGCCTTCATTGCCCTCCACCTGGTAGGGCCTGACACCAAACAGGAAGTGATCAAGCTACAGAGGTTCCATGCCATAGATGAGCATGGAACAAGGGAACTTTACACTCATCTTACAACCAGGGGTTTGAAGTGGAGTGGCTGGATACAAGTGGTTTGCCTTCTTCCTTGTAAGGCTCTTTTCATTTTTCTATTATTCCCACAAGTAATGGGGCATTAAAAATGACAACCTTTTATTCAATTATTTTATGACAGCTTTCTAGATAGTGTAGACTGAAAGCCCCCAAGGCCGAATGGCTTATCCCAATGCCATCTAGTGGTGGAGGCAAGGTTCCTTCTCATTTACCAGCTTCAATGCCACACACACGGGAGAAATGATGTCATGAGCTAATAAATTACCTCACCTGTATTCTTTAAAAAAATTATTTATTTATTAAAATGGAAATTCAAATATACATTGTACATAAATGTTTATGCTTCACAATGGGGGTTTTTGTTTTTTTTTATACAAACAGTCTCAAAAATCAATGGACAGTCATCAGCTTACTGTGACAAGGCCAGGCCGGATGGATACACCAATATCTTCGCTAAACAGTGGAGTTGTTTACGGACACGCTAGATCCACCAGCTGAGGACGTCGACTCGTCTGCGTTGTTGCTGAACCTTTCTTCAAAAACGTGTTGTTCTTTTCATATTTGTCTTTGAAGTTCGTAGCACAATTAGTTTTCCAAGAGCCTCGCTCTTGTCAAGAAATAAAAGGGATATGTATAAAATCCCTTCTTTTCCATGACTAGAAATAAACATCTGCTTTTCATAAGTATGTTGCTGTTTTCCATTGATATTTTAAATTCTCAATGTATTCTCTTCAGGTTTAAAATCACAGCTGATCTAGCTCAATTTGTGATGTGCATTCGGGAGTTCTGGCGGCACACCCCACCACTGAAAATGTCTGGCAGTGGTCATACATGAATGGGACCATTGCTGAATTTTCACAGGTGTCTCAGGTTAACTCACGAGCGTGATCTAGCTCAATTTTGGGGTTCCGTGTTATTGTAATCTGGCAGGCCACCCCACCACTGAAAAATGTCTGGCATGGTCATACATGATATTTGGGACTTATGCGAACATTTTCACTAAGTTTCATCAGGTCAACTCGCAGAGTTGATCTAGCTCCTTGGGGTCCCTTTCTAATGGCCCTTTTGACCACACCCACCAGAATGTTCCCGGCAGACGTCCATTTCCTTATATGGACATGCACATGGACCATTTGCTATATACATGAAATTGTGTTAACTTTCAGCTAGGCTGACCGCCTGGGCTTCCGTTCTAAAATGTGAAAAAGTAGAGGAAAGTGTGAAAGAACAAAATCAAGATGTCGGAAGAAGCCGGATTAGATCGATTTCAGTATTTTTACTGCTAAGACTCAAGCACAGGAACAGGTTACAAGCTACTTGAGGTCCATCAGCGGGGAAAGCACTATTGTGTTCAGATTTGCAAACAACAATGGCACATGTCAGATTTTAAATCTTACTTATCCAACCACAAAATCCAATTGTCAATACAAACTTGTCTTAGAATTAAATGATTCAACAATCATAAAAGTGTTAAAACGTTTCACGGATGTTGAATTGTGGACATTTAACTTGTACTTTTTATATTGTCAAGTCATGAGAGGTGCTTTGTGGTTTCACTCAATTTCAGGACACCAAGACATTCTTTAAATTTGACAACCCGGATTTGTTGATGCCATTAATCAGTTACAAGTGAGGCTGAGGCACGCATTGTACCCGAGTATGTGCAAAGCCCCATGGAGATTCTGGAAGAAGCGAGCTTGGTGGTTTCCAGATCCCGCTTGGTTCAAGTGAAGTTGACCACACAGTTGGAAAATTTATGAGGACACTGGAATCTATGTTAATCTTTGCTTGATTATCTTTTGGTTTGTTAGATTTTATCTTGCAGGATAGCCGAGAGCTATGAATACTAGGTTTGAGCTGACTGAGTCTGGGTTTGAATTGTCGACCCCGCTATAATACTTTGGTGTTCAGGTGGTTCACATTAGGAACCAGGCATCAATGTGTGTGCCATCCTTCGTATGAACGATTGAATGGATTGTCCCAATTGCTGGGCATTAGTGGGACATTATAGGTCCCGAAGTAATCCATGTCAAATAATAGAGGTAACTATCATCAGAACAAAGCCTGGTGTTGCTTAGTGATTAGGGTGGATGGCTTGGGATCTTAGGGTCCTGAGTTCGAGCCCCTTCATCCGTTGAATTAACACTCGGTCGTGTTGACTCAGCCTGTATCCTTCTGAGGTCGGATGAAATGAGTACCAGATATACTTTGTTATGGGGCACTGCTGCAGCCAGGCATAGCTCACCCTCACCAATGATACAACCAGGCATCTGCAGGCTGCACATGAAGATCATCTGCACTTGCAGACTGCACATTGTTGGCACACTGGCCAATTCCAAATCCTGCACACTCAGGCAAGTATCCTGGGTCAGAGTGGCACCCATTGGGCATTGTAATCCTGAACTAAGAGACAGCTTCTGGCAGATCCGATGTTTGTATGGAGATACAGTACATGTACGAGTATGAGTTTGTGTTTCAATTAGACTTTGCTTCAAGTACTGTATTTCTTATTTGCAGAATCTTTCGAAACAACCTTTTTTTTGTAATATCTTTCTCGAGGCTCGTATGAGAGATTAACACCAACAACGCACAGCAGGGAGGCATGAGACAAGTATTGGGGGTGAGTGGGAAGGACAAACAGTGGGAACAGAGACATTAGGAGATCTGTGAAGGGAGAGGATGGGGCGGGTTAAATGGGGATACAAGATGGAGCATTACAGGGACTTTCAGGAAGGGAAAGCAGGGAATTTGCAGGAGGTGGGTTTGGGTGTGGGATTAACGGGGGTAAAAAATATCGGATTTTTGATGGGGGACGATAGAGGAGGTGGTGAACAACTGTCTTGAGGCCTGGAGGAAAGAATGGGATGAACAGACGTGAGGGGTTTATTCCAAAGCAGGAAAAAAGAGATGAAAGAGTAATTTGTGATTTTGGTAGTTTACAGACGGGTTGTTGGCGGATTTGAAACCCCTGCGGAATATAGCAGGGACAAATTGCAGACATAGCAGGGGGGGGGGCAGAGACTGGAGAGGAGATGGTGGAAGACAGAAAGACACCGACGCCTGCGGTGGGAAGAGAGTGAGGACCCAAAGACTCAACCGCGTGGGAGCCGAGAATATGGGAGGCAGGGAGCACCGCCCAGAGGGGGGGGAGCAGTTACTCCATCAGGTTGCAGACGAAAGCGTTTGTATGTGGTCAGGAGCTCAGGTGGTCGCGAGGAAGGCTTGCACGACAGAGGATTCCCAGTCGGCGACTGTGCGCTTTTGTGAGGCGTTGGGAATGTGACTTTCCACGAAGGATCATGGCGATAGTGAGACCCAAGAAGTTGAAAGAAAAGACTTCTTCAGGATTGTTGAGAAGTAGATGGTGGGGGGGGGGTGGGGAGGGGATGGGGTGGGTTGTGGGGGAGGGGATGGGTGGGGTGTGGGGGGGTCCAAACATCCTTCAGAGAGACAAGTGGGAGTGTGAGTTTTTCCGATTTGAAGGACACGTCCATGTGTTGGACGAGTTTGTTGATTTTACCCATCTGCAGAGAGCGAAGAAGCTGCTGCTTGCCGAGTCTGAGGATGACAATGGTACGACAGAGGGTGATGTCATCAGCAAAAATTTAAGAGGATTTTCAGAGAGTCGGAGAGGTCGTTGATGAAACAGAAAAGAAACAGCCAGGAAGCTGTCTTGAGGAACTCAGCCTGGACAGAAGAGGGATGAAATAACTCCATTAGGGGCCACAGGTTGGTGTGACAGGGAGAGGAGTCTGGGCATGAGTGGAGATGGCCTTGGGATACCATAGGAAGAGATGTTGGTGAGCAGGGCAGGGTTTTGGCCAAGAAAACCTTTTTTGTCAAGACGCGATATTTGTCTTGGGATACGGCTCGGATTTCATGTCCTGCATTGAGGACCTTCCATCCATTGGGAGAGCAGAAGCAGCATATCCAGGTTGAGTGACCTGGTCTGAACCAAATTTGATGATCGGAATCAGGCCATTGTGAGAAAGAAGGATTTAAATGTCTGAGCAATGATGGATTCCAAACCTTGCTGATGATTGGTGGCTGATGTCTATAGGTGCAGGGATCTGTTTTGCACCTTTTCATGCAGCAGGTGCAAACACCTTTATGTTTTTGCACCTTTCCATTTTCCTATACGTAACTTGAATATGCAAACCATGTTTGCCCAATCTTCTTTGTTTTGTACACGAAGTCTAGGGCTCGTTCGTGAAGAGCTAGACAGTGAACGGATCAGGACACAACCAAACAAAGGAACAGTAGAAAGATGGGGGTGTGGGGGGGCATCAACAGCGGGTTCTGGACAAGCGAGGTAGAACTTTGAGCAAATTAACGGCGTGGGAAGGAATGAAGGGAAGGGAGGATGCCATTGGGTGGACAAGACGGATAAGAGAAAACTCTCATTAAGGAACTGTAATTTGGAAAGAGATAGGCATGTGAAGGAGGGCGTTAATGAGGGTAGAAAAGATCATAGTATTTTTTTGGATGGGGCATGAGATATGGTGAGCAGCTGTCTTGCAAGACCTGGAGGGAAGAAAGATATTGAGAGAATGTGGAAGTTGATTCCAGGCAGGAAAGATGAACGAATGAGTGGAGGTGAGCAGTGATCGGTTTGGGAAGTACACCAGAATGAATGCTGGTGCCCCGTGCATTCCTGCAGAAGCCTGGAGGGGAAGGGGGGGGGGTTGAAGGTAGGGAAATAGCGTTTGAGCAGACGAAGAGCGGTTAGGGACAGAGTGACCACGTACCTGTTTCTGCATGCGAGTGATGGACTGTAGGCTCGCTTCATCGCGGAAGTTCCAGTTATCTTGAAGACCTTGCTTTCCATGATGTTAACCTCTAGAGCCCCAGGGTTATTTTTTTGTTCACCCAGAATGTGGGCTCTTGGGGTTAGCTGAGTAAGATGTGAGCAGCGGAGCCAGCCCAGAGGGGAGAGCGTCTCCATCAGGTGTGGATGAGGCCCTATTGGTATTAGTAGTTAGGTGTTGTCAAAGACTTTCCATGATGGGGGATGCTGCTGTGAGTGTTTGGGAGGTCATTTGGAATGTATTTGTCGAAGAAGATCATGGCTGATGGGGGCCCAAGAGTTTTGGTGATCATTCTTCAAGAGCCCACGAAATCCCTCCACCCCGTCTTCCCCGCCCCCCCCCCCCCTCGGGATGTTAAAAGTATGCTTCACAATCATGCGCATAGCTAGACTGCTCTCATTTGCATTGAAAACCGCCACACCCCAAAAAAAACACTTTAAACTGCTCGCAACTGTGGGCGTGATGATGGCTCTGAGGTTGGCAGAGACCATCGTGTTGTTGGGAGGTAAGAATAACCAGGGCATGGTCAGTTCCGCAACATCAGAATGAGTAATTGAGGGAGAGTAGCTTCGAGATGCGTCAGACTGGCGCAAATTTGGCTCAGAGTTTTTGATGAGCAGCTCAAACAAGTCAGCACCCAGAGCAGGCAAATCTCTCTCTTTTTGAGTTGCTTGACCTCCTAGTTGATAGCCTACGATCAGGCTTGTTACCACTTAGCTGTCGCAGGGCCATATTCGCTCTCATACCTAAAGGCCCTGTCACACCTTGACGATTTAGCCAGCGTATGCCTATTTATGAAAAATTTGTCTAAAACG
>CM068966.1:40409238-40428842 GCA_035128595.1 Eptatretus atami
TAGACATGCAGCCTCATTGCGGAGATGCCAATGATCCGAAATGCCTTGGTTTCCACAGCGTGAAGCCAAGAAAGGTGGGAGGCAGGAGCACCAGCCCAAAGGGGAGAGCAGTACTTCATCAGGCTGCGGGACGAAAGCTTTGTAAGTGTCAGGAGCTCAGGTGGGCCGAGGAAGGACTTTGGACGACGTAGGATTCCCAGTCGGCGACTGGCTTTGGAGGCGAGGTTTGAAATGTGGCTTTCCCAGGAAAGGTCATGGCAGATAGTGAGACCCAGAAGCTTGAAAGAAAGGACTTCTTCCAGAGGATTGTTGAGAAAGTGGATGGGGTGGTTTTCTAAACGGTCCTTTCGGAGAGACATAGTGAGAGTGTGAGATTTGTCCGGATTGAAAGACATGTTCCACGTGTTGGACCAGTTTGTGATTTTACCCCAGATCTGCAGTGACGAAGAAGCTGCTGCTTGCCGGTCTGAGGATGACTGATGGTACGGCAGAGGTGGAGTCATCAGCAAAGAGATATAGAGGTTTCCAGAGAGTCGGAGAGATCATTGATGAAAACCAGAAAAAGAACAGGGCCCAGAAAGTTACCTTGAGGAACTCCTGCCTGGACAGGAAGAGGGGATGATAGAACTCCATTTTAGGGCCACACGTTGACTTCGACAGGAGAGGAAGTCTGCGAGCCATGAGTGGAGATGGCCTTGGATACACATAGGAAGAGAAATACCTTGGATCAGTATGTTGCCTTGGATACCATAGAATTTGCATTTGCTATATTCAATAGGATAGGAATCTGGGATCCAAGATATTTTCAAACCTGTCTTCAAGTTTTTTTACACACACACACACACACACAACACACACACAACACACACACACACACACACACACACACACACACACACACACACACCACACACACACACCACCACACACAACATTTCTCACCTTGGAACTCTTTTAAAAGGTTATACAGCAATTTGGTGGAGTTGGTGTTGCAATTCCGATGGTAATGTACTGTCCTTCATTTGCGACATCTTGTTGACTCCTGTGGAGAAGAAGGTTTTCATATGCCTTTTTCTCTGCCCCTTGTCGAAGTAGATCTGAAAATTCAAGGAATCGGATATTTTGACAGAAACATATTAAATATCACTCAATCACCGCAGGTTGTCGGTGGTCTTTCTGTCTTCTACCGTCTCCTCTCCAGCCTACCCCCCTGCTCTCTCTGCGATTTGTCCCCACCACATTTCCTCAGGGTGCTCAAGGTCCGCCAACAACCCCTTCTGGTAAAACTACCAAAATCACGAATCACTGCTCACCTTCACTCTTTCATTCCTCTTTTTTCCCGCCTTTGGAATAAACTCCCTCACTCTATTCAATCCCATTCTTCCCTCCAGGCCTTCAAAACAGCTGTCCACCACCACCTCTTATCATCCCCCATCCAAATCCTCGATCTTTTCTACCCCCGATAATCACCCAGACCCACCTCCTTCAAATTCCCTGCTTTCCTTCCTGAAATCCCTGTAATGTCCATCTTCTATTCCCCATGTTCCCTGTCCCATCCCTCTCCCTTCCACAGATCTCCAAATGTCTATGTTCCCCACTATTTTGTCCTTCCCACTCCTCCCCTCCTGTCTCATGCCCCCCTTGATGTGCGTTGTGTGTTAGCTCTCATACGAGCCTCGACAAGGTATACAAAAAAAAAAAAATTGCTGCAGAAAGGTAAACTTCAAACAGCTATTTCATCACATTCCAAGATTTTTGATTAAAGGTGTCGAACATCTGATCTATGTTTCAGCCCGAGTCAGTTTATCTCACTTTTTCTGCCTACAAATGATCCATATTGTTGGTAGGATATGGCTCGAACGAGGTGCTGTGCTGTTGTCATTGGAACCAGTTCATCAGAAGAACGCAAAGCTCTCCTTTTATTTCCTGACACTTCAAAAAACCGTCATCGTCAATTGACACCACTCGTAGATGCAACGGGCAAACTTGCTGCACGCTGGCAACATACTGATGCCCTCTCCAAATTGTTTTGTCATTGAATCTTGCATTGTGTCGATACCACTGTCTATGGTACCTCTATTCTGAATCTCATTTAAAAAATGGCACTGATCAGAAAGAATCATTGTCGTTCAACCAGGTTTCTGTTCTCTCCACATAATAACTGCCACTTCTGCACGCATTCCTTGACTCTAGCCCAGCTGGTTTCAGTAAATTGTGTGATATTCTTCGAAGAGTTAACCTCACCAATATGTTGCAGACATTCCATTTTTAGCAATGAGATGTTTCATTGATCAGGAAGGGAAAAGCAGTGAGATAGCCGGTGCAGCACTTTTGAAAGGCTGAACAGAAGTGGAGCACAACACAGCAACAGTACACAGTTGGTTCCACAAATCCGACCTGATCAACCAGTCAGGTTTGTGCAATGGCCGAGATGCCTACTGGTGTGACTCTGGAAGGTCACTCAAATATGATCGCAACTCGGCCCACGCGTAAAATGTTTGTGCTTTTAGATGCTTTCATGCAACATAAGAAGAAATGAGTAAAAATAATAAGATTTACTTTGTTGCAACATCAAAATCCATTGAGTTGTTGCTGCAGCTTCTCTGGTATTAGAAGATTACAAAATTCCATCCTCTGATTTTCCGCTCGAAGAAGGTCCAAGCTGATTATGGTTGCTGCTATATATTATTTCTTTTTCACTTGGATCTAACTTGGTGCTTTTTATGGTCATAATTTCGGCAAAAGTTAAGTCCAGTGAATAAATATTTGTTGTTGTGTCCATGAAAACAATGACGGTCATCACAGAATATGATAGCGACAAGATTGACCGTACTGTGGTCACAACCTGTGACACTATATATATATATATATAATATATATATATATATATATATATATATATATATATTATATATATATATATATATATTTCACTCTCCAAAGTCCATTCAACTGTGTTCATCCTTGCTTATGTCCCAGTGTCTTTGTGGTGAAAGCTGGGTCTGAGAATAATTTAAAAATCATTACCCATGTGTCACCTTACATCTCCAATCTGTCTCAATAACTTTGTGTGTGTCGGTCCCATGTTCCCATGTGAATGAATAAGATGAGATTATAGATAACATTCATCATGATTCCGTCCAGGGGATTTACCTTTATATCTGGTGCGTGTGCGTGTGTGTGTGTGGCGGTTTGTTGGTTGTTATCTTCATCTGCGGGTTTCAGGAGGTGGAACGGAATCCTCCCAGATCTCAAAGTATCCACCTCCGTTTCAGTAAGGGATCATGATTCATGGACCAATTTGTGAAGTTTTCTTGTTCTCAAAGTTTTGTTCCAAGGGCTCTTTTGAGGATCGTCACCAAGCCCTGGACAGCTTCCAACTGCAATTTGTTTCTAGTAATATTCCCAGGGATGGTTTTTAAGATCTCCGTGAGGTTCTTTTTTTTATCGTCCCCATTGCTCCAATAATCTCTGCTACAATTTTGACACTCATCAGCTTCCAGGATCTTTTCACTTCATTTTTGAGATCTTGGTATTTGTTCATTTTCTTGATTTCTTGTGTTTTAGACCAAAATCGCGAGGTACTGATACCTCAATTAGCAATGCCTTCTTTTTATTTTTGTACCTCCGTACGATATCTGGTAACAATGCTTTGTTTTTCTATGTTCTCGCTCGATGGGATCGTAAGGTCATACGTGAGCATTACTTCCTTGTTCTCAGTGATTGCTTTGGATCATGTTTCTATAGTTTTCTGGAACTGGGATATTGAGACTTTTTCAGATGTGCCAGTAGATTTCTCTACAAACTTTGTTGTGCCTTTGGGTGTACAGCTGCTCTGGCATGAGTTTATTTATTTATTTATCCCAATAGGAAGTGGCGAATACTTTCTGTTTCTACATGCAGAACCTACACCTCCTCTTATTTATTTTATTTTTATATATCTTCCTGCTCTTTTATCGTTTTCCCAGTTGTCATTGTATATATCTGTTGATATTTCATTTTCTTTTTCTTTTGTCTTTTTGGCAATTGTTGGGGCTGTATTCATTGTTGTTTTAGTTTCTCGGTGTGATATCTTCCATTTGCACCTGTCCTTGGAAATATTTTGTTAGGTGGGTTAGGGATACCTTCTCTGCTGTGTCGTTTTCATGTTTGCTTACAAATTCTGGACCTTGCTGTATTCGGCAATTAATATGGGCTGTGTTGCTTTTATCCTTTATTGTTATAGTGTTGCTCCCTAGACAAAGTGTCCAACGTATTGATATATCCAAGCTTCGGAGAATGCTTGACCCCGATCATGTGGCCATGAAAGCCCATGAAGCACAATATCTTAACCGATCGTGAACGTGGGTGTTTTTATTTTTAAACTATTGCAGTGCAAAGCTCCGTCTCGGATGGTTGAGGTGCTGGAGCGGCATTCTGATGCGCATTGTGTCGTCAAAGCACTACACCCCTCTTTATGAGTGACGATGCATGACATCGTGTGACGATGCATGACATCGTGGAATGATGTGTTTGAGGTGGGCTGTCGTGGTGTGGTCCATTTTTCTGCGAGGTGTATGCATGTCCCGTTGCTGTTGCCCACTTGCCTTCTTTCCTTTCCATCTTGCACCATCCCATCCTTGATGATTTTATTAATGGTTGTATTGTGTTGGGATGTCAATTGTTGTATTTGTTAGATCAGGCTTCTAATCGCTGATGTTTATTGGGTGTGATATCCAATAGATGAATAAAGTTCTGAAACATAATTTAGGTTTCAAAATATTTTTGGTACATTTGAAGCGCGAAAGTTACATTTCACCCAAACAACTTTAAAAGAAAAACTGTGAAAGATAATTACCCCGAACAGTAAGTACTTTACTGAAGTATTTTCTGTGATACTGTAATTGTCAATTTGTGACGTGGATGTTTCTATCTGTTTGTTTAACTGAATTAATATTGTACATTCTACGTTGACACAACAATACAGCAAATACAAGTAATCCATGACTCAAATGCTCCGACAAAACCACGTCCGTCGGAGAGTGGTTCCATTGTACGTACTTATTTTTTTTAAGACCTTAGCAATGAGCATCACAAACAACAGCTGATTGTCAAGGATTATTTTTGTCTCCATCGACCCAAGACCTATTTTAAAAATAAAAAATCTCGACAACCTCATTTTCCATTTCGGAAAAAGGAAACCTCGCAATGTGAACAGTTGTCAGGGAAGGGAATTGGCACACAGTCACAGGAAATGAAGAATGATCACTCGCACGATTACAAAAAGTATTGGGACAGGAAGGAAATATTTGGGGGTTATTGATTCGCAACTCTGTGTTGGATTACTAATGGGGTTGTCCCAAACATTTCATTTCAGAAGTTGAAAGATGTCAGACATATTAATTGCACCATTCCTCTTTCTCTGCAGTACTCTGGTGCCTTGTGCTTTTGGTTTGGTCCTCTAGTGGTGTTACAAAACATCTCACAATGTTAATGGTTTCATTGTGCTATGTCGTGGCTTTTGGCTTGTTGCGACAGATATTCAGGTTGTCATGAAGCAATTTGCAACAGGCACAGCGATGTGGCAAGGAACGTCTTCACGCTGGCAGACGTAAGGATTTGACTCCGTACAATATTGCATCAAAGCCGCCAGTGCATCATTTTCTGATGTGTTGTGGTTCGGACACCTTTTATAAAGCACGTTGCATTGCATTTTGGGGGGGGGGGGAAAAAAGCATACTAGTGCAGGTTGTGAGGTTACTTTTCAATTTTGAGTTTGTTGTCCCAATACTTTTGCTCCTCTTGCATATTTTCCAACATTGGAAAACAATTTTACCAAGTCCGTGGCAGTTGTGGAATGTGTTGCATCATTTTGTGTAAATGACACAATTACTTGCAGTAATTATTTTTTTATTTTATTGGCAAACTGTCATGGTTCTTGTGTGTCACGTCCGTCCTAACTTGTAGCCAATTATGAGTAGTTGTCAGAAATAAGAGGCTGTAGGTTGTTATCTTTTGAGGTCTCTTGTTATATACATCTTACAACGTAAATCCTCTTCATTTTGAAAAAGTTGCAATGCTTACGAAAGACCAACTTTGGTACAATACTGATCGTGGTGCTGTGGTTTCTAACTTCTCTTTTTTGTGGAGTTGCCAATTGCAAAAAAATAGATTTAGTTGAAGGTACATATAATAGGTGGGTAATCTGAATTTTGTGGATGGTTGGGAAGGGGAGAATAATTAATTGTAAAGCTGGGAAGAGAGTATGGGGTGGGGGGGGGGGGGGGCAAGGGGAAGTGAGAGATTAGGTGATGGAGAAATTTTATCAATCAAACCTGATAAATTTGTTTTCTTGAAGGTTCATGAGAGATGTGAGATAAATCTTGAAGCCTGTGTTTTTCCTCTTTTGTATGCAGCACATGGGTGGTGCTGATTCAGTGACCTCTGTTGGTGAGAGCAGGAATTTTGTAATTTGTTCAGGGTGCCAGCGATTGCTTTGCCCAATGTTCGTGAAGGACACCTTGGGATCTTTAACATCCACCAATTGATGCTAACAGATGGGACGCCAAGTTTTAAAAACTTATCCGAGGGACGGCACATACATTGATTAATAATCCTACCTGTAAAACACCGGGATGACAGTTTATAGCTGAGTCCGGGATTGCTTGGAGGCGAATGTACGTACTTCTAAGCTATCCTCTCAGCCCATCTTCTCTGTTGATTTGATGGGGTTTTTTTTGATCCCCTCATTTTCTTTGATTTTTCAGGTGCACAAGCTGGGGTGATTTTGTATTTTCAGCAGATCGCCTGGTAAGTCTAAAAATGATCCTTTGCCTGTCTTTGACCATATTGTTGTAGGAATGCATTCTAGGGGGTAACGTTACATAGCACAGCAATAGTTATATTTCCTATATTGCATGTATCAGCATGAGCTTGAGTTTTTTTTAAATATTTTATTGTGATATTGGATATGCGTCGTTTTATGTATTGAAAGCCGGTGTCTTCATTCCCTCCCTTGTGTGTGTCTAAAATCGCCATCCCTTGATGCCCTTTTTAATGCTCTCCATTTGGAATCTGTCTTTCATGTCCCTTGAAATGATCTGGCAGGCCATCAGACGGGAAAGTCATCATCATGGTAAAGCGTACTTTAAAAAGTAGGTGTAAAGGTCGGGGAAGTTTTTGCCCCACCCACGGACTGAGTATGGGCAAATGAGGGCTGAGCGGGGAGGGTTTAGTGCATCACGGACAAAGGTGGGGGCTGTACCTATGATGGGGGGGGGGGGGGGTGAGATGTGCACCGAGCTTATGGCAGAACCTGCATGCGAGCTGCAACAGGGTTTCTCCACAGACCAAGCCTTTGCCTTTGATTAGCTTTGAGCTACCCCTGAAAGTAGTAGTCAGGAGGAGACTGATCTGGGACTAGCAAGGCCTAGGATTGTCCATCGGTCAAAAAAAATTTTTTTGAACCTCTCCCTCTTATTTATTCAGTCTGGTACTGTAGTAACTATATCTTGTACGGATACAGTTTCAGATCGTCGTGTATGATTCTGCTAATGGTGATTCACGCGAGAAGTTCCCACCAGCTGTGTGAGTCTGTCTGTAGATTTTTCTCTGATGGCTTTTGATGTTCTCACTGAAGGTTTTCAACCACTGTGTGCTTTAATTCGGTCTTTCACACTTCCAGTTTCTCTAAACCTTTCAACAATACGTTTGATGGTTTTTGTATTGTGCAATTTTGCATTCGGATAAACCCGACGAAACTGCCTTTTGGTAGAAACGTATGACGTGTCGCAGAAAAAGCCTCCAACTTGAGCATCCTTTGGGGCACATAGAATGATTTGACGTGGTTGGAACTTCCATAGAAAAACATTAAATTCGAAAAGACAATCAGAGATTGTAGATCCTTGCCATTACTTGTTTTGTGTGGTGTTTGTGTCGTTTTGTGTGGCGTTTGTGTACTGGTTTGTTACATAAATAATAAGGACATAATTAGAACTGTCACTTTATAAATGCTGGCAGTGATGACCGGGTTTCCAAGACGTCCCGCTTTGATGCAACCCCGCTTTGATTGACAGCTGACCCTGACCCATGCCATTTATTTATTAATATTCAATTGAATTTAGAATGAGATTTAAATAAATTAAATTCAAATCAAATGGAAGACCAAATAGGTACAGTCCTGCATTGGAGTAATCACAAGGAACCCAACAAGCAAAAAGCAAAGACGAAGGCATCAGGAGGAACCTGGATAGGATTCACATTTCAGCTGTTACTCCTCTGTCCTCAAACCCATCCATCCAGACAAAGCCAAGTGAACCTTATTCAAAAAGAACCCAGATCAAAGAATTTAATAATTCTGGCTTCCAGACCATGCATTCGATCAAGTTGAAATTTAAAACATTTATTTCCCCATCACTATCTAGATCATAAAATGTGAAGTTTCATGTCGATTGATTAAGTGGTTCCAAAAAACATTTAATATTTTTCTTCAATCCAATATGGCTGCCAAACCCATGTGACCTATCAATTATACCTGAACAAACTTGAACACCCAAGGCTTGGGAACATTTATGCGAAGTTTCCCCTTGACCTATCCAGCCATTCTGGAGATTTTTTTTATAGGTTTAGGGTAAATCCAATATGGCAGCCAAAACCATGTGACCTATGACATCATATTGGTGAACCTTTGTCCTCATGGATCGGCGGCCATACGTGTAACGTTTCATCTCGATCTGTTCAACCACTTCAGAGAGATTTTTTAAAACTTTTTTTTTAACAATATGGCTGCCAAATCATGTGACATGACATCAACAAATCTTTTTATGTGGACCATTTTATACCAAGATGACCCACAAAGATTTTCATACTGTTCAGATGTAGCGTTCTACATATGCAATTATGATGTCATAATGAAGGCACCTATGACATCTTAAGAAAATCAAAATCGCACTTATTCCATGAGGAGTACTTGCTATGTGCCAAGTTTCAATTTTTTTCATTTCTCACCTTGGAACTCTTTTTAAAAGGTTATACAGCAATTTGGTGGAGTTGGTGTTGCAATTCCGATGGTAATGTACTGTCCTTCATTTGCGACATCTTGTTGACTCCAATGTGGAGAAGAAGGTTTTCATATGCCTTTTTCTCTGCCCCTTGTCGAAGTAGATCTGAAAATTCAAGGAATCGGATATTTTGACAGAAACATATTAAATATCACTCAATCACCGCAGGTTGGTCGGTGGTCTTTCTGTCTTCTACCGTCTCCTCTCCAGCCTAGCCCCCCGTATAACCTTGTCGAGGCTCGTATGAGAGCTAACACACAACGCACATCAAGGGGGCATGAGACAGGAGGGGAGGGAGTGGGAAGGACAAAATAGTGGGGAACATAGACATTTGGAGATCTGTGGAAGGGAGAGGGATGGGACAGGGAACATGGGGAATAGAAGATGGACATTACAGGGATTTCAGGAAGGAAAGCAGGGAATTTGAAGGAGGTGGGCTTGGGTGGATTATCGGGGTAGAAAAGATCGAGGATTTGGATGGGGGATGATAAGAGGTGGTGGTGGACAGCTGTTTTGAAGGCCTGGAGGGAAGAATGGGATTGAATAGAGTGAGGGAGTTTATTCCAAAGGCGGGAAAAAAGAGGAATGAAAGAGTGAAGGTGAGCAGTGATTCGTGATTTTGGTAGTTTTACCAGAAGGGGTTGTTGGCGGACCTTGAGCACCCTGAGGAAATGTGGTGGGGACAAATCGCAGAGAGAGCAGGGGGGCTAGGCTGGAGAGGAGACGGTAGAAGACAGAAAGACCACCGACCAACCTGCGGTGATTGAGTGATATTTAATATGTTTCTGTCAAAATATCCGATTCCTTGAATTTTCAGATCTACTTCGACAAGGGGCAGAGAAAAAGGCATATGAAAACCTTCTTCTCCACAGGAGTCAACAAGATGTCGCAAATGAAGGACAGTACATTACCATCGGAATTGCAACACCAACTCCACCAAATTGCTGTATAACCTTTTAAAAGAGTTCCAAGGTGAGAAATGTTGTGTGTGGTGTGTGTGTGTGTGTGGTGTGTGTGTGTGTGTGTGTGTGTGTGTGTGTGTGTGTGTGTGTGTTGTGTGTGTGTTGTGTGTGTGTGTGTGTGTGTAAAAAAACTTGAAGACAGGTTTGAAAATATCTTGGATCCCAGATTCCTAATCCTATTGAATATAGCAAATGCAAATTCCTATGGTATCCAAGGCAACATACTGATCCAAGGTATTTCTCTTCCTATGGTATCCAAGGCCATCTCCACTCATGGCTCGCAGACTTCCTCTCCTGTCGAAGTCAACGTGTGGCCCTAAATGGAGTTCTATCATCCCTCTTCCTGTCCAGGCAGGAGTTCCTCAAGGTAACTTTCTGGGCCCTGTTCTTTTTCTGGTTTTCATCAATGATCTCTCCGACTCTCTGGAAACCTCTATATCTCTTTGCTGATGACTCCACCTCTGCCGTACCATCAGTCATCCTCAGACCGGCAAGCAGCAGCTTCTTCGCTCACTGCAGATCTGGGTAAAATCACAAACTGGTCCAACACGTGGAACATGTCTTTCAATCCGGACAAATCTCACACTCTCACTATGTCTCTCCGAAAGGACCGTTTAGAAAACCACCCCATCCACTTTCTCAACAATCCTCTGAGAAGTCCTTTCTTTCAAGCTTCTGGGTCTCACTATCTGCCATGACCTTTCCTGGGAAAGCCACATTTCAAACCTCGCCTCCAAAGCCAGTCGCCGACTGGGAATCCTACGTCGTCCAAAGTCCTTCCTCGGCCCACCTGAGCTCCTGACCACTTACAAAGCTTTCGTCCGCAGCCTGATGAAGTACTGCTCTCCCCTTTGGGCTGGTGCTCCTGCTCCCACCTTTCTTGGCTTCACGCTGTGGAAACCAAGGCATTTCGGATCATTGGCATCTCCGCAATGAGGCTGAGTCTTTGGGCCTCTCACTCTCTCACCGCAGGCTGGTCGGTGGTCTTTCTGTCTTCTACCATCTCCTCTGCAGCCTAGCCCCCCCTGCTCTCTCTGTGATTTGTCCCACCACATTTCCGCAGGGCGCTCAAGGTCTGCTAACAACCCCCTTCTGGTAAAACCACCAAAATCACAAATCACTGCTCACCTTCACTCTTTCATTCCTCTTTTTTCCCACCTTTGGAATAAACTCCCTCACTCTATTCAATCCCACTCTTCCCTCCAGGCCTTCAAAACAGCTGTCCACCACCACCTCTTATCATCCCCATCCAAATCCTCGAGCTTTTCTACCCCGATAATCCACCCAACCACCTCCTTCAAATTCCCTGAGTTCCTTCCTGAAAGTCCCTGTAATGTCCATCTTGTTTCCCCATGTTCCCCACCCCATCCCTCTCCCTTCCACAGTCTCCCAATTAAATGTCTCTTTTCCCCACTGTTTTGTCCTTCCACTCCCGCCCCTCTTGTCTCATGCCCCCTTGCTGTGTGTTGTGTGTTAGCTCTCCCACGAGCCTCGACAATGTATACAAAAAAAAAAAATACAATTGGCATTGAGTATAATAGTTCAAATTATATTTGTTTATCTCCTCCAGGTGTTTATCAAGCAAGCCAGCATGTGTGAAGGAATAGATGCTTCCAGGAACACGTGAGTACATTCATCCTTGTCTTTGTGTTGTACTTGATATTTGCATGTACCCTCATATGATTTGATGCACTTAATATACTGATAAATTGTCTCTTTCATCGGTTCTCAGTTCCCATAAACTGAAGGATCGATTGAAGGCAAAATATCCGCAACTATGATTCCATTGCCCATCCCAAAGAACCAGGACTGAGCTCGTTTTCATGGAGAACATTTCATCTGGACCTCTATAGAATGGATGATGTTTCTAGCTCTGAAACTGAAAATGAATTGAACCTCACAGAAACTGACACTGCACCAAGTCCAGTGAAGTCGAGGGTGCAGTCCAGCTTGCATGTCCTTTATAAGTCTGCATTAATGCTTCAAAAGGAACCTTCACTTTCCAGGGGCCTCAATGTGGAGGCTCCTGAAGCCATTGTATCAATTTCACGATTAATACTCAAACGGAAGACCAAATACTAAATTGGAGTCATCAGAAGGAACCTGAATAAATAAGACCAAAGATGGAGTCATCAGGAGGAACCATTCTAGAATGGGACAACACTCTAGCATGGGCTATTGATGCATCAGATGTGTCTACTCTGAAAGCTTTTGTCAATGTCCAAGGGCACTCATCTTAAGCTACTGTCAATCCTACAGGATGTCAATTTTGTTATATTATAAAGGAATAAATTGCACCCCTAAGTCAATGTGTTTAGGTCTCACGATGAACATCTTACAGGATCTTCGAAGGTTCTTGCGCTGTTGATAAGCTTGGACACTGTGTTTCATATTCAACTATTCTTCCACTTATAGACGGGTCAATATACTGCCTGACCCCCAAAAAATTGCAAATTTTTGTTTTATGCTTATTTCTAGTAGTTTATGATGTAGAGACAACATATTAAAAGTTGGACAATTTTGACGCATGGGAAAGTCCCTCAGTGACGTCAGAAAACAAGATGGCTGCCGGCAGATAAAACGTCAAAAATTGACTGATATCATCAGACCACTAACAATTTAAAGTTAATTTTGCACCAATATTTGTATTATGATCGTTGCTGGTAGTTTATGCAGTGCTAATCCTGAGACCATTCGCAATTTAAAGTAAATATTTGCACAATATATGTTCTTTGATTGTTCTGCCAGTCTATGACATGGAAAGCAACATATAAAAAATTGGACAATTTGACACATGTGGAAGTACAATATGCCTTCTAGTCTTAGATTCCAGTTTCATCGTCCTCCTCCTCCTCCTCCTCATCTCTGGTTCAACACTCATATTGTCACAGTTGCTGTCCTGGCAATGTCCACATGCACTGGTGCATTCTAATCCATGCTTCCTACATGAACACCTAGTGTTTTGCCCCCCTGAACAGTTGCAGTGATCATCTGAAGTAGTATGTCTGGGCAGGCTTGTGTCTGTCATCACTGGAACAAGTTTTCCTCCTTCTACCTTCCATCCCCACTCCGTTGGCTCCATTCCACAACAAAGCCCATCCATTCCATTACCTGGTAATAGGTCCGCAGAGAATGAAACTTGCAGGCAGCGGATGTCGGGGGCAGTCTTTCAGGAGTACAAATGCCTTAGCCCTTGCAACCTTTTTGCAGAGAATGTTGTATCTGATCGATGCCAATGAGTCGTTCTGATTTGCTTTAAACAATGCCACCATTGCTCTGCAGCCTGCAGTTTCAATAACATCCTGACTCTGCTGTGGTTTACAGAACACCTTGAGCTGTCTATCAGTTCCTTTTCTTCTTGATGATTCTTTGAAACCCTGACTTCTTTCCAATCCCAAAGACACGAGACGTTGCGTCACAGCCAGTTAATGCATGAAGGAACAATATATCTCTGCAGGCTGCATTTCCAAGTATCTGCTGAAGGACTTTGATATTGTAGACATTTGTTTTGCCTTGTCAGAACGGAAATAGAGTTCAATGCAGTTTGTCTCCACCAATAGAAGAGCAGGAGGAGAAGGAGATCTGTATCTTCTCCAATGAGGGTTGTAGATCTGGAAGCCGCATTTGCGACGGCCGCTTTTGCAATCTCAACATCAGCATCTCCCTCTGCTTGGATAACCTCACAGCCTTCCTTGCGCAACACCTCTATAATCAACAGTATCATTGCCTGCTTGTTTGACTCATTCGACAGAAAGTCCTCCTTTTTCCCAACAAATTTTGTTGACTCCGTAATGTTAACCTTGGTGGCATTCTTGTTTCTATTCCGACGTTGATGAGAACAGTCCTTTGTGCTTGGCCCAGCTCATAACCATCAAACACAACAGTAGCTTTGCCATAGTGTCTGACTGTAAATGAGGCATATTCATCTGCAATGGAACTGTAGGTGAATCCCTCTGTCCACTTTAAGCGGTGATAAGTGATCCCCGTCAAGAACATAGTGATCTGTTCCTGGAACTGTCTGGTTGACAGCATTGTCAGATTTGGTTGGAGCATAATTCCTTATTGCCTCTGCCAACTGTGGTTTATCTGGCTGGCGCAGGATGTTTTTTGCCTCAAAAAGAGACATTGGGTATGGGCAGAGTTCATATTTCATCACTTCACCTATCTGGAGATCTCCCGTCTGTGACACGACTAAGAACCTCTGGAATAGTAACGCTGGATCTATTGTGCGGTCCTCAGCAACTTTGACTGCCCTGCTGGATGCAAGTATCTTGACTTTAGAACTCCTTTGTGTGGAATAGGAGTAAGCTGGGTGATCATCCATCTTCTTGACAATGTCACTACCTACTTTGAATAGGTCATGAACATTGACATCCTCATTTGCAGTAACCCTGTGATGATATTGCGCAATGACTTGTCATCAGAAAATGGTGTGAAGCTGTCCAGTTTTTCGGCAACTTTGCCACGATCAGCTTCATCTCGGCTCACCCTGGATGTTGTCAACTCCTTATGTTGTTCACTTGTTGAGTAGCTACTCGAGGTCAGTTCTTGCATAGCAAGGTTGTAGAGGACGATATGGTTGAGACAGAGTCCAAACTGCTCTCTGGTGCTCTGACATCCCACTTCCTCGAGTCAGCCCCCCTTGGCTTTTCAGTGAGCGCATTAATGTCTGTTCTATCACAAGATCAGAGCCTAGGCCAGCCCAGTATTGGTCACTGCGCCGGATTACATGATAACCAGATTGGAACTTCTGATGAACCTCAGGGTTGTCATCCTCTAACGCAAGCATCTTCTCGAGATAGAGTCGAGCTGACTTCAGGTAATTGGGATGGCCAGCAGCTGCAAATATCGGCAAGCAAGCTGATATGGCTTGGAGATGCATCTCCAGGACCCCGTCGATCAGCTGCCACAAGTGCCCTTGCAATTCCAACATACGCTGGTAGTTGATCCAAAGTGCACTGGTTTTCGAGTCCTTTGCAAGTTTATTCCTTTCCTGATTCAATCTATTGTCAATGAAATGAATGCACTCTGATTGCAACACAGACTCTATAGTGTCACTTTCGACAGTCTCCGGGAAATGTACAGTCGCTCCAGTTCTGCCACTTGTTCTTGAAACCCAGGGTCAACTTCCACAATCTTGCCAACAACCTGACGTGTAAGACACTGATCCACAAGCAAATGGCCACGAAAAGCACGTTGCACCGCCTTCCACTCAGCATGTGCACAACAGCATTTTGACCATACACTGTTTCCAGGATCTCTTTCAGTCCACTTTTATCCATCAAACTTCCAATGGCACCCAACAAATTCATTAATGTGTGGAAGCTCCAAGCAGTAGCACTGCATTATGGATTGGGTTATCAGCAGGAAGAGCATTCACTATCTCAGAGGCCTTCCAAAACAGCGGGTTGGTCAAATGTGATGATTGCTGGCATGTTGTTTTTGATGCAAGTTTGCTCAGGTAATCAAGAGTTGAAAAGATGCAGGTTTTGTCACCTGGGTCATATCAATCATTGGGAGAAACTGTATTGAGGCTTTCCCTGGGTGATCACACTCCTCATGCAGAAAGTGCATCATGCCTTGCCAATTGGTGCACTCTTTTCGAAGCAAAATGACATCTCCCATAATATGTCAATTGTGCGATCACAAATTGATAACAAAGGGAGGGGCTGAAATTTGAGGTTGCGTTGATGTGCTCTGCATAGCGGTAATCTTTATATTGATCTTCGTCAGTTCGACGAGCTTCCTGTCAGACATTTCTTTCTAGATATGATGTGGCTAGATTGCCGCCTGGTGTAATAGCTGCTATCATGCCCATCCCATGAAAGGTACCCTTTCCATCCACGTTATGATGTTGTGGTCCACATTGTCTCCAGCAAATAACAAGGATGTATCAAGAAGTCGGTGTCACCTCCAAACACATCCGGAGCAAGGAAGAGGCTGCATTTACTTCAAACCGTTGCACTTCGAGTAAGATGAGGAAAGCCAAAGGTTGATAGACTATCTATCAAGAAACGAGACCTAACACAGGATTGCATTTGCACTGCAAGACCAAGCTGCAATGGTGCAATTACAGCCCTTGGACGCACTGCTTGGATGACTGCTTGTCCAATACCAGCAAACCTCCTAGATGTATCTTTCCCGACCAAAAGATGCTGCAGCAAGAATCGCAGGCTACTGGGACATACCCAATGCAGCAGTAAGGCTTAGGTCTGCAGTAGTTGGGTATGTATCTCTATGTTGGTGCAACTGTTGTTTTTATGTCACTTTTATTAGTTTTGCAGCAGTCTGAAGAATTGACGTTTTGTGCTTCTCATCATCTTCTCGTGTGCTTGTAATGGTCACGGAGGATTGGGACGTTTTTTCTCTGAATGTCACAATGTCATTTAAGCCTCTACCCTCTGCATGAATATAGATTCACCATATCGTTTTTTAAGCTGTTCCTTCATGTATTGGGTTCCCATATGCATTGGATTCACTATCGCCCAGGTATTGTCCATTCTAGCCACGAGGTCTGTAATTGTTAACTGTTCCTCATCATTGTCTTCAAGAAAGAGCACACCTTATCGAAAGCCTCATTCTGGTCACTGTCCTTAGGCCTTCCATTTTTCGTCTCTTGTTTGACTCAGTAGGCTTGAACCGTTGTGGAATGTCTCGCATTGTGCGAAAATTAATGTTGCAGGACTTGTGGTAACACAGTCAGCTGCATGGAGATCACCCTCAAAATATTCAATGCGGCCTTGAACAGCAATGGCCCATTCATCGCTCCTTGTTTGCAATGAACTGATATAGTTTTTACAAATGCGTCAGTCTTCACGTAGCAAAACTGGCTGTTTCTGCATGGCCTCGCTTTGGGTCCTCTTCCTTAACTTCAGTGCCGCAGAAAAGGCAATGTGTTTTACTGTCATATGGTCCAGGGAAATGCGAGCACTCCTCTTGACTGATGGACCTGATTCCGCATGATCCTTCTTGGTTAAAGCAATGTCCTTTTTGTTTTTGTGATTCACTCGGCATGATTTGTGAACACTGGTACCAGCTAGAATTCTGATGTCAAACCCCTTCGGCACTTGCACGTTGATGCCTTCTGCTCCTTTCTCACGGACTAATACTGTTTCCTCACAGTCCAATCCCTTTGCATAAAGGGCAGGTCTCTTACCATATAAAGAGTTCATTTTCTATCTCTGAAAATACAAAAATGAGATCTTTAGAAGCATGCAGTCAATTTAACATTGGCCATATACATGAATGCCATCAGAGCATTCTCCGCCCCTGAAACCGAGATATTTATGTAAGATATATATTAGGAGGAAACATACTATGGAATAATCTGCATAGTGTTCGTTTTCGACGTAGTGAATCGTGCATGGTTTTGTGACATTTTTTCATGTCAAAATTTTACTTCCCATGGTCCATTTCTGTCCAACTTTTTGATATGTTCCTAAGTAGTCTTAAATATATAAGAAATGCAATAAAACAAAAAATTTGCATTTTTTGGGTACGGCTGTTCTGGTTGTATATTGGACCCGTCTATTAAGACAGCCATGCTCATCTGCAAAATTTGTCATTGAAACTACCCAAGTTCCTCCAGGATTCATTGAGAAGCTCAATACATCCTTGTGTGGGCCAACATCGACTTCAGCGAGGAAACCTATCCGACTATGGTACTACTCATTATACCAATGGTATCGTGATCCAACGGCCTCACACAACTGAAGGCCAAGAGAGAATCCAGAAGTACGTCAAGCAATGGAGAAAAAAAATGGTCACTGCATATTTCTTTTCCGTCAGTTCTCCAATATCATCGTCACAAGCGGCAAGGACCTACCATCACATCAGCCAACATCAGAGACATTCCATTGATGTGTTTGAAGCTCCCTTCAAAAGTAAACAATTGGATTGTGTTTCATACTTATGAAAGCTTTTGAAGAAGCATCACATCAGCTACCTAATTGGACAGGTTTTAATACCTTCTCTCAAGGGACGATGAACTGGCAAAGCTTCTATCGCAGGATCGACCTGTGATAGAAGCATCACCGACTGAGATGGACATAATTACATAGTTTTGAAGATGAGTATTGACTAACAAAACTGAAATTGACAACATTGTTTCGTCTGATTTAGCCATCTATGCTAAGGCTCTGGGATCTGTTGGGCCGACACACAATATCAGGGACGACTGATACGTCTTCTGTGATTCCACCTGTGAGCTTCTCGCGGATCATAGGGAAATGATTCAGAGATGCAGGCCATTTAGACAATCTGTTGATAGGTCTCGTTGCTCATGGGTCAGTGAATGCTGTCCTGTAGGACTGCCGCTATAACCAAAGTCTTTCATGCCACAAATAAATTATAGAACACACGAACGCCTCCAGATCATAGCATTCATTGAAACACTGCCAGATGCCAGCAAGGATAAAGTCAGTGACTGTGTGGTGTTATATTATATATATTATATATATATATATATATATTATATATATATAACTATATATATACAGAATCCCCGTTTTCGCGGGGTTACGTTCCAAACCTCCCGCGCTAAGTGAAAACCGCGATGAATGGACGCTCCCCCAAAAATCGACTCGTCTGGTCGTCGGTTGGGTAGTGATTGGTTTGTGTTTGGCCTGAGATTGAGCGAGTCTGGCCTGGTCGGTTGGCATGTGATTGGTTTGAAGTGCCGGAGATCGACTAGTCTGGTCTGGTCGTGTTGGCAGTGATTGGTTTGAGGTGCGGAGATCGACTAGTTCTGGTCTGGTCGGTTTTGAGGTGCTGATTGACATTGCTCGTTCAACGGCGGCAACTGTTTCCTCCCGAGCATATATCGAGCACCTTTACCTTAACTTCTCCTGGAGCGTCCCAGACCTTCCTCTGGCGACTTCGGTTCCTTGCCAGAAGCTTTAGAAGGTGCAGGGCGTTTGGGCGGCATCGTGGGGCTGGAGAAAAAAGTAGAAAATATTCGAAGTTCACAAGTGAAACTTGTCTCGTGCGTTGTGTGACATGGTCGAGCACCACGCGTTATAATTTTATTGCTTAAATAATTTATATTTATATTAATTACCGCGATTGTACCGGGGGAATCCGCAGGAAAAAATTGAGTTACGTTCCAGGGAAACCCGCGATGAACCGGGGGGGCGCGATAGGTGAACCGCGATGAAGGCGGGGGTTGATGTGTATATATAGTATAGTATATATATACCATGTCAAGGCTCGTATAAGAGCCAAGACAGAACATATAACAAGGAGCAAGGAGACAAGAGGGCAGGAAAGGGAAACATAAAACAGTGTGGAACAGAGACGTAAGGAGTTCTGTGGAGGGAGGGATGGGCGGGGTACAAGGGATAAACAAATGGACATGACGGACTTTCAAGTCCTTACAATACAGGGACTTTCAGGAAGGAAAGCAGGGAATTTGAAGGAGGTTGATTTGAGTGGATTAACAGGGTAGAAAAGATCGTGGTTTGGATGGCGGAAATTAGAGATGGTGGTGAACGGCTGTTTGAAGACCTGGAGGGACTAGATGGGGCATTGAAGAGAGTGTGGGAGTTTGTTTCCAAAGGTGGGTGAAAAAAAATAGGACTGACAAAGAATGAAATCTCTCTTCTTT
>CM068966.1:40462225-40474608 GCA_035128595.1 Eptatretus atami
GTGTCGTTTGTGATGAGTGAGAGCCAGATATCGCTCATGGGTATCCTGTTTTCTTGAGAGACCTTGTGATGTAAATATATCTCCATAGCTTCTTCATGCTCCTTGTGTGCCAGTGACTGATGGATGTGATAAGTCTGCTGTCTGACCATAGATGCGATGATATTGATCTGTGCATGATTGACAATCGATGATTTTTTTCCCCTTCCCTCTTCTATTATGTGCCTGATGTTCTTTCAATCTAGTGGTGAACGTCCTACCTGTTTCACCAATGTAAACTTTTCCGCATCACACGGATGCGGTAAACACCTGGATGGTGGTTCGGAAGCCTTCTGTCCTGATGGGTGTGAAGAATAGGTTCAAGCTTATGTGTCGAGCGATGGCGTACTGTGAAATTAGCAGTCTTGAGAATCCGTTGTATATGGTGTGTACGTCCACTGAAGGAAGAGTAACATGTGCTCTAGGTTCCGGTGTTGGATCACGAGCTCTGTGGTTTAGTGATGATCTTGTGAGCGGGATAACCGTTGAATTAATAGACATTCGTGATGTGGCGTAGTTCGCGATGCAGGTTATTACTTGTCGCTGATGGTGTAGGCATAACGAACAAGAGTGCTGCTTACAGACTGTTGAGTTGAGAGATGATGAAAAGAGCGGTAGTTGAGGTATGATCGGTATGAGTTGGTTTCCTGTATACTTTGTGAGAGGGTTGTCATTAGGAGCCTGATAATGAGGATCCCTTATCAACAAATCGACACCTATAACTACAGCTTGCAATACACTGAGGGCATTGGACTATGATGAGCAAACTAAACCGACCAATCAGCACCCCACTATAATCAGCTAATGGGGGTGAGGAGTTGTTATAAAAGCTGTATTCATTCGTTCCAGTTACTTCCGCCTGTCGATGGCAGAGCATGTGCCAGAAACGTTGAGGCCTAATTTTTTTTGCTTTGGAGTTAATTTCTTTTAAAGTATAAAGAATGTAAATAGCTCATTTAAGAGTTCATATGTGTGAAACCTGAAACCTTTTAACTTATGAAGTCAAACTTGTTCTGTAACTTATCACCATAAAGTAGTGTACCAAGTTTCAGTTGAATATGTTAAAGGGTATGGGGGAAAAAAGTCTGAAAACCACAGGTGGGACGGATGGACGGACGGACGGAGAGCAACCTATAGTCCCCTCCAGTGAAACCGGTAGGGGACTAAATAATAGGGAAGGGCTGGAAGAACAAGAAGAAAGAAGCAGCACATATTGGTTTACATACAGTCACTAAATCCACGTGCCTACGATACTACATTCCGCTTAACTGTGACCTTGTCCCATTGTACCACAGATAGCTAAGACAGGGGGCAAGATAGACACAAGAAAACCTCCCACACCAGAACTTGCTTGGGTCTGTCATGGCTTTCGGTCCGGTCTTGGCCAAATTGCCCCTTCTGAGATAGGACACAAGAAACCTCCCCACACCAGAACTTGCTTGGGTCTGTCTTGGCCAAATTTCCCCTTCTGCAGTCGTCGGCAACCCGTGCTCGTTGGCACAGACCGTGAACTCCAACTTCAACACTGACAATGATGCAGTGCACCTGCAACTCTCGCCTTTTGTTCCAGCACCACGCCCACTCACCCCACAACCACCCGTTCATTGGCCCTGCATACAGAAGGAACATGCCACGACACAACCACGACTGCTGCGTTAACCATGGCAGCCATTTCACATGTGTGTGGCCACGAGGTGTCAGGAAAGTCATGCATGATGCAGGGCACGCTTGCTGTGGGTCTGAGCCATTATTTCAGTCATGGAAGACGTATAGGGCAGATTACAGAGGGGTATCGGGGGGTCAAGAAGGAAGGGTGAGGGGGAAGAGTGGAGCTGAGACACGGAGGGGAGTGAATCATGATTATCATCCTGATGCATCCTTCCACATGTTCCCTGTTGTTCCACAGATACCCTTCTCCTTATGCTAAACAGGTGATGATGACATAACTGATCTATATTACTCCTAGATCTCCTCCCACATTCCTGCAACAATATTTACAAAGCAAATTATGGGAACATAATTCAGAATGCAGGAATTCTGAAAAAGCTTCAGGAAACATTCTCAAAGAATCATTCTCAAACACCATTCCCAAACATTCACTCCCCACTCCATTCTCAAACCACATTCTCAAAGCACTTCTCAAAACGATCCATTGCAGCGATGCTTAGACTGTTTAATCGGCTTTCCAGCTCTTCAATCATCATCGGGCATTTGCAGTGCTTCCAGTGTTGTTCTTGCCGAGCAGTTGAGCCACCAGTATTCAGCAGCCCCGCCATCGGCCATCCCTGGATCCAATCACGATGACTGGATCGCAGCATGCCAACCAATCAGCGTGGGTGGGATGTTGAAAGGCAGACGTCGGTGGAGAGAAGAAAATAGGCAATAAAAGTTCAGTTCCGAAGAGCAGAGGAGAGCTCTGTGGTTGAGAGCACAGTTTAGGGTGCAGTGTGCAGAGTTGCGGAGTTCACGTCCTGAGCCCTAGGGAGAGGACCTGCCATGATTGACCGAGTCCCCAAAGCACCCAACGGAACGAGCACTGCACCAAGTGGAATGAGCGCTAACCAAGAACTCCTCGACTGACTTCTCTCTTACACCCCACACACCTTGTACTCTCTCATCACCCAGCACATACACCTCATTGATTGCACTGTTGTGGAGTATCAACCTGAGTCCACAACATTTCTTTCAGAGCCAGCACTACATGCCACCAAACCACATCGCACATCCCACCTGCGCCTCTCACTCACCTGCACTTACACTTGTTTGTTAACATGAGCCATGCAGCTCACTTATAAGTGAGGCTGGGGTTGACAACATACCCACCGACTTCTCTTCCTCGATCTGTCAACCTTGCTTGTCTAATTTCCCAGATGTCTGAGGTGCCTAATGTCCATGTTTAGTGTTGAGGTCAAATAGACAGTAGCCAACGTTTCCACTGACGGTAAATTGCTCGGCCATCCTAGAACAATAAATAGTGGAAACATTGGAACACAGGCCTTATCTGGGGTAAGTAATTCACTGGGGGCAGAGGGGGTAACATGGGATTTTGACATTGGGACTCTACCAGAATTAGTTGTTTCTGATGGTGCAACTCATCGGCTTCAGGGTCAAAGGTCAGGAAGCGGTCCAAGTGAGGCCACTCATGACCTGGCCGGCGAACGCGTAAAATATTGTAAAATAAAATAAATTTAAAAATTATAATAATTAAATATAATTAATCTATGTATAAAGTTGAAAGTGTGTCTGTCTGTTGTCTGTGTGTGTGTTTGTCTGTGAACTATGCACGCGAAAAGTACTGGACTGATCCTCACCAAACTTCACATGCTGACAGAACATGTCCCGGAGTGTCCCGATGTAAAAGAATTGTACTTCCGACTTGCGGTTTCCGAATATGACGTCATCACCTGATTTCGTAACGTTAATTTTTCAAGTTCAGCCGATTGACATGGGGCCAATCCATTTGCAATAGAATAAAAAAATAATGCTACAGTCAATTGAAGACAATGACTTCCGACTTCCCGTTTCCGAATTATGACGTCATCACCTGATTGCGTAACGTTAATTTTTCAAGTTCAGCCGATTGACATGGGACCAACGGAATTTGCTAGAGAATGAGAATTAATTAAGTCGCAAATGATGACATGAAACCAGCCTCACATTGTTGAGGCATTATGGTTTTTTATCTGATGCGGCAATAAATCTTAACATTTTTGAACTCGAGTCTTCTGCATATAAACATGGCGGGGAAAATATATATTTATAGTGGTGATGAAAAAAATAATAATGGTGGCAGCCTCTACAATTTTACAATTAACTGTGACATATACTCCTTCAGACCCGCCGTCATCCACGGATCCTGTGCGGAGCACGGGTATCCCTGCTAGTAATTAATAAAATTAAAATAAAACTCGATCATTAAAACACATTTTATTTATAAAATGTTTATTTTCCAGTGCCTAAGTGTGTATGTGTGTTTGTGTAATGAACAGTACAACTCTTTTATCTGGAATGGTCAGCACCAAGGGTGTTCCGGATAAACAATAAATAACCTTAATTTTCTGAGTAGATAAGTCGCCCAATGCAGCCACTGAGAATGATGCGTTTGTGAGAATGATGTGTGAGAACGGATTTGAAAACCCAAACTGGATAGGGATCGAATCCGGAATTTTTCACCCGGCTGGGCTCAGTTCTGATCGGCTTTGTTCAATGATAAAGCCTTTCAACAAACTGCTCAAAAACCCAATAATCGTCAATTTCTCTTTTTTGCATACAAGTCTCGAGGGAGAGAAGTGACTGTTGAACATGCCACCAGCAGCCTCCAAGAGTATAACGTTCGTGCAAAGTTACCTCTGGGGAAAACGCTGCCCTTTTTTTTGGCCACCTTTTTTAACACTAGTACTCTTTCTTACCGTCTAATCCGAAAACTATTTTTACGGTAATTACTTAAAATGTGGAAATATAGCAAAATTGAACTTGAAAGCAAATTGACATTATTCTGATAACGAATCAATCATAACCCAGTTATATTCTAACATCAGCTTTCTATCTCATTTTGACTTTGTCTTTAATCGGCTGCAGTATAGATTCCAATACGGCAATTTTAAAAATTAGCTGATTTGGAATGAGAGATTTTCTTTCAACACCTACCCCCCCCCCTCCCCCACCACACACCACCCACCTGCAAATTTCCCACCATTAGCCCTGGTGTTCTTTTCCCCATCCCTGCTCCCACCCCACACTCTTCATTTCCTGGATCTGTGCCTTGCTGGTGAGCGTTCCCATTCAAATGATTGTCTATCTCTAGCAGGCGTATCGAAGAAATTGTAATTCTTTCCACATAATTATCGAAACAAAGGATTACATTTTCTTTCCTGCTGCCAGAGGTTAATTTATTTCAAATGAGATTCTCTGATGGGAAGGAATTGTTCTGCAGACAAGGATGAATGTTTTTTGCAAAGTATATACAGAATGAGAGCCATTTTCGGTAATGTTCAAATGTGCGAATCTGTTTTCTTGTCGGTGGTTTAAAAGTGATTATTTGGAGACCATTTTTGTTTTGTTTTGTTGCTTCATGGAAGAAAAGTTTGGCAGAGGAAATGTCTGTTTAGCAGAGATTAACCTCTGGCTTTTTGTTATAATTGCTTTGCTGCACTGTTAATTGTTGTTTTGTTCTCTCCCCTAGTTATGCAATGTAATGTTCATGCTGTATATAGCACGACTCATAAGAGAAATAGAGTTTCACATGTATAGGGTTTACAATCTCCGCTCCTCTCTCGTATTGTTAACCATATTTGTTTTTAAATCTGCTATCTCTATATAGATCCGTCTTGTTGTGGAAGAAGCCTAAACCAACTCCCCTACAGTGACTGTAACGTCACAACCCCTACAGGTGTGTGTGTGTATTTGGAAAGAGCTTATGAAAATGGTGGTTTTTGTATGTATTGTTAAAAATTACTCGTGATGATAACTTTATTATGAATGCAAGTATGACATGATGGGCTACACGGGGTAAGTGTTTAAGATACACACAAGGAAATTAGACGCAGGTGGAGGCCATTCAGCCCATCATTCTTGCATCACATGAACACGAGATCAAAATAAGAAAATACAAAATGTTTTTTAAGTGTTTTTTTTTTGTAGTTTTTTTTCTTTTCTTTTCTTCTTACCAGGGGAGGAGGCATGGGCGTAGACGGTCTTGGTTAAAAAAAACATACATCAACACACAAACATCCCTTGATGAGACCCCACCAACAACACTCTGTACACGTGCACACAATCACCATCAATGTTCAAACTACCGAAAAGTCCTGCTGACATCCTATACCCCGCTATCTCCATAACTTCCAGAAACTATCTAATTCCAATTTAAATTTATCTGCTGTTTCTGCTGCCACTACCTTTCCAGGGAGACCATTCCATGCATTAACTACACTTTAAATAAAAGACCCCTGCCTTACCCCGTAAATCCCTGTCTCCTTTAGCCGCTCCTCAAAGCTTAGTCTAGCTAGGCTGGAATCAATCTAGTAGCCTGCGCTGAACCTCTCTATGGCATCTATGTCCTTCCTAAGTTGTGGTGACCAAAACTGCCACCAATATTCTAGATTGGCCCTCACTAAATTCCTGTACAATGTTATCACCACCTCTTTTGATTTATAAAATGATCCCCTCCGAATACAACCTTAAACCCTATTTGCTTACCTATAGCTGCATGGCATTGTGCTACCTGCTTTCCTTCCGTATCTATTACCACCCCCAAATCCTTCTCCTGTGTGACACGCTCCAAAATTACCCCTGCATGATGTAATCTCTATTTTCATTGTTCTTTCCCATCCCAACACCTCACACTTGCTCAGGTTAAATTACATCTGACAATCTTTTGCCAAATTTATGCAAGTATCAATACTTTCCTGAATCTGATCACACCCCCTCTGCTGTCCACCTACCTCCAAGCTTTGTGTCATCTGCAAATTTGGAAAGCCGACTATTCACCCCACTATCAAATCATTAATATAAATAATGAATAATAATTGTCCTTGTACTGGTCCCTGATACCCCATTACTTGCATCCTCCCAGCAAGACATCCTCCCACTCACAGCCACTCTTTGCTTCCTATCACTAAGCCAGTTTGCAATCCAATTAGCTATCTGACCAGCCAATCCACAAGCCCTCACCTTGGCTAACAACCTCCGATGTGGTGCCTTATAGTCTAGATATACGATGTCCAATGCCTTCCATCATCCACCCAATCAGAACTGCTTCATAGAATGGGGCTTCTTCCTACTTGGTCATGCAGCTTGGTTGTAATGGTTGTTGTTGTTATAAAAATGCAATGCTTCCATTGCTGGTTTGTAATACAAAAAACATCGGGAAAAATCACGGGGCAATTACATACTGGGGGAAATTATCCTTAATCCCTATCTAATTAACACCGCACCACCCCCATGTGGTTGACAAGTAACACTTTAGCTCACAGTTTCCCTAATTAGTTTACATGCAGATGTCTCCTGCATGTCCACGGGCCAACAACTCTATACGATCCTATCTTTCCAATGAAATTCCTCCCTCTACCCCACAAACATCACAATATGTTTAACGTTCAATATGATGTGGGAGTAACAGGCTCAGATATTATGCAGATTCATTGTGGGAGATTCTATCGATTTTGAGGCTTTAGTCTCCATGACATCACAAAGTGGACAAGGTGTGAGGCAGGAGCACCACCCCAAAAGGAAGAGCATTGCTCCATTGAGCTGTGGATGATGGTTTTGTCATTTTTTTGTAGTTTGGATTTTCCAAGGAAAGGCTTCCCATTATTTATTTAGACTTTCCTCTACAACCTACAATAACTACCAATAGATAGTCAGGCTCAATATTTGAATATCCACTTCCTATGGCTGTTTCAAAGTAGCCATTGTTTTAACCAACCTATTGATTGTGGGTTTGTACGACGGGTATTGAGGATGGAGTGTGGAGAGTTACAATTTAAGGTGACAGTTGAGATATTTTGAGGGAGAGAAGAGCAGCTGAGAGAGTTGGGAGAAACTTGAGTTGTGAGAGTTGTGGAAGTACAATCAAAGCAGAGTAAGAAAGTTGGAGGAATGCTGGTACAAGATGATGGAGATCTGAGTTGTGGTGATTTGAGACGTAGCATTGCAGTATAAGGGGTAGCATCAGCTTCCGGAGTTGGTTTACCTAACATTGGCAAAGTGCAGTAATGCATTCAGTCCTTCACATGGTTTAAGAGTGGTGGTTTATTTGGCGACATTTCCTCACCTCATGAGTCTGCAATTTGATTGCACAATTGGCACGCTGTTTATGTTCTCAATGCAAACACACTTGTTCCAACTCTGGCTCATGTCTGCCTTCGGTGCCCGCAAAGCTGTTTTATCTGTATCTATGAGACCATACCACCACTACCATGATTTCTCTGCCTTGACCATTGTGTGCTTCTGTAGTGAAATCTGCTCAAAATTAAACCACTTTGGAGGTTTAGAGAACGGTAATCCTTGCAACTCAAAAGGCCATCTGAGCTCTCATTATTAAGACTGTTGCAACTGCTACCTGAACGTATGTGACAATACACTTTGGGTAGAGTCTCAGCGAGATGAGATAAAAAAGCAAACAATGTGAATTGCAAATTATCAGCCAGAGATGTGAGGACTGTACATGTGTGAGAGTGTCATATTTGCTGAAATAGTCGAGCCAAGACATTTGTTTGTTTTTTTTCCTCTGAATGTGTCCAACATGCTCTCTTTTGTCTTACCGGCTTTCCTTAGGACACAAGTATGAAGTATTAAGTTTGAGAAAGGAAACTGCGGTGTGAGCATCATGAGGAGTGGTAAGGTTGAGCTCCTGCCCTCACTGCTAATCACTATTAATAATCTGGTTAGTTTTATCTATGGAGGGTTATATGGTGAGTGAGAGGGTAGAGTAAGAGGGGCCGATGGAAGGATGGCGGGGTGCACAGTTGGAAAGACGGACCTGCACTGTTGTTTTTGTTAACAGTTGGTTAAAAACCCTTTTACTATTCATCGTGATTGAGTTTCAAAGGCTCATGTGCTGCATTCAATATTGAAAAGAATTTGTAGCTTTATTACCCCACGCATGTAAAGTGAAATCGGCGTTAAGCAATTGCTTCATGTCCATCCATCCATCCGACCGTCATTCTGTAAACGTCAGTTTATGATCAAGGAACAACCTATTTAAGTTGAATTTAAATTTAATGACATAATAACTCATACAACTCGATTTTGAACATGAATCAGAAAACAAATCTGCCGTTTTACATACTTTGGTTTTGTATTCGTCCCGATCGCACACGTGCAGAGAGGAGGGAGATCATTTCATACTCTTATCTGCCTGCCTGGCAGTCAACAAAACTGAAAATGATTTCAAACAGGACACAAACAAGCACGAATAACTAATGTAACACGTTAGATAGGATGGTGTAATGCACTATGTAAAACTCATAATTGATTTTTTTTTATACGACTTTTACAATCTTTATTTTATTTAAATTGAATTACATACTTGAACACTGGAGAACACAAATCGCCTTCTTGTCATTTCAACGAACCTCCAGTTTAGCAGTATTTGGATATGTCAAAAAGGTGGTGTATAAGGGTGATTTATAAGACTGCTTCAGTCGCGCTAAACTTCTGGAATTTATTAAACGATCGTTAATATCATTATTTTATTAAAATTGAAGTACCGTATATACAGGACGTGAATGCTACGTGGGGTATTGTGTTCTATGAACTCTAGTTTTTCGAGCAGTTATTCTTGTATGCATTAATAATGTTGGGATTTCTGAGTCAAGATTCATTTCATCTTAAAGGTGCACAGAATCGGACCATGCTTGCTTAATGAATAAATATGGCTTCACGTAACACTTAATCATCGTTTTTTTTTTCTTGAATAAGTATCGTTAAACGAAGAGTTCAATTTTTTTTTTGGTATCTTTGTACACTCGATTGGCCCCCCACCCAAAAAGTGGTGATGTGATTACGTCACATAATCACGTGACCTGCTACATCATCTTCAGGATACTTTTGCTTCAGGACTTGTGGTTACGTGCAGCCTACGTACGCTCTGAAAAAGTATTGAGAATGTCAGCTCGATGCATTGCTGCAAGATGTTGTTAGTATGCATGTTTTCCCAAAAGATCCAGCTGTAAGGAAAATTTGGACAGCCGAAGTAAAACTGACGGCCCAACTGCTTCAAGCGTCATTTGCAGCACCCGTTTTGAAGATAACTCATGACATTCTCAGTTTGGGATAAGTACTTGAAGCAACCGAAAGCCGATGCGATTCCCACGAAGATTAGCTAATCTAATGGTAAAGAAGACAAATGCACTCGTGCGGGAGTGACGGTCATCTCTGCGAGAAACAAGCATGAGTTCCTGTTACTAGGGTGTAGTGTTCTCGGGTCAGGAGGGATTTTTGGCCAACTTTGAAGTCACGTGACGCGAAAGCGAATATCGAAAATCCGGCCTGACCAAATCTAGATATTGTCCCATAGATTCATATGCCACAATCAAATTCAAGATAACTTAAGAAATGTAGGAAGAGATTTTGAAAATCGTCATTTTGCAACTACATGAAGCAGTTTTCGCAAAATTCAGTCACGTGACGTGTACGTATTCGACGATATCGTATTCTTTCGAATGGACATGAAAGACAAGGTCAGCTGCTATGCAATGACACCATTCACTAACTTTTACCATGCCCATAGAGAATATATAGCCTCCTGAAGGTAGGGCAGTTTTTGCAAACTTTGAAGTCACGTGACGCGAAAACGAAAGCAAATTCGAAAATCCGTCCCGACCAAATTTAGATATTGTCCCATACATTTATATGTCACAATCAATTCAAGATCGCTTGAGAAATGTAGGAGGAGATAGATTTTGAAAATCGTCATTTTCGCATTTTTTGCCAACTTTGAAGTCACGTGACATGAAAACGAAAGCGAATATCGAAAATCCGGCCAGACCAAATTTAGATATTGTCCCATAGATTCATATGCTACAATCAAATTCAAGATCGCTTGAGAAATGGCGGAGGAGATAGAAATTGAAAATCGTCATTTTCGCAACTTCAAAGGCCTCGTGACCTTGACCTTGACCTTCGGTGACCTTGAAAGTCATACCATCGTGTACGTCTCATCGACCTCTATCAGGATCACTAATGACCAGATCTCCCACTTACACTTCATTGTGAACGATGGACGGACGGACGGGCCGAAGGACATCGACACCCATATTATTTAGGTCATGCTCGAAGAGATGACCTAAAAAAGGACAGAGTAGCTGTGGAAAGTGTGAGCAACTGAGGATCTTTTTTTCTTCTTCTTTTTTTTACGCAGCATTTCTATTTAGCATCGGCCATGATCGCCTCCCACCAAAAGTCCTCAACCCCCTCCCCCCACCTCCTCTTCCTGCCAAATTTGTCCCATCTTTACTCTCACCTTCCTCGCTCATAAAAACAGCCAGTCCTTCCCACATCAAAACAGCATATGTTACCTTTTCTGCTCCCCGATCATGCTATCACCGACTTCACCGAAACCAGTCAGGGCCTTTCAAGAATTACATCACGCATTTTTTGCACAAATCTGACACCCCACCCCCTGTAATGCTCCATAATGCTTCAACAGACACCCGCTAAAATATTACGTAACACTCGATGAAGTGTAACACTCGTAACACCCCTCCCCTATTTCATACCTTAATCCTGGGATGCTATTTATCCCGTTGTTTTTTAGCTCGCCTGTTCGAAGAACAGAGAGCTATAGCGATACCCCCGGCGTGAGCGTCAGCGTGAGCGTGAGCGTGAAAATGTTAAAGTTTTTGGTGCAAGTTATTTTTTCCTTTCTAATGTTTTTATCTACCACACTATTTTTTATACGCCCGATATATATATCGGGGCGTATTATGTGATACCGCGTCGTCCGTCCGTCCGTCGTCCTGTCCGCACTCTAACTCCCAAAGTTTTCCACTTTCACGTTTCAATTTGGTACATAGGTACAAACTGTGGAGACGGTGTGTCATGACATACGTTCGTCATCTAAAGTGGTTGCCATGGCAACCTGGATGCTGTTTCCATGTAGTAGCACAATTCTGTATATACCATCTTGTTCGGGTGTATATTGTGCTCACTTGCACTCTTGTTACTGATTGCAATATACAAAATACATATATTGCTTTAAAATATTTGGATCAGACCACTGCCAATGCTTTATAAAAAATATTAATTATTAGACTAGTCTTTTAGAAACGATAAATGTATAAACAGGCGAGCATTGAGTGGCTTTGACACCAACTCTGGTTAGCTCGCCTGTTCAAAGAACAGAGAGCTATAGCGATACCCCCGGCGTGAGCGTGAGCGTGAAAATGGTAAAGTTTTGGTGCAAGTTATTTAGAAGCTTGCCATTCATTTAATATGTGTACTAGGATGCTGATATTTGGCATGAAGGTTCCTTTGGGGTATATTTTGATGTAGTGGAGTTGAAATTAAAAATAATTTCAAATGTTTTAAATTTTTGACGTGTTTTGAACTTAACTTTTTTGTAGCACATAACGTTAAAGTTTTTGGTGCAAGTTATTTAGAAGCTTGCCATTAATTTAATATGTGTACTAGGATGCTGATATTTGGCATGGAGGTTCCTTTGGGGGTATACTATTTGGTGTAGTGAAGTTGAAATTAAAAAATAATTTCAAATGTTTTAAATTTTTGAACTTAACTTTTTTGTAGCACACCAACGTTAAAGTTTTTGGTGCAAGTTATTTTTTAGAAGCTTGCCATTCATGTAATGTGTGTACTAGGATGCTGATATTTGGCATGGAGGTTCC
>CM068966.1:40474618-40498109 GCA_035128595.1 Eptatretus atami
ACTATTGGTGTAGTGAAGTTGAAATTAACAAATGATTTAAACATTTTTTTAAAATTTCAACCTAAGATGGTGTCAAAGCCACCCAATGCTCGCCTGTTTATACGGAAGCTGCTTATCTTAATGTGTACTATTACTGATACAATAATCAATACATATATTGCTTTAAATTATTTGGATCAGACTTCACTGCAATGCTTTATAAAAAATAGTATTAGACTAGTCTTTTAAAAACCATAAATGTTTAAACAGGCGAGCATTGGGTGGCTTTGACACCAACTCTCTGGTTTCATTTCCTACGAACTATATTTGAAAAAGTAGAGGCGGTACAGTGTGCTATCAATATGACTAGGCAGCGTTTGGAATCCCTGTGATGACGTCATTGAGCTAATCGCTCGGAGTGATGCAATCATTTCCAAATATGTTCAATTGCTTTCATTTGCAAATGAGATTGTGTCTGTGGAAAAATAATTGATGGAATTTAAATAAAGCGATTTGCTTTTATCATTAACGAACAATGTACCCGTGTTATGCACTTGAAGGGCCCTACATCTCAAAAAAAAAGTTTGCACCAATATATTCCACATTCCTGTGCTACCTTCAGTCTAACGTCAGGCATGGCCAGCGGTTCGTTAAGGACTTGGGCAAAAAAACTGACTGCAGCTGACCCCAATAGTAGTAAGGTTGATGTCAATGGTGAAACTGCAAATGCCAAATCCACAAAGCCACAGGTATAAACCCTCACATAGTTTCCTCATTCTGCTTCAAACTCAATCTCTCTCTGTTTTCATTCCAAACAGCATCATTCTAATCACAAAGTAATACTATACCATTAATATAACAAAATACAACTACTCATGTGGTAAACGAATATGGACTCTGTTCTCATGTGTCACCCAATACAAACGAATTTGCCGGCGAGAAAGGGTGGATTCAAAACACTTTGTATGAATGGAAAATTAAAATCATAATTCTAATGAGAAGTTTATGAAACATCCCACCCACATTAGAATGGATAAAAGTGGGGTCGTTGGGGTGGAAACTCAAAATCACAATTGTATTGAAATATTACCAAACCATCGAATGTTTCTGCCAAACCTGTGATCGTGTTTACTTCCAGATTGGGAGCAGTTTCGTACGGATCAAAAGTCAAAATCATAATTGTGTTGAGGTATTTATGAAACCTCCCACCCACCTTAGGACATCCGCTGGGACCCCAAAACGTTCCATAGGTTTGCCGGGGTTAGCCCCAAATCTGAGGGAGTAGTTCGGGAACGGACGGACAGACACTCCTGCTTTGTAATTGAATAAGTGTAATTCTTTACCATTGAGAGATGGTGCAAAAACGATATACAGGGTGTTTCAAAAAAAGTAGATTATTTGAACATTTTATTGTAGAAAAATGACAAAAGTGATGCATTGATGGAAAGTATACAACATGCCATTTTCAAATCACTCATTATCCTGCTTGTAATTGACATTTTCAATGTGTACTCCACCACCTCTGTTCAAGCAGGCTTTGATCCTGACTGAAATTCTCCACAACTTGGCTACAAGTGGCTGGAATGTTAGCCTGATGGTAGTCCTCCATGTCTTGCTTCAGGACAGCCAGGGTCTGATGTTTGTTTGCATAAACTTGACCTTTGGTAGCACCCCAAAATAAAAAATCCAATTGATTCAAATCTGGGCTGTGGGGCACCCACTCATGTGTTGTGCCCAGGCTGATGCCACAATTTCCAAACCGCTGGTGGAGAAAGTTGATTGTTTCACCTGCAGTGCATGGTGAGGCACCGTCCTGCGTGAACCATGCAAGTCTAAGTTGGTTGGGAGATAGTAGTTGAGCGAGATCAGCGTGGAATCGGCGTAAGATGTTGCGGTACCGCTCGCTGTTGACTGTCACCGTCTTACGATCATTGGTGTCCTTGAACCAATACGGTCCCAGCATACCCCATAGGGCATTCAATGTACAGAAGCAAGTGGACTTGAATGTCACCAGAAATCGGCCACGACTTAACGGTACTGGATAACTGGTTATAATAGTACCGATAGGTGTGTGGACCAGCGACTGTTAACCAATACACCGCCAATGTGTAAGTACGTCAAATTTTCTCCAAATTTCTCTCTGGCGAGTATTAAAAAATGCTAACGAACCTTAGAAATATGGTTATGCATCAAATAAAAGTCACAATTGGGCCATAAGGGTGTCGGTGGCAATATCACACATGAAACCAAGGCCGGGAGTGGCCCCAAGATATGTTATAAACAATCCATACATAGTCCACATATAATGTGATGGCTATAAAAATCGGACAGACATTGGGATTCATCATTCATGTGTAAAGACTTGTAAGCAGCTTTGTTAGCTGAAGATCGTTGCCATTTACCAAGAGGCCAAGCAAGTCGAGACGGCTCTGATCCGTTCATTTGAGGGAGACGCTGAATAAGTTGAGAATGCCTTAAGCACGTTGCGTTTCCTCCAAACTTCTTCCAGTTTAATAGTGACTGTTTAAAAATGCAATTGTACGTTGGACAGAATTGACTGAAACGTTTGTGGTAATAATAATTTTAACATGCAGAAGGTGTGCCCCACGAAAGCCATGATAACCTATTATACGCCTCAATACGGAGTTTGTCCAGGCGCAAATACCCCTTGGGGAGGGGGGTGTGGGCAAGTTAAATTGCTCCAACCTCCATTGTGTGACCCCTAGTCCTGTCAAGTTTGGTTGAGATTGGATAAGTCGCAGACAAAAAACGGTCAGACAGACAGACAGACACCAAATTGCGTATTTTAACTAGATGGTGTTGAGGCTTTTATGGAGTTGCCAGATCACAAAATGGATCAGGACTTAACAGAACAGTAGAAAGAGATTGATCGGAGGGGGGGGCGGGGGAGGTGGAGGAGGTAACACACCAACGGCAGGGTTGAAGGACAAAATAGAGGGAGACTTGTCCTTCATCACCGGTTTGTGACTGCCATTGGGAATGAATGTTTGATCTGTTTTTGAACAGTCTAACACTGCACCACCATTAACCATTGTTAACATCACAGCCGGTTAAGCCCTATTCAACAGCTACTTATTTCCTTTTGTCTCGCATTCACGTAGCTAAATTGCTCAGACCTGCGACTCTCATAACTGTTCGTACTACAAATATGGTGGCAATTGCATACAGCATAGAAATGCGATATCACTGTGAATCATTTCATAGTAAGAAAAGTATTTGGACTGAGAGATGGAGATGACGCATGGTGAATGTGGGTGGAAGATGGAGTGTGTGCATGAAGTCGTTGTGTCACCAATGTTCGGTTGGCACTGGTGCAAATGCGTGGCTGGTAATCTGTCATTCTCCCACCAGTGTCTGGCGTGCCATCTGTTTGATGGGGAAACATGCACATTTTTCTGAGGAGTGTGTGGTGTTTTGCTGCACTCGCAGCCATAACCTGCCTGTTGTGTATCTTTCAGAAAAATTGGTGGACTTGCTGGTGTAATTAAGGAACCAAATGTAGCTTGGAGTGCAAATTTCAAGTTTGGAGATTGAGAGAATCTGTACATAAATGGTTCACCAAAGGTGTGTGTGTGTGTGTGTGTGTGGTGTTTTCAAGCCGAAAGGCCAAAATTCCCAGGATGCATTTGACTCGTTTTATCGCGAAAACTGCAGGTTCGTCTCTGAAAAAAAAAAAAAGAAAAGTGACATGGTTTGATCAACGATTGAATTCTACTTTTGCCTCACCCTCCCCCCTCTTTCCACACACACACACACACACACACACACACACACACACACACACACACACACAACACCCACACACACACACACACACACACACACACACACTGCCTCCTTTTCCTCTTTCCTCCCTGTAGGACATCATCCGCCTGGTATTGAACCAGCAGGCTATGAATGTGCCTTTGTGGACCCATCGGGTGCATTTAGAAACGGCACAAACCCAACCCGCTTACTTGAAACCATAATAAGTCTCATAGCCAAGGAAAGTGTTTTGATGAAAAAGTGTCTCATCACCCCCATTGTGGCAATTTTAGCAGCAATTAAGATGTATATGTATGTATGTAACACACACACGCACACTACCGATGTTTTATTAAAATTTCACGCCCATTTAAAATGACGAGCTACCCAGGCAAGCTGCCCCACGCTGAGAAGACAGAATGACTTTGGCACTTTAATCTTGATTAGCGAGCTTTTTGGAAGCAAGTCCATTCCACTGCAGAGATAACATTAATGAATGTACATGTGATCATTACATACGCCAGCTAATGTTGCTTTTGTGTGCATGTGGTGTTAATTAAGCCTTACTTTCGACAGATTCTGCCTTTGCAACCTAATGGGCCATCGTCAATAAGTGACCGTGCAAAATGTGTTCATTAGTTTGACATGCTCACTTTTAAATATTTATCAAGTTTTTATGCATGAACTCGGCCAGGCCGTTTAATGAAGCTTGGGTGAATAGGCTTTTTACATTTGGTGAGAGGAAACGGCTATCAAGATGGACATTATTTTGTGATTGTTTGCATTTCTTATTTGAGCCGGGGCATTTCCAATTAGCCCGAGTTTCTTAATCTTCAAGTTCAAGTTCAAGTTTGTCTTTTCGTTTGGATGCAGCACTAAAACTCTTAAAACTACTCAACTTTGTTCCCAACAGAGCTAAAGTTACTTTTTCTTTGTATACAGTGTTGGGGCTCATGGAGGAGCTAGAACACAGAACGGATCAGGATGTAACAGAACAAAAACTAGAAGGGCACTCAGTAGAGATCATACCTCCACCACACAATGCCTGATTCACAAGAACAGATCGGGCCCATTACATTTTTGAAATATCATGCTATACAGTCCTATATCTCTCAATGGTGAAGAATCACTTTTTAAAAAATTATCAGATCCGGATTCGGATCTTCACCAAAATCTAATCATTTCGTCCTCGTCACACACCCAACTTGTCCACAAAATTTCATCTGGATCCGTCCACAACTTTTTGAGATATCCTGCACACAAACACACACAGACAGACAGACAGACAGACAGACAAACAAACAGACAGAAAGCAGTGAAAACATAACCTCTTTCTCCTTCGGTGGTAGAGGTAACAAGAGCAGAAAGGGTGGGAGGAGTGGGGGGGGGGGGGGGGGGGGGGGGGGTTGGTGGAACACACCACAGCAGGGTTGAGGAACAAAATAGAGGGAGACTTGGAGAAATAGGGAATATGTGAAAGAATGAGGGCAAAGGGGAGGACTCGGTGGACGAACAAGATGTACACAGCCGCAAACTCTCAATCACGGAAGTGGAAGAAAAGATTTGAAACTCGGAAAGAGCTGGACAATGGATGGGGTTAACGGGTGTAGAAAAGATCATGGTTGTGGATGGGGGATGACTGAGATGGTGGTGAACAGTTGTCTTTTAGCACTGGAGGGAAGAATGAATTTGAAGACGAATTTTTTTTCCACAGGTGTGAAAAAAGAGGAACAAATGAGGGAGAGGTGAGTCTGGATTTTGGGAGTCTCACCAGAAGGGGGTTGCTGGTAGACTGTGTGTGCCTGCAAAAACCGGGGGGGGGGTGGCGAGGGACGGAACATAGAAAGGGTAAACAGTGCAAGACCAGGAAGGAGACAGTAGAAGATAGAGAGACCAGTGACCTATCTGCAATGGGAAAGTGTGAGGGTCAGAGTCTTAGCTTCATCGCAGGAGATTTCATTGATTTTGAAGGTCTTTGTTTCCATGGTGTCAAGCTAACAAGGTGTGAGGCAGGGTCACCAACCCAGAGGAGAGAGCAGTACTCTATCAAGCTGCGGATGAAGACCTTGTAGGTCGATAAAATTTAAGAATGAAGAACTGGTCTTGCTGATGAAGGCTAGTGTTTGGCAGGCAGGCAGAATAATTGATGGAATCAACAGGACGTTTATCGAAGTATGCTAACTGCCATGGGAAGCAAGGAGAAGCAGACATTTTGGGCGTTAATGTCTCTTTTGCTCTGACAAGGGTTCATCACCATAATCTAATTTACTCCTTGCTTCCCACAGTGATTAGCATACCTCAATAACAAAAAAGTGACTTATTTTATTTACCGAATACATGCTTATTTATTTTACAAAATAATATTCAAACTTTAATTAGGAAAAACAACAAAATGTCTGTGGAAAATGATAAAACAAAATACTCTTGTGACATGTGCATGTTGAAGTTATTATACAAGAAGACCAACATCAAAAGCAGCCTCTGTCATGTGGAATTCAAAATTGCAGAAGGTCCTTTGGAAGCACTCCATAAAGCTTGGAAGTTCTTCCCTTCACCCTACCCCCTCAAAGCTTCACCCTCACCCCATCCCTTCAAAACTTCCTCCTTACCCCACCCCATTAAATCTTCCCCCTCACACCACCTCCCCAAGAGTACCTTTGGCTGTGACTTGCTCTCCTCTCCCATGTCTTATTTGTTTATGTGTTGTACCGTCGTCCTAACAGTGATGGCTCCATCTACATTTCTCTCTCAAGATGGATCAACTTTTAACTACTCATCCCAACTCTCTTTTCCTCATGTGTGGTGACCCTGCTAATTGGCTGGGTGTTGGTACCTCTCTCACCAGCCATTGTATTTCAGCAAAGGATTCATGTGACTCCATGGGATTGACGCAATCTGTGAAATTTCCAACCTGGATTTCTCCCAGTGGCAAATCCTCCCTTCTGGACTTGGTCATGAAACACTTCCCTGCAAATGTCTCCTGCTCCTCCTCCTCTGCTTCAATTGGTTCATTTGATCATATGCTTGTGAGAGTCGACATGACATGACAGAGGCAGCGAGTCTGGCACTTCACTCAGGCAGATTAGCAGGGACTCCAAGCAGCAACCTCTCTTCAGGACCACATATATATATATATATATATATATATATATATATACATATACTGCCTCTAATAGTAACTTCTTCTTCTTCTCCTTTCGGCTGCTCCCGTTAGGGGTCGCCACAGCGGATCATCCGTATGATCTGCATAGTGATTTGGCACAGGTTTTACGCCGGATGCCCTTCCTGACGCAACCCTGGTCGCCTCTTACGACACAGGGATATGGTACACCTATTTTAACCGGGGCATACACCGGGCCCAGTACACTGGTACTCACTTCGCCGACCTCGGAAGGATGACAGGCTGAGTCAACCTCCTGGTGTGTATTAATTCAAGCGGCCAACAGGGCTTGAACTCAGGACCTTTTGGATCCCAAGCCGCTACCCTAACCACTACGCCAACACCAGGCTTGCCTCTAATAGTAACTCAGCTTGGGAATTCTTCCACAGACGCCTACTCTATCTTGTAATGCACAGATCCATCTTATCTTGTCTTCAGATATCCTACCTTTCTTCCCTCCTATGGTGAAGCAGTTGCTTTGAAATAACTTGCTTTCTCTTCCTGGAAGACCACCCTGGTTGATTGAACCTGAAAGTTAGTTCCACTTCTCTTGCTCCCATTCACTAAAACGTTTGTGACTATTATATCTGTTAAATATTTCGTACAGGTGGCTGTTCCTCCATTGCTGCCATTAGCTTTCTGTTAACATGCCATATTGGACTGGAATTTGAATTGGACACTCGTTTTATTGAAGACTTTTCTGAAAAACCAAAACAGAAGAAAAATATAATGGGCTGTGGATTCAAAATTATTGACAAACTTTGGTTACCAATTAAAGGTTTATTTATAAATTTGACGGGCTCGAATAATAGCCCAGACGTTTGAGCACATGCCTATGAGCTATTTATCCTGACCCGGCTAGAAAGTGCCATCCTGATGTTTCGCAAGCAGGGCGATTCATCCGTGTGTGCGCCGTTATCCGGATGGATGTTAAACTGTGCGTCCCGTCTGCCGACATTAGGTTGTAGATGTTAAACATCCCACAGAGAGTAGGTGAGGTGTCATCGGCAACCTGAACAAGTTACAAATTCCTACTCGAACCTACAGGGGGCATTGCATCAGTGGTGCAACTGTGCTCAGCAAATTATCCTACCTGCAACTGTGATGGCAAATTAAGAAATATCAAGATCCATTTGATATGATGTCTAAAGGTGAACAATTTCTGCCAATAATTGGATTTGCTAAACTGATAGCGAAGGTATGTCTTGTTTCTTGGGGAGCTTGTCTACAACCTGAAATAACGAGGAAGAAGAACGAACCTCAGCTGTGCTATTATGGCTCCCTTTTTATTGACTTCTAGTGGGTTATGCTTACACATTGTAAGCAATAACAAATCATGCTTCCCCCATTGTCTCTGGTCGCTCACGTGCATTTTTCAAATATTTATTTATTTATTCTTCATTTATTTATATTTTCATTTACGGACGTTTTCCGATGGTTCTGTGATTTTTCCTGGTGTATCGGCTTCGATGTCCGTTGGCATGCGAAGTTTCAGCTTTCTATGTCACCCGGAAGGTACCGAACTTTAATATCAGTCAGTCAGCGAGTCAGTGAATCGGTGGTTAGAATGAGCTTTATATTGGTTCACGAGCGCCAGCCAGAGTGACCACTATATTCGTTATGTCTGTGTGTCTGTGTGTCTGTCTGTGTGTCTGTCTGGTCCCAGAGCATAACTCCGTGGACTTTGATCCGATCTTGATGAAACTTGGTTATGTGTTCGATATCAATGTCTAGTTGTGTTTCCAGGATGAGGCGTGGCTATGCCCATTGTGGGCGGAGCCACGCCCAAAAAATAGCCATTTTTAGGGGTAGTCGGATTAAAAATCTATCTTCTCGAGGGAATTTACTGAATGGAATGGGTTCTTCGGTATTTGAATAGCAAAATGAATTATCTAAAACTTGTCGTCCGATTTTTCATTTCGTCCCAAGGTCAAAAACTTAGAAAATTGCGAATTTTGACATAAAAATCATACGACCGCCCAAACTTTGAGAGCTAGGATGACGATATTTATTGCATAATCTTGAGGTCATTCCCCACCTAAAGTCTTGAAACCATTTTGCTCTATCTCGAACACCTTGCCCGTGGCACCCCCTTCAAGTTTGTTTTTACGCCGATTTCATCAAAGTATGGATAATCCGAGGAGTGCGAAATGCCATATAGCCTATATGACTTATATTGTTCCTGGAATGTTCCAGAGGAAGTTTTGCACCAAAGGTCATAATCCTTGACCTTTGACCTTTAAAGGCCACAAAGGTCAAATTTTCAAAGTTGTGGAATCGAACCGGGTTTTCGACCTTCTTCGACGAACTAACTCCAATAAGCTATAACACGTATCCTGTTTCCTTATTTTAATGTCCACAACATTGTTTTGTGACCTTTAAAGGTTATGCAAAGGTCAAATTTTGAAAGTTGTGAACGAAACCGGGTTTTCGACATTTTGCAGCTAATAACCTGTCACCGTACCACATCATGTTGATCATTTTTATAACTTGGTCAAAAATTATCACATTGTTTTATCCTTGACTTCTGAAACAATCTACATCGTCAAATACCGCTCGTGAACCATTGTCGTCTTCAGACTTGTATTTACTATAAACTGCTGAAAATAATGATGCTTTCTCCTTCCCCCTTCCCTCCTCACTTTAAAATGTTTGGCCACTTTGCATCAAATGTCTGCTGAAGGCTCGCAATGTGTGATGCATCCAGTGCATGGTCCTTTGTGACAGGTGAGGCGATGGAGCAGGGCCTGCGCGACTGTTGCCGCTCGATCCGCATCGGGAAAATCCTCATCCAGAGTGATGAGGAGACTGGCAGGGCCAAAGTTTACTATGCCAAGTTCCCTCCTGACATTGCACGTCGCAAAGTTCTACTTATGTACCCAATACTGAGTAAGCTCATCATGTTTTTTTTTCTCTCGACAGTGCAATGGTTACTCTAATCCACATCCATGATATTAACTATGGAATGATTGTGAATGCGTGCAGTGCTTTGCATCCCGTTAACCCCATGATGTGTCTCACTTGAGCGGCTGGCACAACCACTTTGTTGATAATGATGACACCTTTAATGATGGTGAGGTCAGATTATTTGTAATGTGGGAAGTGGAGGCGGGGGGGGGGGGGGGGGGGGGGGGAGAGTGAGTGTGGACCAGGGCTGGGAAGACAACTGTAGAAATTCCAGAAGATCTAATTTGTAATTATCCCATCACAAGTTGCCATGCGATGAGCCAAGCATGTTGTTATGGTGAAGCCTTGTGGAGCAAATGCCACTTTGCTTCCTCTACCCTAAAGGTGTGTTTGTACTCGGAAATAAATGAATGAATTGGAGCAACGATGTCTGGCAGAATGTGCCACACTTACATATGACCCACTTGAACTTTTTCACTTGTAAAGTTGCCCTTCCCTTTCCCTCCCTCCACAAATTTTCCTTTCAAAGCCTCTTTCTTTCTCAGACCTGCTGGTGCTTTTGGGCTCCTTTAACACACCCACAGTTGTATCTCAATTGTTTTGTCTGGCGGAGGATGATGATGCATGTTTGAGGAAAGAATTTTCTTGTGGCACGGACGAGCTTATTCTGCTATTGACTCATCACCGAGTTTGAAAAACTGCAGCTCGAATTCCACCGTTGATGAACAGAGCCATTTGTTTAATTGTTTTAAAAATGGAGGGTGGTGGGAGAGTGGTGGGGGAAGGGTCAATGAGATATGGATTTTGTATTCCATCAATGGCATGCTCATGTTAGATAATAAGTGATGTGGAGGGAATGTGTAAATGATGATTGATGTGCAGGGAATGTTCGTTCATCCAAGGTGTTTATAGCACTTGGTTGGAATTAGAAAATGTCATATTGATTATGGTAATTGTGAAAAACACAACACAAAAGACGTTAAAGCACACTGCATTATTTATTTATTTTTGTTTTTTTTGTATAACGATCCAGATACCGGCAATACGGTCATAGAAGCGATCAAGGTACTCATAGAACATGGAGTTTCAACCAATCACATCATCCTCCTCAGCCTTTTCTCCACCCCTCACGGTAAGTTGGTGCTGACACATGCAAGCATAACCGTGTGCTCACCCAGTGATTTTCTTATTACCTATGTTTTCAATTCATGTGCATTATGCTATGAGAAGCGATTAAATCAAGGTAGTCTTGCAGATTTGTTTTCAAGATTGTAAAGTATACATCGATTAAAAGTATACATGTTAAAGTAAAGTATACATCGATCCCCATCAAACTTGGCAGAACTGGAGCAATTTTCACGTGAAGAATGAGCAAAGATTTCACCATCTCAATGTGAATAGTTGGTAGAGACATACCCAAAAAGAGACTCGTAGCAGTCATTGCTGCAAAAGGTGTTTTCACCAAGCACTGAACTCAGGGGCTGAATACTTTTACAACCAGTGATTTTTGATTTGTGCATGTTTTTGCAGGTATTCCTGACATGTAACCTCCTTCAACTATAACAATGTTTAGTTTGATCTCTTCAGTTATGAATAAATAAGTTAATTTGAAAAGATTGTTTCCACTTAATTTGTTATTCATCTAAATGTGGCATTACTGGTCGGGGGTGAATACTTTTGCAGACCACTGTATGCTGGCAGGATGGCCTAGAGGTACACGCACTCTCCTTAAAGCTGTCTATAGCCTAGGTTCAAATCTCGGCCCAGCTATAAACTGCCATCCCTCTGTTTCACAGGTAAGGTGATTTATCAATGTGTGTGCCATCCCTTGGATGGACGTTAAACTAGACGTCCCACCTGCCGGCATACATTGCCTTCAGAAAGTATTCACACACCTTGACTTTTTCACATTTTGTTGTGTTACAGCCTGAATAAAAATGGATTAAATTGAGGGGTTTTTTTCCGGCAATTATCTTCACAAAATACTTCATAATGTCAGTGGAATTTATTTATTATTTTTACAAATTTAAAGACACTAGTACGGGCCCGTAAGGGTGGGCCCGTAGGTGCGTGCCCGTAGGTGAGTGCCAGTATGTGCAGCCTCTCTCTCAAACCTCGAAAAGGCACATCCGCGGGTCCCCAGCAATATTCCTGGCAAGTTTCATTGTGCAAAAGAAATAATAAAAAATAAATAAATAAACATTAATTGTGATGTCATTCGTGATGTCATAGCACCGTGTCCTGTCATTGGTCGACAGATAAATGGCCGTAACTTGGGAACCGCTTGTCCGATTAATATCAAACCTTGAAAAGCACATCCGTGGGGCCCGGCAATATTCCTGGCAAGTTTCAATCAGATCGGACCGTCGATCGTGCAAAAAAAAAAAAAAATGAATAAATAAATAAACATTAATTGTGACGTCATTCGTGATGTCATAGCACCGTGTCTTGTCATTGGTCGACAGATAAATGGCCGTAACTTGGGAACCGCTCGTCCGATCGATATCAAACCTCGAAAAGGCATATCCGAGGGTCCCCGGCAATATTCCTGGCAAGTTTCAATGAGATCAGACCGGCGGTCGTCGAGAAACGGCGGTCGCAGACAGACAGACAGACAGACAGACAGACAGACAGACACACAGAGATTGCTGGAATTATAGATAGATAAAATATCCCATGGTTCATCCTCAAAGAATAGGTGACCACGGCTAAATTCCAAATTCCGACCTTCATGACTGCTGGGAAGGCAATGGCAGAGACCACCCAACGTAACACTTGCCAAGAAACTGCTTTGGCATCACGTGGTAATTCAGTCGGAGACTATATATATATATATATATGTATATATATATATATATATGTATATATATATATGTATACATATATATATATATACATATATAATATATCTACATATATATAGTATATATATATATATATATATATATACATATATATATATATATATATATATATATATATATATATATATATATACAGTGGGAGAACAAGTATTTGATACACTGCCGATTTTGCAGGTTTTCCCACTTACAAAGCACGTAGAGGTCTGTAATTTTTTATCATAGGTACACTTCAACTTGGAAAACGGAATCTAAAACAAAAATCCTGAAAATCACATTGTATGATTTTTAAATAATTAATTTGCATTATTTGCATGAAATAAGTATTTGATACATCAGAAAAACAGAACTTAATATTTGGTACAGAAACCTTGTTTTGCAATTACAGAGATCAGACGTTTCCTGTAGTTCTTAACCAGGTTTGCACAGACTGCAGCAGGGATTTTAGCCCACTCCTCCATACAGATCTTCTCCAGATCCTTCAGGTTTCGGGGCTGTCGCTGGGCAACACAGACTTTCAGCTCCCTCCAAAGATTTTCTATTGGGTTCAGGTCTGGAGACTGGCTAGGCCACTCCAGGACCTTGAGATGCTTCTTACGGAGCCACTCCTTAGTTGCGCTGGTTGTGTGTTTCGGGTCGTTGTCATGCTGGAAGACCCAGCCACGCCCCATCTTCAATGCTCTTGTTGAGGGAAGGAGGTTGTTGGCCAAGATCTCGCGATACATGGCCCCATCCATCCTCCCCTCAATACGGTGCAGTCGTCCTGTCCCCTTTGCAGAAAAGCATCCCAAAGAATGATGTTTCTACCTCCATGCTTCACGGTTGGGATGGTGTTCTTGGGGTTGTACTCATCCTTCTTCTTCATCCAAACACGGCGAGTGCAGTTTAAACCAAAAAGCTCTATTTTGGTCTCATCAGACCACATGACCATCTCCCATTCCTCCTCTGGATCATCCAGATGGTCATTGGCAAACTTGAGACGGGCCTGGACATGTGCTGGCTTGAGCAAAGGACCTTGCGTGCGCTGCAGGATTTTTATCCATGACGGCGTAGTGTGTTACTTATGCTTTTCTTTTGATACTGTTGGTCCCAGCTCTCTTCAGGTCATTGACCACGTCCTGCCGTGTAGTTCTGGGCTGATCCCTCACCTTTCTCATGATCATTGAGGCTCCACGAGGTGAGATCTTGCATGGAGCCCAGACCGAGGGAGATTGACTGTTATCTTGAACTTCTTCCATTTTCTAATAATTGCGTTAACAGTTGTTGCCTTCTCACCAAGCTGCTTGCCTATTGTCCTGTAGCCATCCCAGCCTGTGGCAAGTCTACAATTTTGTCCCTGATGTCCTTAGACAGCTCTCTGGTCTTGCCCATTGTGGAGAGGTTGGAGTCTGATTGATTGAGTGTGGACAGCTGCTTTTATGCAGATAACGAGTTCAAACAGGTGCAGTTAATACAGGTAATGAGTGGAGAATAGGATGGCTTCTTAAAGACAAAACTAACAGGTCTGTGAGAGCCAGAATTCTTACTGGTTGGTAGGTGATCAAATACTTATTTCATGCAATAAAATGCAAATTAATTATTTAAAAACATACAATGTGATTTTCAGGATTTTTGTTTTAGATTCCGTCTTTCACAGTTGAAGTGTACCTATGATAAAATTACAGACCTCTACGTGCTTTGTAAGTGGGAAAACCTGCAAAATCAGCAGTGTATCAAATACTTGTTCTCCCCACTGTATATATGTATATGTGTAAATATATTGTTTACTTATTTATTTAGTGAGTTCGTTAGTGCTGAGCCGGTATTGGTAATCGGTGCATGCCGATAGTGGCAATTTTGCAGTAATTATCATCGGCCAAATGGAGTTGGTGTGAGTGTCGATTATCGATTACGGCGCTGTACTACATGTATAAAACCCAAAAACCTTGAGTAGCTTTCACCCTTGTTTCGGACGAATTAAAAAAAAAACACCGTAGAATGATAGACGTTTAAAGGAGATGTGCATAAATATTATCTATCTATATATTGTTGTGGGCTGGGGGTCGGTGGCGAGAACGACCGCTAGGTGGGGAAGTTTACGCCGTCTCCCACCAACTCCCCGGAATTGTAGGCCATTGCTCGGATAACTCCGCGAGCCGGCGGGTCGATTAATCGACGTGAAACGCCAATATCTCGACCGCGTGGCGTAGGTTAATTGTCTAGATCCAATATACCTAAGTAACCACGCAGTCTTGGCTACCGGGATTCACGCCCTAGGAACGTCTGGCCGAACCGGATCACTCTACCAGCTACGGTAGAGTATCAACTTCCACCTACCAACTCCGCTCGGATGCATCAGGCGGGCCTGCCCAGGACGTTCCGGCTACGATGTACCGATTACCGGGGATGAAACCCCATAGAAACTCAGATACGAACCATGCTGGACACATACAAGAAGGGACAGAAATGGACTGGGAGCATTTCTAATAATTTATTTACAGTAAAATAAAGACACAGGGCAAGACTTATCGTGAATATGCAATGCAGTATTTACAATGATGAAATAAACACTGAAACAATTCTACTTATAGACGGGCCCACACACAAAAAGAAAAGAAACCCAGAGTTCTTTATTGGACCATCCAGCCGATGAGAGAGAGACGAGCTGGGGGTCAGAGTCCGGGTGGGTACCTGGCCGTCGGAGAAAGGGGGTACTCCATGCTGCGGCACCTGCCAATGGTCGTCGGCCTGGTCCCAGTCGCATGTGGGGGGACTCGTGGTTCGTGGCAGAGCTCGGGTGGTGAATGGTCGGGCTCCACAGAACTCCTCTCCCCGTAACAGCCACCTTGATGAACGTGACCACTCCAGAACTCCAGTACTTCTTCTCAGAGCGTGCTCGGGGATCTTTATCCGCCTCCCTCGTGAAACACACAAGCTCTCGCACTGCTCTGCTCTCGCACTGCTCTGCCCTCAGACACCACCAGCGTTCCTCCAACGCGACCCTCCCTAAAATACCACCAGAGGGGAAAAAGAATGCCTTCGTACGGGGCGGAGCTCCGCGAAGTACGCGCCACTGTCTGTCCTGATTGGACAGGCACCTACGGCCCACCTTTCCGGGGCGGAGTCTTGGCCCCTGCCGGAGACCCCAGTTACTCCTCCACGTGGCTTCGCTCAGGAAGAGTAACAGGGTCAACGCTGAAAAAGCCATACAAGAACTACGAGCCGAGGACTGGAACCGCGAGGTCCCCTCTCGGCAAGTCAAGGTATGAGCAGCCAACGGGTGGTGATGGCGCGTGATGGGCAGGTTGGGTCATGCAGATGGGATGGTTGTTGGTTGTTAGATGGCTTGTCGGAGGATTCGTTGGATGTAAAGATTTAATAACCTAACTAAAAGAAGTCGCAACGCACGTTTAATCCTCCCACTAAACAAAAGGACGGGTCCTGACTACACACGTACTTACCGGCATAACTAACTTTGGGACCTGAATGTTGAATGCAAATGGTTTCCAGATACATAACAATATTACTAAAACTCTCATCTTGGATGTATATATATATATATATATAATATATATATATATATATATATATATATATGTATGTTCCGGAAATACAGCCAAAACAGTACCCGATAGCGCAAAAATTTTAGGGCCACCTTACTCAGCATTCGCTTGCGGTGTGCAGTATCAAGTTTCGTTCAAATCGGGCAACGAAAAAAATTTATTAAAGAATCAATTCCTGATTCAGTCAAGTTTTGGTATGATGATTCCTAAAGTGCAAGGACAAACCATGGAGAATGTGTTGATGTACCTCGAGAAACCGGTTGGCCGAACGATGACTCCTGAGGTAAATGCTCAAATTTTCTTCAAGTTATAGTTTGACCATTAAATAATATAATTTTTTTTTTCTTCAACCACTCTCACAACGGGTTCACGGGTCGTCTAGTTCTTTATAAACAGCTGACAATCATCGTGTAACAGGTGGAAAAAATTGGCTCAGTAAAATGGAAAATGTGAACAGCAAACGGCTCAGAAACTGGGTGTTATCAAATTTATTTTGCTTTGAAACTCACAAAGATAAACAACATGTCCTTTTTAAAACATACCTGATTCACATAACATTCTGTTCCCAATTTCTTTAGAAAAAGCCGCTCGTATAAAGGAAAACGCGATTGCTCGTACACTGCTGAGGTTAAAGGTGAAAACTTACTGAACGTCCTTCCTGGCCGAATACGTCTTGACGTCATATGTTCCAGGCATTCTCGAATGCATCAAAGTGTCAATTAAAATACATTTTTCACATTTCAAAGGTGGACTGACAGTATTCTGGGTCCCCAAGCAAAAGGGGCACATTTCACATGCAGTCTTTAACAGCTCAATTATATAACACGTAAACTTGTAGGGACGTTATAAGTGCACCCTGCACTTCCAGTTCCTGGTGCAATTTGTCGGAACGGAGTCCCTTTGTAACGCAGGGACCACCTGTGCTATATTTTGGATAAAACTTGCTTTTCACATGACCAGATGCTTCATTTTAGATCCGTCAATATCTTATCAAATGAGCATGCGGTAGCCCATCATTCGTTTAAAAATGACAGGATGCTATGCCATTTGACACACCAATCGATTAGAGAAGGGATTCAAAATGTATCGATTCACAGCCACTCAACAACATCGACTGTGGGCATGGCACCGATCTGGCATGATATGCACTTCGTTTGTGCACAATGCACGGACAGACATCATTATTTACCATTTTATAATCGGTATTGGCCGATTATTATTTATTTATTTATTCATTTATTACTTTTTTAAATCGGTCATCGTCAAATTCTCTAATTGGCCCAGCACTACTATACATATATATATATATAATATATAACGTATATATATATATATATATATTGTTATGTTTGTGGGGTAGATTGAGGAATTTCATAGGAAAGATAGGAGTGTATTGAGTAGCTTGGTCCATGGACATGTGGGAGATATCTCGATGTAAATTAAGTAGGGAAACTGTGAGCTTAAGTGTTATGTGTCACCACACAGGGGGTGGTGCTGTGTTAAATTAGGTAGGGTTTAAGGATAAGTTATCTTGGTTCGTGATTGCCCCCTGTGAGCTTTTGCTATGTTTTTGCATTTCAAGACCGGCGATAAAAAGGGATCACATCCTTAAAACAACAATCAAGCTGCACATCCAAGCAGGTAGAAAGCCCTGCCTCCAGGGGTGACGGCTGGCGAAACCATGCCCTTGGAGTGCATGATTAATGGGTGTGATGTCAGGGAGCCACGAGGAGGGAGTGAGGATCGTGGTGAGAGAGTCTTGTGTTGGGTAACAAGAAGGCAGTCGAGACGGAGGTTTGGAGCGGGCAGAAGCGAGAGAGGCAGGATCGGCGGTTGAAAGAGAAGGGCATTATGGCTGGCTTTCTCTCGACGCGGTGAAGAAGACTGCACGATTCTTGGGTTCGTGATGAGGCGAATTGGCTCGCGTGGTGGAGCAAGAGGCTGACCATTGACTGTTGGCTGGATCGTGTGAGACCAGCCTCGAAGCCATCGGGGAAAAAGATGGCACCATTTTACAGAGCAGCGGTGAGGTCAATCGACGAAAGAAGCTGCACGGCAGTTTCTGACCCTTGGCGTTGAGTGTCGCCGCCCGAGTTGCCTCCTGTACGTTTGCCTGCCCAGACAGCGGTTGGGCACATTTTCCCGCACAGTGACGAAGCAGTTTGGTGACCTTCAAGCTACTTAAACTTATGCCTGGGCACACAGTAAAGTGCCAGAATAAAGTAGGGATTTTCTTTGTTTTATCTGTCCCCTTGTCTGTGTGGAGGCGCCTCAAAATTAGATTTAGTTTACCTCGCGTTCCGTTTTTATTATTACCCTTTGAATTATTACCATTGTGAATTAATGATTACATAAAGATCTTCAATTTGGTTGCCTTACGCCAATAACCCACTCTTATGTGTCCGCTGGCAATTTACTGGCTCAACGACAAAGTGAATGAACCCAGGAACCAACAGCAATAATCAATAATTTTGTTTTATAAAAGGTGTAAAGGTAAACCAGGGATTGAGTACATAAAACAACAATTGTTACAGAGCAAAACTAGAACAGTTCTTGGTAGAGTGCATATACTTCTGCCAGGTAGCTGAACCATTTATGTTTTGTATCCCATTGATAGAGCGCATCCGGATCTTCACCAAAATCGAATCAATTCGTCCTTGTCACACACCCCACTTGTCCACCAAGTTTTGTCTGATCAGTCCATAACTTTTGGAGATAGTTATGGAAAATTAAAAAAAAAATCGTAAAAACCTGTTCTGCTGCTCTCGCTTATCCTCTATCTGCTCTGTTCACCCAATCATTCTCTCTGGATCAATTTCCATCTGCCGAGAACTTATCCAACATCATTGCAATACAAAAACGTGGCGCATAAACTGATTTCATTCACTACAGACCTTTCAGCTTGCTTACAATTATGAGTGAGGTCTGTCATTGCAGTCGACATCAAATCCTTCCTTTTCTCCACAGCCTTATCTCAGGTCATCAGTTTAGTTTCAGACCCAGTCATTCTACACTGGACATACTGTGTCTACTCTCACAACAATGGATGGAAGGCCTCAATCTCAATGTTTGTCGTTGAGTCTATAAATTGCCAGTGAATACCTGCTTATCTCTTTGCTGATGATTCCACCCTCTACTGTATCATCTCTCATTCTTCAGACAGCCTGGCAGCACCTCTTCCTTTTCTGCAGACCTTGACAATCAGGAGTTGGTCCAACACTTAGAATATGTCTTTCAACTCTGAGAAATCCCACACACTCACCTTGTCTCTTTGAAAGGACTGTCTGGCAAACCCTCCAATGTACTTCCTGAAGAAAGCACATCAAGAAGTTAAGTCATTCGAACTTTTGGGCCTCAACATCATCCATGATCTCTCTTGGGTAGACCATGTTTCCAGGATGGCCTCCAAAACCAGCTGCCGACAAAGCATCGTCTGTCGTGCAAGGTCTTTGCTTGGCCATTCTGAACTTCTGACAACCTACAAGCCTTAATTCCCAGCTTAATGGAGTATTGCTCTCCGCTTTGGGCTGGTGCCCCTGCCTGGCACCTTGCCCTTCTTGATGCCGTGGAAAGCAAGGCCATCAAAATCATGGGGATCACCTGTGACTAAGCTGAGTGGTTCGGCCTCTTACTTTCGCATCACAGATAGATTGGTGATGTCTGTTTTTCACCGCCTCCATTTCAGTCTTGCACTCTCTTGGCTTTGTCCTGCCAAGGTTTCTGCAGGGTGCACGTGTTCTGCCAGTAACCCTTTCTGATTAAACTCCCAAAATCTAGAATCACTGCTCTCCTCCACTCATTCGTTCCTCTTTTCCCTCACCTGCAAGAACGCACTTCAACATTCTCTTCAAACCTCATCTTCCCTCCATGGCTTCAAGACAGCTTTTTACCACCATATAAGATCATCCCCATCCAAAACCATTACCCACCCCCCCCCCCGTTTATTCTGTGCATTTGAATACTTGCAGGAATGAAAGCTAATAAAATATGACTGTGGCTATGTGAAAAGCTGTTATTTTTTCTTGAGTATTGCCATGTGTTTTGTAGCTGTGTTTCATACTAAAACTAGAACGGGCACTCGTAGAGCACATACCTTCGCCGCAGCCACTAGTTCGGATAAAAATTGACCGCGTTATGACGAAAAACGATTCTGACCTTTTCGTGACCGTGACCTTGACCTTTAATCCGATTGCTCCCAAAAGCTTCGCCTGGCGTCCTTGAGTAACTGCACATCATCTCTGAAAATTTCATGCAAATCGGTCCAGCAGTTTTTGCGCAATGTTGTCCGCACACATATTTACCAATAAATAAATACACAGGGGTCAATACAATACCTTCGTCAAACGAAGTTTGCGAAGGTAATAAGAGAATTGTATGTATGTATGTACAGTACATACATACGGATGATCATTATAGAATCTAAAACGGGTTGGCCAATCTCCTCCACATTTTGCATACGTGCTCCAGGTACACAGAAGGCTATTACTAGTTCTGGTGAATTGATGCGCTGCACAATAAATTATGTTCGTTTCAGTAAATAATGAGGAGCAATTACGTCATTATCTCATCTGTAATGGAAGCATTTAATACCAATGCAAATCCAAGCCTACATAGTAATGTTAATAACTGTTATGATCATGGATAGCAAAATGAAAATGACAAATGAATGTCTCCGAAATGATGAATGACGAATGAATCCAAGCAGTGAATGCAATGTCTACTGTTGATACTTGGCATGCACTGATGGCATTATGATGATGATGATCGTGATACCAAACTCACGGTTTTGGTGAATAAAATAATGATAAATTTTACTTTCAACAGCGACGTGACAATGCTGAATATTGTACATGAGACCTACTATTATTTCAGACTGTAAATCTGCCACACTCCCAAGTATTCTCCAAATGGGAGTTATATGTATATATATTGTTACGGCTGTGGAAATTCGCAACCACCATTCAGGTCCCGTAGGTGAGGTATTTCTGAAGTACATGTATAGTTAGCCCCAAACCCATTGTTTAGAGGGAATTAATGTGATTAATTCGGGCTGCGACACTTTGAGTTAGCCATTTTTCTGTTCTTATTGTTATGTTGGTGCACAAAACAACAACGAACATCGCCACAACCAACATCTCCACGATCACTCCATTCACTCCACGACGCCAACAACCTCGACGCCAACAATCACTCCACTCGCGCCACCTTCCACAACTGTGCTACCAGCATCTTCACCACTCGCCATTCATCGAGCATCGTGCGGTCATGATCTCCGCGGGGCGGATGGAGGAGCGGAGTGGCAGCGGCAGCAACCAGTGCGTGAAGGGGCATCTCCCGCCAAGATCTCCCGTATTTCCCGCCCAAAATCGCCCGCGCAAACATCTCCCGCCCAAAACGCCGCGCGCGAACATTTCCCGCTTGAATCTGTTCCCCTCTCCACCGAAGTGAGGAGAGGGAGGGGGGGTGGCGTGTCCTCTCCCGATTGGCGGGTGGCGATGTGACGCGTCCGAACGGGGCGGGGCGCGGGGCGGAGAGAGGGGGAAGGACCTCCCTACAAAGAAGGTGGACAGACAGAGTTCCTGAGAGGATCGTTCGAAACCCAGGGCAGCTCGAAACTGAGAGATCGTTCGAAACCCAGGGCAGCTCGAAACTGAGGGATCGTTCGAAACTGGAGGGACTCGAGGCTGCGGTCGCCAAGGTGGACGACGCGCACAGGGAAGTCGCGACTTCCTTTCTTCTTTTCTTTTGGGTTCTGTGTGAACGTGTGTGTGTGGCCGCGTGTCTCGTAAAGTAGAACTGTTAAGTGTTGCCGTGTGTGCGCGTAGTCGGTTGTAGAGCTGCGTCACTATTTCTTTTGTTTCATTTGCTGTATATGTGTGCTCTCCGTGTGTCGTGTAAATAAAGTCTTGTGTTGAATTGTTCCCGTTTCGCTGCGTCCTTTCCTTTGTTGGTCTCCATCTTGCTTCACGTAAAGGGTTCGAGTGGGCGTGATACGCCCGATAATTAATTGGAACCGTCGAGGCCGACGATAACACCGCTCGGTTATCCCGATAGCACGGAACGGACCGCTTAACGGTTCGTGTCCGAAGTCGACCTGCGGCGAGGTGCGATCGCCCGGTTTACCATCCGCGTGGGTACTTAGGTAGGTCGAGTTTGGCGAACACCCTATCCCACGCGGGTGCGATTGGCACGATCGTGGTGAGGCGAAAGGCCCACCCGTGACTGGCTCCCGGCGTTAGTCCGAGAGGGTCACGACAGAATTGTCCGTCCGGTGGCGAGACGGCCGCGATTCGAGTTACGTGGCCGATCGCACGCCGGCGGGCGCGAATTCGCAACATGGTGTACAGAGTGTGATTCGAATCCCTCCGGTCTCCAGCTAAATTCACGGGAATCGGTCCAGGGGTGAGAGGAGCGACCCCCGATTCCCTCCAAATTACGAGCGATTAAAAATTACACCGTTACGAGAAATAAGATGGAGTCTCAAGGCGAGCGGGTCCGGGGGTAGATATGGATGTAGAATGTTAGAATCCATGGCCAGGATGAGACCCCGAGCAGGACATTGGTGTGCAGGAACAGTTTCCCCCCAAACGAACCCAGAGCCCGAAATGGGTGCGGCGGCGGCCGCGGTGTATGACACCTCCCCTTCCCCCTCCACCAAAACCCCCGATCCTGGCCGAATCGGCTCAGCCGAGTGCACCCGACATGGCCCAGCTATTCGCCATGCGCAAAAATGAATGCGGATATAAACAACAAAATGGATGGAAACGCACTCGAAATGAAAAACGAAATAAAAGGGTGAACGGGAAAATGAATGGAAATACGCAACAAATGAACGAAATGAAAGCGAAAATGGAAACAAACACAAACGAAATGAAAACGAATATGGAAACAAATGCGCAAGGAATGAAGGAAGAAATGAAAAAACTGCTGGGTGAGACGCAGAACATGGGCCGAAGCCTGCAGGCGGGCATGAAGGCAACAACAGCGGAGTGCGTAATGGCGACGCCACGTGTGGGAGCGAACGAGCTGGAGGGGTGCAACGGTTGTCAGGCCCGCAGTGGAGGCGGTGAGGACAAATTAATTTGGGGAGACGTGTTGGGCGAGGGTAGTGACGGAAAAGGTGACGGTGACGCGAAACTAATTGGGGTGACGGAGACGTGCACGAGGGAGATAACAAGGGAAGAGACGGAAATAATACTGGAGATAAGGGAGATAGAGGGTGAATTGGACGGGGTTAGTGACGCACACACACACACACGGAGGTAGTGGAGGACAAT
>CM068966.1:40618853-40637119 GCA_035128595.1 Eptatretus atami
GAGACTATACATCGCCGGCATCCTGAACAGATTGAAAATCCTTCCCAACTTCAGCTGAACGTTGGGCTTGGCCATCAGCCTGTCTGTCAAAGACCTGGGTCAACGACGTTCTTCTGCAGATCCCACAAGACGGTGGGAATAATTGAGGCCATTAAAATAAATAGCAGCAGTGGGCATACGGTCTTACAGGGAAGACACTACAATGAACTGCTTGCAAAATATTGGTTATAATAGTTAATATGAAGCTTATTCAAAACTGAACATGCACCACCTACTAGTATAACTACTCGTTAAATGAAGCTTGGCTCTCATGTTTCGACCACTGATTCCAGGACTCAGTCTTCATCCAGGAGTCCCAGATGAAGGCCACTCATTTGTCAAAGCATCAGATCTGAGTCTTCCGTATACTAATTGGTGGTACGTTTAAAATTTGGAATCTAAGCACGTATTCCACGTGAAACTGGATCCAATTCCTACTCACACGTATACCATTATTTTGTTCACTTTACATTTGTCTTTACAATGATCTTGATTTGTTCATCGCTTATTCCCACTGCTGTGATTTCTTTTAACGCTTATTCAACTGCATTAATCAATTGTGAGATATCTTGTTAAAGGAGCAGTGAAGCCTAATTTTTCAAGCGTTTCATCTGCTTCTCCTAGCTGGATAAAATAGTTCTAAAGTCACCGAGATATTTCTGACCGCAGGCTAACAAGAAATGCCAGTGCATAGATTGCATCTGTGGGTGTTATATGAAATGTGACACTTCGCAATACGTTCAGGTTAAAGAAACAGGTGAAACCTTCTTGAAGGAGATAAAGGGGCAACTTCTGAAATCTCTGTTGTGGATACGTAATCCATGAATTCCCCCAAAATACCTATCCCAGGTAAATATCACCCACACAGAACACCAACGTCATACATTATTGTATATAAAGAAACTCACGAAACTGTCTGAAGTCATTTGCTAACCGGGATAGGATCGGCCAAGATAACTTGGGAACAAATTGTATGACCCAGTCCTGGGCTTTGTTTGATGTCGATGAGAACCACAGTGTGTCGCAATTGCAGCAGCTTGGATTCGCTGGACTTGGTTGCTTGGGTGCATCAGCTTTGGAGCCCCAGCAGTTGTGCCTGCATTCAGGACCTCCTGAGTCGGTGAATGTTGCTCCAGCAGTAGTGGAGGTCACGGGTTAACCCCTTCCCCTACTCTGTCCTCCAAAATCTGAGGTGCGTGGACAGGAGTCTGTTCCAGCTGCAGAAATAGGTGACATTTAACCTTTTTATTGATGTGGGAGTGGTGGGGAGTTGGGGGGTGGGGATAGGAAAGAACTTGCTTTGGTAGAGCCAGGTCAAAGGTTGTATTTGGCTGAAGAAGTCCAGAGAAAGGGAGGTGGGAGCAAGAACATGTTTCCAGAGGTGGTTGAGGTGGGAGGTGGGGGGGGGGGACTTAAATTATGGGTTAAAATATTTTTTGTCAAGTGCTGGCAAGTAGAGATTCAACATGTGACATACGTCGAACCAGGTCAAATTTACTGGTGTTTCATGGCACCAAATGAATGTGTGGCTGCCTCATTATGATTGTTTCAATAATCCAGTTGTGTTGGTTGGGGAAGTGGCTCTGCATGAGTCGGGTGGTTTTGTTAGTAGGCACTTTAACGTACATGGAAAGTTGTGAACACGACAATAAACGGGTCAAAAGTGCTTTAAAATTTTTTTTCACCAAACATGGTAAAAACGCTATGTGAGAGGTTGTCATTGGAAGAAAATACATCAGAATACTGAGAATACCGAACTCAACTCAAATGTTCACTTACAGTCTGGCTATGTAGACTCATCTCAAGGATGTAAAAGCACCGCACGAGTAGGAACTCTGTGAGGCTGTGCTCGGCATTGTATTCCCTACAGGCTTTTTTGGCCTCTCTGACGAGATATCTTGGTGGATCGAATTTATGACGTGAGGTTTTTGCAGAAGAGGTTGGTTTTTGCATGTGAGGGGAGCAGGCAGTGTGACTTACTGACCTCATTTGGCAAGCACCTTCGGAAATCGATCTTGTTCTTGTGAACTTGTGAAAAGATACTCTCCTCTTCGGGATTACTGTGAGGCAGGACAAGTACATGCTGAACCACTGCAAACAGAAGACCAAATCATGGCTCCCCATCTGCCCTTCTCATCAACCATATATCATGCCAGGTCTTGTCCACCCTTCGGTTTGGACCAGAAACAGCCGTGTCTAGCAGTATTCTGTATGCCGTGCACTAATCGTATAAATAATCTTCCTTGCGAGAGAGCTTGCATTTCAATACGGAGACCCTTTCAACAAAATATCTGACATCGTCAAATTCAGTTTCTCTTCGCGTGGAACAGTCAATGAGTTTCACACGGCAGATCACGTCATCCTGAAGTGGCAAATGGGGGAGTGCATATTTGAATGGCTCTTGTTAAAACGAGAACCGAGGACAATAATCCTGGATTTCCACGATTTCGAGTGGTAATAGGTCAGCATGTCACATCAAATTGGTTGTTGGAACCCAAGAAAGGTTTGTCCTGAAATGAAGCTGAATCATCAACGTCTACTTCGCTAGATTCCTGTGTACGATATGCCTCCTCATTCAGAAAACGACCCAGCAAACTTTGCAGAAACGTTGTCAGTTCTGTCTTGACGCAATGAATTTCAGATTCCTTGAATCGAAAGATCTTGTTGACGTCGACAAAATTTTTCAGAATGGACTGGGGAAAATGTCAGATCAATTTCAGTCCATGGAATTCTATAGTGTCCTTGTTGCCATCAGAGTCGACGATCTTTGGTCTCATTATGACTGGCAAAGGAACTCTTCTGACGAGGACACTGCAGCAGAATCCTGTTTCCAAAAGTGTCCCTGCTGAGCCATCACATTGATCCATACTTGAGAATCTTTCTATGCTTCTGATCACAGAATGAAATGAATTCCTTGAGCTCAGCTTTTCGTTACGGTACTTACCTTTGTCAAAATAGTACTGTAGGTCCACTAGACGAGAAGATCATCAACTGAGAAAGCACTTGTAAGAATGAAGCTGTCAGATGCGTGGTTGGCTATGTCGAGTTGTCTGTGACAGTTACATCAACCCGTGAACATAGGATAGGATAGAAGAAGTGTTATTGTTGTTATCGTTAGTGTTTGTTTCTACAATCAGTGTCCCCAATTTGTAATGGTACCACAGAGTTTCTGCGACCCCAAGGAGTACTAAACCACCATTTAGAAAAAAAGGAAAAAATTCTTCTTCCTGCACTCTCAGGTTTCGACCATTTTCCAAATTTTTCGAGCTGTGTCTCAAAGCCAGCTGGGACTTTCGGAATGAAATTTTGCACCAGTCCATATATATAATGGAGCAAGTGTATGATTATGTACGTATGTATATCCGCTCTTCGCCCATTGGTTGTACAGCTGATCTGATGTCACCCACAATTGTAACCTGAAATAACTTTAAACCTGAACTATCCAAAGGACCCACCCCCCCCCCCCCCCTCCACCCAACCGAGGCTGCAAAAGACCCAAACAACCACGAGACCCAAACGACCTTGAAGACACAAAAGACCCAAATGTCCCTGAGGATCCAAAGACCAAAAAAGACTCAGAAGACCAAAAATACCCAGAAGACTCCAAAGACCCTAAGACCCAAAATACCCTAAAGACCTTGAAGATCCTCAAATACCCAAAATACGCCAAAGACCCCGAAGATCCAAATGACCCATTAAACTCAAGACCGAAAATACCTTGAAGACCCAAAAGACCCTGAAAACCCACAAGACACAAAAGACCCCAAGGACCCTAAAGACCCCGATGACCCAAAGACCAAAAATACCCAATGGAACCAGGGGACCCAAAAGACCCCAAATACCCTTAAAGACCCCAAAGACCAAAAAGTCCCTGAAGACCTACAAGACCCTTAAAAGGCACTAAACACCCTGAAGATCCAAAAGACTCCAAAGACCCAGGGGATCCAAAAGACCCCGAGGACCCGAGACTAAGTACTCAAAATACCTAAAAACGCAAAAGGCCAAAAAGACCCAACAGGACTATCTGGGACCCATGGAAATTCTGCATAATGTAAAATGTGACTTCAGGTCCCCACCCCCCCCCCTCCCCACACACAATTCCAAGTCCTCAACCCCCCTCCCAACTTTGTACCCACTACTATCACCACACCAAACTCTGTGCTCCCCTCCCCTTTTTTCAAATCCTCAAACCCCTCCCAACCAATGTCTTCAACTCCCCCTCCCCCCTTGAAAGCCTCAAACCCTCGATCCCATCTCTGTCCCTCTCTGCCCTCCCTCCACCAAGCCAACTCTGTCATCCCCTCCACCTATTTCTTCAAGTCCTCAACTACCCCAATCCCCAAGTACTCAACTCCCCCTTCCATCCCCAAGTCCTCAAAACACGCCTCCCCCCCTTCCTCCCCAATGTCTCAATCTCCCCCTTCAGACTCCATGCACCCTCAACCCAACTCTCTGCCCTCCCCTACACATTTCTTCCCGTTCTTAACAACGTTACAGTATACAAAGATACACAGGGAACTTTGGCGCATGATAAGGCCATTCCGCCTCTCATGCCTGCATTGTTCCTGTCCCCGTTTGTTAAGAACAATGTTAAAAGTAAATAAAGACAGAACGTTAAATTCACAATCACTTGCCCCTTTCTTCCCGAATCCTTACTATAATTCACAGACCAGTGCTTGTGTGTTTGTTTGTCGTGCTACTCCTACAGTTGTGGGCCGATTACATCCAGCCTTGCTACATAACATCAGCATGACCCCAATTAGTGTATAGGGGTGTTTTTATCTTTGCCAGTGGTCTTGGGGGGGGGGGGGGAGGGGGGGAGAAGCAAATTATCTATGTAACAGTGCATCATGTAGCGCCGCCTCCAGGTGGGAGAGGGTATTACAAGTCTTCACCATTTACAGTACAGTATTCCTGTCCCCACGTTTTCCATTGCAGTGAGGAGTTTTGAATTTTCAGCAGTCGGTATGCTTTTACTTCGTGCACACAAACAACTTCATGGGTCATTATTTTTTTTGCCTATACAGAGCCGTCAGTTGCCTATACACTGCCCAAATATAGATATGTCTCAGAAGAACGCGTTGCATGCTTGGAACAAGATCGCCCGTAGGGCGGGTACTCTGCTAGTCATGAAAATAAAAAGTATGTTGGTTTGACGTAAAGGTTTTGACCTTGACCTAATTTTTAAGGTCATGACCCAATCATAGGCATTTTAACGTTTTTCACCATAACTCAACAAAGGTTTGTCCGATCGGAATGAAATTGCCCTCTCTAAATAGCCGAGAGCAAGTGGCATTTACACTTAAGTTACAGCACACTCTTCCAAGTAAAACGCCAAGGTCAGATGATCATCATATCCGAAAAAAAAACTGCAATCATCACGCACGCCTTAACTCGGAGGGGTTTGGAGTAAATCAATCCAATGCAGAAATCAAAAACAGTCTAAAAAGCAATAAGCAATATCACTATCAAATATCAATAACAATAAAATATTAAATCAATCCAGCAAAGCAAATGTTTGCAAAGAAATAGATCAACAAGGTATGACTGGAGAAATTATTTTCCTCCAAATACATATATATATAGCATCAAGCCAGCAGCGTTAATCGCACGTTAATTACCTCCTGCATTAATCCCTTCCTGTGTTTATCATTTATCAATTTTTCTGAATGGATAAACACCAGAGGCCATTAACACATAATTAGGGGCAGAAAGAATAGAAGCACTCAGGAATAACTCAGGAGGCGATTAACTCAGGAATAATTTAGCAGATAAGTTAGCACCATGTCATCAATCCATTGATGGGGAGTCAGCATGAGCTCAGCGGTCTGGACCGATGATGCCTTGCAGTCTAGATGTGGACCGTGGTCCGCTTTTTGAGGACCCTTGGACGACACACGTATTAAACTTCACAGGTTCTTGAGCTCCGTCTGCCATTCGTTTCTCTGCTCTCTGTAATTTTAGATTGCTGAATTTGTTTTGGAAGGATTTGTGCCACTTAGCCTGTCTTATCTTAAATGTTTTAGCTCATCCCCCATCTACAGAAAGGGTGACCATCACTGTTCATTGGCAGGCATTCTAACTTGCAAAATTGTGATGTTCCTCGCCAAACTGTTGTACCTGGAACCCAAATCACTTCGTCTGGAATTTTCTGGACACTGGAGACTTTCTGTAGTTACCACGTGACATCTGCCAGTCTATATCTGCTATGTTCATGTGATGTCCAGCTGCGCTTCACCAATATCAGTAAATCTCATTAAGCCATCACCATCACTACTGCCCACCACCAAATGTAAAGTTCTACGATCATTTTTATTCATCCTCAACTACTTCGTATGCAGCCTGTAGCTGTTGGTTGAATCATTGCTGGGAACATGGCTCTGCTGCTCGTGCAGTGCCCCCTACATTTCCAATAAGCTGGTACTCATTTTGCCAACCTCAGAAGGGTGACAGGCTGAGTCAACCCACCTGTTGTTATTTAATGGCACGACAAGGACTCAAACTCAAGACCATTTAAGATCTTACACCAGCCACCTTAACCTTTAAGCCAACACCAGGCTTAGTTGTCTACACCCAAATATTGACAACCAGATAAACTAGAATACCAAAACAAAATTTAGTGCTTTGAATCATCAGTTTATCCCCTTATTATTGTATCTGAGATTTTGCTAAAACTTCCATGGCCATCTTGAATATGGTGGCCATTTTGATGAAATGTCAAGTGGCCCTATTTCTAGATTTGATCAGTTGGTGAAATACTGCTATATGCACACCTCGTTAATATAGATGACGAGCAGGGGTACCCGGCATTGCCCGGTACATTTTTTGTGGAGGCCTAAAACACTTTCCTACACCTACTAAGGAATGGGGTCAGGGATCATGTAATATTACCCTTCACGTCGCTACAAAGGCTTGGGCACTATAGAGAGATTTTAAAATGGCCCGTCACAGTTGCCTGTCCAATTCGCAATCCCGTGAGATTTGTGGAAAACCTGTGGAATTGCCACTGTCAAGTGACTATGACCATGAGACTCGAAACCAAGAGATCATAGAAATGTACTGTACCCAACAGGGTGTTCAAAGTCCGTTACCCCACCCTCCTTTCCCCCATCATATACCCTGGTACATTTCCACGTACATACATATTATATTTTATGTATTAATGCTTTGGTTTTTATGCCAATAAAAGTTTAGTGTGTTCATAGTTTACATTTTCTACCTCTTGTGTGTTCATTATATTCATTGATCAGGTTCTGCAGAGGGGGTAACGGGACTTTGTAAACACCCTGTAGATTATTGGCTCAGAAGCATGGTAAAAGCTTTGTAAACACCCTGTAGATTATTGGCTCAGAAGCATGGTAAAAGCTTTGTAAACACTTAGAAGTGGAATGTGATGTTATTCATTGCGTTGATGCTCGAGAATGTGCCGTTGATGTTTCTGGGTTAAGTTTGACCCCAATCTAGAAATATTTTGCCATTAAGGAAGAAGAATTATCTACCACTAACTTGGATCACTTCTGGAAGAGGTTTATTTGTATTTAAATCTGGTAATTGTTTTGTATTTATTTATACATATGTGTACTTGAATATAACTGTCATTAATGAAAAAGGCTCCGGCACAATAGAATAATAAAATTAAATATACCATCAGAGATGGGGAATCCCCGCCATTGAATGAAAAAGGTCATACATATTCCAGATAATGAGGGAGGTGAATTGGAAACAAGACACCATTTGGTGATCATCTCGAAAAAGTTCCCCAGGGGTGAGGAACGTAGTAACCAAAAATAATTGAAATCAGATAAGCGGTTTTCCATTTATTACAAAAAACATTTTTTTGAAGATGGCCGCCCCAGTCGGCCATCTTGGATCCGGCCACGCCCAAATCAATAGGGCTCTTCCTTTTCAGGTGGTACATGTGTGACCCAAATTTCAAATCGATATGGCAAACAGTTTATGAGTTATCGCACTCACAGCTATAAATGTTGACACGCCCCAGTCGGCCATCTTGGATCCGGCCATGCCCAAAATCAATAGGGTTCTTCCTTTTCAGGTGGTACATGTGACCAAATTTCAAATCGATATGGCGAACAGTTTATGAGTTATCGCACTCACAGCTATAAATGTTGACGCCCGGACGGACGGACGGACGGACAGCCGGACGACCTGGGTGACAACAATATCCCCTTCCGCCACACGGCGGGGATAAAAAACAATAAAAAAAAAGAATTGATTTTTTCTAAATTATCTAATTTTTTCTTCTTTTTTTTGCCTAAAACACTCCCTGGCACTCACTGACGAACCTCTGGAAATTTGACGAAGATCCATTCAGCCATCTCTGATAAAAATGGTGACACTCCACACACACACACACACACACACACACACACACACACACACACACACACACACACACACACACACACACACACACACATCCACCCACACACACACATCCACCCACACACACACACAAATCCACCCACACACAGACACATCCACCCACACACACACACACACACATACACACACAGACACAGACACACACAGCTCTGTAATATAGGAGAGATACGACCTCATTAACACCATGCCATTCACACCGGTATTCACCCATTCGAACAGTACTGAGAAACCAGGCTGGCTTGTCTAGCTGCCCGTCCGTTTCACCCAGCACAGGCCGAGTTACACCTGATTACCGAGCCATTTGTACACATGACACAAACACAAGGAACCTGGATGGAAGGGGAGGCTATTCAGGCCAATTCTTTTTGAGGTTTTCATTTTGGAGCCGTAATGGTGTGTAAGTAATAAAAACAAGTAAATAAATTACCAAATGTTAGTGAACATTTGCCAAATACACTACCGGTGGAGTGCAGTGCCATTCGCACACAACTGATTGACATTCGCTCAGAGGCAAGTGTAAAATGAATCCATGAAAAAAAAACAATGTACATCAAACTTTCCAACTCGAATCATAAGATTAATCAAATTGTTTGAAATTTGAAGAAGGTTCAGTTCTGATTCCAGAAGAAAAACAAGTCAAACAGGTTGGCCAGGTGCTCGATCTCTCCTGGTTCCAAATGATGTTGTTGATGAAAATGTACAAAAATGGAATCACATGAGACATTCGCAAATGAATGTGATATGTCACTCCCACCCCGCTTCCATCCTCCTTGACCCCCTGTAGAACCAAAAGGAACAATGTTTACCTGCTCTAGTCTGAAGGGGCTGGGGTAAGGCATCATTCTGACCTCGACTGCACGGAAAGCCAAACACCTCAATATTTTGCAACTGATATTGACATTTGACCTCTGTGAAGTCCCCAAAACAACCTCAATCCAAAATCATTCAACACCCCCAGAACGGGGGATGTTTGAAACGACTTGGTGCCAACCTTCATCACGATCGACTCGAACACATTCAGAATGGCAAGGGGAAAATGTGATTTTTAGTGCTTCACCTTTGACCCCTTATAATCAGAACAGGGGATGATAGGGTGGCAGTGGGAGGGTGGGAGTAGGCCTGAATTGAGAAAAAATATAACGGTTCTCTGGGTCGGTTGGACCAAAGTACCTCCTTGCTAAATCGGAAGAGGATTGGCTCAGAAATTAAAGAATGGTATATGTGATTATGCCTGGTGTTGCCTTAATGGTGAGGGTGGTGGGCTTGGGATCCTCGGGTCCTGAATTCAAATCCTGCTCGGCTGTTGAATTAATACCAGGTGTGGTTGACTCAACCTGTCATCTTGCTGAGGTCGGCAAAATGAGCACCAGCTTGCTGGGATGATTGAGCCATTCGAGTATCCTATGTTGAGTGGTGACCCGTCCAGGACTGTGCCCAATAGCCCAGGAGACTGCTTCGGCAGCACCGACGCCTGTACAGAGTATGGTTCTGATAGATGGATAGATGGAACATGTGATTGCAATTGTTGGAAAGAAACAAAGAAAGCAAGATTTTTTTTGGGGGGGAGACCTATAATATTCCCCCTGCTGTAGCACGAGGTGAGACATAAAATCCGATGAATAAACGATTTTGACATTTGACTGCACTGATGACGAATACAATTAACATGGTTACTACAAAAGGTTGCCTGACCTCTTCGTGCCATTATGTGCATAATAGCCTGCTTAGGAGTTTCTTGGCTAGGGGTTACAATCCCAGACAAGTTGACACTCCAACACAGGCTAGCTACTCGGCTGAGTGAGCAGGAATTTGTAATTTGATCAGGATCCCGGCGAGAAGTCGCATCCTGTTCGCGAAGGACACCATGAGATCTTTAACGTCCACCAACTAATCCCGGCGGATGGGACTCCCACTTTAACGTCCATCTCAAGGAGGACGGAGCACACATTGAGACACCACTTTGCCTGTGAAACACAATAATGGTAGTTTATAGCTGGGTCGAGATTCAAACCCAGGCTAGACAGTTCACAGGTGAGTGTGCATACCTCAAGGCAATCCAGTCAGCCAAATACACAAGATGGCTGTCACACATTCTTCACGACTTGTTTTCTTCGGGGGAATCCTCATGACAGGATGTTTTGTAGGACAGTTTTATGCTGGCATACCTCCGATAAATAAAGGAATTAACGGCTATTATTTAGAACTTTATAATGTTTGAAGTTGGTGGCCAGCTGTAAATGTAGATAAAGTAAAATGTCATGAGGGCAAAGCAGGAATGATGGGTGAGGTACCATCATGAGGTCAGCTGACGTAGTTGGAAACATGATGGCGTACAGGTGGACGATCATTTTGCACTGCTTACCGGCTGATTTTAACACATCTCTACATCCACGTTGAAGGTGTGATTTAACGGGGAAGCAGATAGGGCCAGGTGCAAATGTGGTCGGTGAGAATGTTTCCAAACGTGGTGTGAATGAGGCACAAGATGTTGGCAACAATGTTGCTTGCTCGGTTGTCAGTGGTTTTCCCAGCTGAAGTGTTCAATTTGTGCGGATAACCTCATGTTTTTGTTGTGGATGGTGACTGCAGGCAGATGATCAGATCCTGTCTTCCTTTAGGAATACCAATAACGTTCAGGTCAATAAGACAAAAAAAAAACGCACACACGCACACGCACACACACGCACACGCACACACACGCACACTGGTCCTTGATGGTGCCTTTGCGATTTCATAGTTCATAAAGGTGCTGTAGATCTGGTGAGGTCTCTTTCTCTAGAACTTGTCAGAGGCCGTGGTTCGGGTGCAGTCTTTGTTAGAACTAGAAGGGCAGGAAAGGAGGGACCTACTCTTGCTGACTAAGAATGGGATTATTAAAGGCTTTTTATGAACAGTCAAGGCTAATTGAAGAGATAGAACACTGAGCAGATCAGGACGCAACAAAGCAAAAGGAACAGGTGAGAGAGAGAGAGAGAGAGAGAGAGACAGACAGAGAGGTGGGGGGGGGACACCAACAGCAGAGTTGAAGGACAAAATAGATGGGGAGACTTGGACAAATAATGGGTGTGGGGAGAAAGGAGGGGTAGGGTAGGATGCGTGTGGCAGACAAGATGGATACAGATCTAAGCAAATGCTCAATAAAGAAAACTGGAAATATGGAAGGAGGTGGGCTTGGGTGTGGGAGGGGGGGGTGTTGACGGTGGTAGAGAAGATCATGGTTTTGGATGGGGTATGATCTGAGATGGTGGTGATCAGCTGTCTTGAAGAGGATGTGGAATTTGGCTCCACAGGCGGGAAAAAAACAGAGGAACAAATGAGTGTAGCTGAGCAGTGATTCGGGATTTTGGGAATTTCACCAGAAGGGATTTGACGGTGGACCGTGTGTGCCTTACAGAAACCTGGGGGTGGGGTTGGGGGAGCAAAGAATGAGCAGAGGGTACAAGCTCAGAAAGGAGGTGGTAGAAGACAAAAAGACCATTGACCTATCTGCGATGGGAAAGTGATAGGTCCATAGACTCAGCTTCATCGTGGGAGATTCCAATAATCTTGAAGGCCTTGTTTTCCACGGCATCAAGCTGAACAAGGTGAGGCAGAGGTGCCAGCCCAGTGTGGAGAGCAGTGCTCCATCAAGCTGCGAATGAACGCCTTGTAGATGGATAGGTCAGGTGTGCCAAGGAAGGACTTTGTACAAAGAAGAATGCCCAGTAAGTGACTGGCTTTGAAAGACAACTTTGAAATGTGGTTTTCCCAAGAGAGATCATGGCTGATAGTGAGACCGAGGAGTTTGAATGACTGAATTTTCTCAAGAGGATTGTTAAGAAAGTAGATAGGAGGTTTAGCCATACAGTGCTTTCAGAGAGAGAGAGACAATGAGAGTATGACATTTGTAAGGATTGTTAGATGTATTACAAGTGTTTGACCACCTTATGATCTTGTTATGGTCTGAAGAGAGGGAAGAGGCTGCTGCCTTCCTATCTAAAGGATGAGGGATGTCATGGCAGAGGGTGAAGTCATAATCAAATTGGCAAAGCGGATTTTCCAGATAGTCAGAAAAATCATTTATGAAAGATTAGGAATATAGGACTGGACCCAGAACATTACCTTGGGGGAATACAGGCTTAACAGGGACAGGAGATGAAAGGATTCTGTTGAGTGCCACATGTTGGCGACGAGAGTAGAGGAAGTCAGTAAGCTATGTGTGGATGCCAGAGGCAGAGAGTTTGGAGAGCAAGGCGTGACACAAACTGTTTCAAAAACTCGAGATATGTCTGGAGAGACGGCCCTAATCTCATGTCTGACATTGAGAGCCTCCATCCATTGTTGGGACAGTCGGAGCAGCATGTCTAAGGTGGAGTGACGTGGCCATTTTAGTTGAACATAAATATGGGCTTGCACTTTAACTCCATACAGCAAAATTGCTAAAACAACGGGGGCTATGACATTTTATGTCTTTTTTACTTGTTTTCAATGTTTTGGGAGGTGCTTACATATCTTGACCTTGGCAGGCTTCATTTCTCAAGTGTGAGTCCAAAGGGGTTGTGGTATTAGGCCAGGGGCCAGCGAAGCCCACCACGCACCCCACTCCCCAGGACAATTTTTCATGGGAACCAAAATGTCCACTAGGATCAATCAACTGAATGAAAAAAACAAATGTTCCCAGAAAAATAACTCATTTGCACGATATTAAATTAAACTGTTTCTATGGAAATCTATCGAAAATTGAACCATTGCACCTAGATCAGTAAATTGAGCATATCTCGTTAAATTTTTAAGATAGATAACAAAGCTGGTACCAAGATAGAGTTTATGCATTTCCCCTTTAATACCCAAAGTTATATTAATTCGCTCATTTGCATAATCATGAATATTCATTAAATTTTGAATGTTGCTTTAAATTTTAAAAACTGTCAACTTCAACACTTCTCAGAAATTATAGGACAGGTTTATTCAAATCAAAATCTGCACTATTGCATTTCCATATTCAAGACAATTATAATGATACCCAATCTGTGACTCCGGAACATGAATAAGTAGATCAATTAGCTTAAAACATAATGCCTGCCACGGCCACCTTCAAAAACTGTCATTTGTTTCTTTGTGTTCGTGTTGGTACGTGTATTCTGTCTGATCACTCATTGTCCCAATCAATCAAAAATCAAATCATTTTCCCCTGAAATATCCTCACCATCGTCACTGTCGTCTTCCAACACCTCCTGAAGGACACCAATGACCTGCTGTGGAATAATATGTCCTTCTCACCGTAAGGGTTCCATTCCAGCATTCCATCTGTGTGCCCATCCATGTTGTTGTAATTGTGAAGGCATGTCCAGTGTTGCAATATGGGAGTTCCTCCATACTGCAACCTCAGAATTTACTCTTCTGAGGTGTCGTTCCAAGCATTTCCTGAAAGGTGCCAAGGTTCCCATGCCAACATTGCGCACTGCGTTCAAGGACTTGTCTTCACTCTTCTCCCTGATTATAAACAGTCTCAAATCGTCCACTTTTCCGAACCTTGTTTTGCCATACACTGCACACGTGAACTCTTCAAGCTCAGGTGTCATGTTCTGTGACGTGTTCCAATAATTCCCCAGTCTTGCGAGAGCTGGTACACACCTTGGAATCTTCTCCAGAGTTTTGATGGGCTTGCTATTCCCTTTCCATCCCTGAAATTCACTTCTTGCGTCACATCCACTGTATGCATTGGGAGCTCAAAGCACTGCACGGTTTTCCAGTTTTCCTGTGTGGAGACACGTGCGAATTCCTTCGTGTTGATGAGCTTCTTCTTGTTTCCTGTACCAGTATCAAACAAAATTGTAACATCTTCAAGTCTGTTGATGTCTCACGGGATGATGAAAAATATTTCACCGTCTGGACTTTTCACTTGTATGTTCTTGTAACCATTCTCCTTTGCAAACAGGCAGTACAATGTGATCCTGGTGTCAGTCTCTTCTTGTGTTGATATCAGAATTTCAACCCGTTTCCCAATTGTTATTTTCCCATCCTCAGATGTGAAGCTGTGTCATTCTCCATCGCAGATAAGTTTGACCTTTCGGCTTTGTCTTCATTCCACATAGGAAGGATTGCCCCCAAGCTTCACACATGACTTGCACAAGTTGTTTTTTGTTGTCGTTTGTCAAGAACGATTTCCAGTCAGCTGGTTTCCTGGTGTTTCCGCCCTGTACCAATAACTTTACTGCTCACCTTCTGTGCTTTCTCTCTATTGCTTTCGCTGAATCCCCCTTGTACATATTTCTGCTGAAAATGACGTCAGCATAGCGAGCCATCATGTTGAACAGTTTCTCGCATAATATTTGTCGGAAATAGTTTGTAATGCGTTTCGTACAGTAAGACCGTGCATTGCCATCCTCCATGACAAGTGCTGTGTTATCGTGTGGTGGTTTACTGGCAGTCTGTCTCTTTCACCAAGTACTTGAAACCTTTTGATTTGTCATTCTTCGCTAAGTAGCCATCGGCTGTGCCGATGCTGTATGGAACTGCAGTCAGAAGATATTTCAGCAGGTCCACCTGTAGTTCTTGGTTCTGTGATTTGACGATTGATTGACCTGTACGTGTTACAATTGCCAGTGATTCCAGTTATTTTTGGCATCTTCCATTTTTGAGCTTACAAGCTCCTGATCATGAACATGTTTTGAGCTTTTGAGTCTGTTTGCACAACTTTTCCAGCTCTATCAGATTTCAGGAAATTGCTCAACTTTGGTGGAATGATATCATCTGTGTTGTCAAGATGGTCAGCAGTTGGGAGCCACTTAAGATGACCAGACTTCTCGTAAGCATTGAGAAATACATGTCGTAAAGATCTTGCAACTTCTGTCAAATTATCTACAGTTACTAGTAGAAATGCCACTGTGTTGCTCTTTCCAACTTCATATCCAAGCTGTAAACCAAATGTCAGGCAAACTTGGCTGTGGTATTTATCTCTCCAGGGGAAAAAGGCTATCTTCTCATCAAATGTGTGCTCCGATTTTGCTTTCAACTTCTTACTTCGATACATGGGGTTGGGAAAGGATGTTTTTTTTACCTAAAGATGACATATAAAGCTCACATAAGTCATTGAGCTTAACAATCCTTCTGTCACGCACAACTTCCCTCAAAATTCTGTCACACACCCGGCTGAATGCATACTAATGTACTTTCTTGAGTTGTTCTTGATGGAGCTTTCCTTTACTGTCGACACTTATCCAATGTTGCGAGTCTTGTACATATTTTTTTCCGACAGCTTGCGTGAAAATGCATTCATTCCTGCTGCAAAGAGTTCAAATCCTCTTATTCTTGTGAATAGCTTTTCATCGTTTTTATTCTCTGCACATTCAAGAACTGCTGTCCATCCATCTGTCATGAATTTTGATGTTGACTCCATTGCCGAAGATCCTGACCTTTTCATGGCAATGCTGTCTTCTTTATTACAAAATATGCAGTCTTTTGCAAACAACACAGTTTTAGTATCATTTGATCACCTGCAGTCGGTCGAAGTGTGATTAGTTTGAGCATCCTGCTCTTGCTTCAAACCCGTGTAGTCAATGAAGATTATTTGTGAAGCACCAAGGTAGCAGTCTCGATGATATCCGTGTTCATCACTGAATTAATCTGGAATCGGCTCACAAGCAGACTCCATTTGAGTCTCAGAACCAACTGGTTCTGACAGTCTCGGACAATGTATGTCATGGAGATTATGCTAACATTTGAAAAATCAAATCAACTCTTGGAAGTTTCTAATTCCTTGTCACATGCCGAAGTGTCAGTATGACGTGTAATCTACAGCTTCCAATGGACGAAAATTCTTATTATATTATTTTTTTTACGATATAGCTTGCTTTTTTACAGTCACAAACCGGAATAAAAAATTGAAAATCAGAAAATGAATTTCATCTTGAAGTAATGATAGCCTCTAAAGACAAGGATGGCTTTTCGAGGCTCATCGTGGCAGCCTTAGGGTTCGTTTTTGTTAATTGATTTACATATTCATATTCCGGAGTCACAGATTGGGTATCATTATCATTGGCTTGAATATGGAAATGCAATAGTGCAGATTTTGATTTGAATAAACCCGTTCTATAATTTCAGAGAAGTGTTAAGCCTGGTGTTGGCTTAGTGGTTAGGGTGGCGGCTTGGAACCCTAGGGTCCTAAGTTCAAGCCCCGTTGGGCTGCTGAATTAATACACCAGGAGGTTGACTCAGCCTGTCATCCTTCTGAGGTCAGCAAAATGAGTACCAGTGCACTGGTAAGGGGGACACTGCATCAGCAGCATAGCCGTGTCCCAACCAATGATGCAACCAGCAGCCACAGGCTGCACTCGATAGAGAGAGAGAGAAGTGTTGAAGTTGACAGTTTTTTTTAATTTTTAGCAACATTGACAAATTTATTGAATATTCATGATAATGCAAATGAGTGAATTAACATACTAACAATGGCTATAAAATGGGAAATGCATAACCTCAATTTTGATTCCAGTTTTGTTATTTTCCTTAAAGATTTAACGAGATACGCTCGATTTACCGACCTCGGTGCAATGGTCCAATTTTCGAGAGATTTCCATCGAAACGGCTCGATTTGATATATTTTTTTCATTCCCAGTGAATCCAGTGAATAATTTGTTACCCATGATAAATTGTCCTGGAAGGGGACAAGGATGCACGGTGGTCTTCACTGGCCCCTGGCCATTATGTTAGTGTTCCTGTGCATCTCTGGATTACCTTTGTGTATATTGTAGTTAAAAGAACTGTTCATTATGTTTTCTTTATTTCTTGCATTAATATCACACGAGGAAACCACAGACACAGGAGGAGGCCACTCAGCCCATCAAGTTTCCAACAGCTATCTCCAGTTTCCCAACAATCAAGGGACACAACATTATCCTTGTATCCCCCAAACCCCATTTCCCTCCCCTCCCCGTTTATTTATTTTTTGCTAACTATACAAATCATGAATGTGGTGAATAACTGCCCTCCAAAAAACGAGCCACGCATTTCCACTTGACATGATACACATGCAAAACTAAAACGGCACTCGGTATCTCGCCAGGCTGAGAGCATACCTCTGCCAGGCTGAACAGTTTACATTTGGTGTATCCCACTGATAAGTCGGATCTGGACCTTAACCAAAATCTAATTGGCTTGTTCTTGTCACCTAACCTACTCATCCACCAACTTTTGTCATCACACGTCCACAATTTTTTGAAATATTGTGCTGTATATCGTTTTTGGCCCCATCTCTCAATGGTGAAGAATCACTTAAAAGGATTTTTTTATAGTATCTGGATCTGGATCTGGATCTTCATCAAAATCGAATCAGTTCGTCCTTGGCAGACACCCAACCTTTCCACCAAATTTCGTCTGAATCCGTCCATAACTTTTTGAGATATCCTACTTACAGACAAACAGACAGGAGTGAAAACAACCTCCATGTATGAGTTCGGTGGCGGAGATAATAATGAGATATCTCAAACTTGCACACATCACTACTCAAATCACACCACACTAATCTGAAGCTACCGAATATTCCCGCCAATACCCCTGTGCCCCTCTATGTCCATTGCTTCCATTTATCCAAATCCAGTTTAAAACTATCAACCGTCTCTGCTGCTGCCATCTTCCCCAAATATCTTTGTCTTGCTTCTGTTCTAACCCTCCTGTTCGTCACTCTCCGCATTGGTAAAAAAGAAAACTGTCAAATTTTATCAATCAATATCCCTCATTAATCTAAACATTTCTATCAGGTCCCTCTGTAATTGCCTTCTTTTGATGTAAAAAGTCCTTTCTCTGAACATTCATTTGTTGAGTTTTTTCGTCTGTGACCTGAGCTGACC
>CM068966.1:40646426-40656656 GCA_035128595.1 Eptatretus atami
CAATGATGTAGGATGAATGCATTGGTCGTGAAAATCGAGTCAATGTGAGACAGCATGACCAACTAGACTCTGGAAGGAATGAAAAAAGATGTCTCAGAAAACAGACAAACACATTGAGCGACTGCACAGAACATCCAGTTTGGTGATGCCTATGGCGCCAAAGGTCCAATTTACAAATTAACTGTATATACTTAACAAGGCGTGCAATATGTAGAATTTAATTAATAGGGATAAGGGCCCACAACTAGATATACAAAAAGGCCTCTCAATACTTTGACAACTTGGTGAGCCCAGAACAGATATTCGTTTACGTTACCTGATTTGAAGTTCCTTCCTATTGAAATACCCCTAAATTTTACTAAGCCACGTGACTCTCTTGGTAAGACTTAGGACTACCTGCAACACTGCTTGGTATTCATTGGATTATATGCAGTGTTTTTCCGTTTGAAAATGAGTGCTGCGCGTGCAATAGAATTCTATCAATGGGATACCACAAATATTGATAACCCTAACAACATACAGACATCATATCGCGGTGGAGGTGTTTCTATAGGAGTCTATTCTAGCCCATCCGGGGACTAAATCACAACGTGTTCAGCATTACGCTTGTTACGTGTAATGGGGCGATAGTTGACAATCACGACACTGCTATATTTGGCCTCGATTTGAGAAATGGCACCTGAATCGGCACACTAACTATCACAGATGCCTCCTCTCGCCAGAACGGTGAGGAGTATGCCAAATTTCATCCTTCGTTCCACTACATGATGAGAGATTAGTCGAACGCTATGTAGTCAAATACACTTCGTCGTATTGGAATCAACCTGAGGAGTTGAAGCCACCAAACAGAGAAATTACGCATAAAAGCACAGATCAGATAGGCAATAGGCAAATTGTCATGATTAAAATAATACAATACCGAGAAACACTCTAGAAAGAAAATATATTTGATGTCGACTATCAGGATACACATCCTGGCAATATCAAAACAGTTCCGTCCATGCTTGCCTGCATACAAGTATAAACTGCAAACATGAGATCAATGATTTAGAACCCGAAGTCCTCGGAGCAGGAATGAATACCATGTCCCAAGCAATACGTCCCAAGTGTCCTTTGCGCAGTGGCTACAATTCGGTTGTCCAAATTCGTGAGATAAACTTCTGGCTGTTACTAATATGAAGGCTTGCTCAGCTAAATTACACCCTTATAGTGTTCATTTGGGCGCAAAGTGCAACTGGACAGCCATAGCGTGACAATACTAAATGAGAACCGGCGTCCAGCACTCGCATCGAGCCAAACGTCCTCCGCAACCGCGGAGACCATTCACCAAGGAGGCAAACGTCACTAATCTTAAAGACCAGACGTGGTAACGTCAGTCCAATGGTATTGCCCCTGTGAGTGATCGAACTCGATTAGAGACCGCACCGTAGAGATAGAGGTTTAGCTCTGCTGCCCAGCAATTTTTCGATCTTTCAATCTAAGCCAAGTCTTAGGATTTGGAACTAAAAGTCCTTCTCTAGTATGTTGTATCTAGCGGATGCCTGTCTGATCGCGCAAACGTGAACGAGAATCAACTGGAAGTATCTCAGACACATGGAAATGACTCTTATGCCGGCTGTGCAATATCGTCTTCGTCGAGTTATCTGCCTCAGCAAGACCAAGATATATACAGTTGGAGATTTACTTCATAATGTATCAAGGTTCGAACATTGGTAGGTAAGCAGAAATACCGAGAGAGTAAGCATGAATCGCCTATACTGTGAGAAAGGTGCATGCAAACATTTTTGAGCTTTGATGCATATAGAGAACAGATAAGCATAGCAGTAACCGGTAGAACGAAAAAGGACTTCTTTAGCACAATCTAAAGGAAACAATGAAGGGCTATAGTGCTCTGATAAAGTTTCACTGTACAGTGCCTCACTTTGATCCCTTTGGGCAGATCTAACCAATTAACTTCATATTTGAGGTCTTTCTCACTAGTGAAATATACGATATCCATCATTGTAATTACTGAACTTTGCACCTCAAACGAACTAAAATATTAATCAACAACAATTGTGAGCTTAATGTGCACAACAAGGGAGCTGACACTGTTTGCCAAATAAGCAGAAGAGGCAGGCACCAAGAAGAGGAGATAGCAATACATTAATTCTTATAAGAAAATTTACTAATCTCACTGATTTGCTAGATCTGATCGTTAAGGCGGTCTGTACTGATTTAATAAATGGGACAGCCGGTTTAGAATCACATTATCAGAAAGATGAGTATGGAGAGTCTTCAGCCGAGCGGTCAGAAAGCTTCATAAGAGAGCACGTTTGGAGCGATCGCTGATGACCGCGAGGATTCGAAGGTTGTAAGGACACATTAATAATCGTTTGGGATCTGAGTACATCTCAGACTATAGGCCATTTAGCATTAAACATCCTAATAGATATTGCTATATAGTATTAACTTTAAGTCAACGAATTTTCAGGATAGAGAGGTAGCCAAACCAGATTCCTCTCGAAGTTACTAGCTAAGAGGGAAGGATAGCACAACTGTTCATCCGAATCTTCTCCAGCTATCCTGTGTCTGAAATATTATATTCTTCCTTTCTTCCCCTCGTTATATATATCTGCTCGTTGCGTATACCACTGTCTACTTGTTTATTTATTACCCAGGCGTGTGCCACCCAACCTGGTGAGATGCGAATCAGGAGTGATTTCAGCGGCTACTGTATTATATGAGTGTATTTCAGTGCCAGAAAAGAGCTAAGAGGAGCGGACTTATGTCCAATGATATTATGCGGTAATTTTCTTGACAGGCTTTGATTCCTCTTGCGCGAGCAGCGTGGGCACGCGATAAATAAATTTATGAGCCTGACTTGAGTGCAACGTAAAACGCAAGCCATAATGTGTCACGTGTACACACAGGTGGCAGGACTGAACTGCCAACGCGCAGCGAGAGGACGCTGTGACGAACCCCGACCTGTGGCATCATGAGTTCAGGAAAGGCCTCGCGTGATACTATAGAGAATTTTCATGGCTAGCAAGAATAACAAGACCCGTGAATAGCGTGGCCTTGCGATCTTGGGCACTATGTGTAACGTTTTGGTTTTAAGCTTCGCAGCTGTACAGACACAAGTTAACCAACAGGGCTAACTGGCTTGGGGTGGCAGCCAAGCGTCAATACGAGCGCACGTTAGCGACTCTTTATGATGCGCTTGAGAGTGTGGCCTTGCTTGCTCATCTATGCGAGAGACCAGAATTGCGACTCAGACCGTTGATTTTCAAGATCACTTAGAGGAAGAAGGAACGTGAGCTCCAGAATAAGTAACCCGATTTTGGTGCTATAAGTGATCTGTATCTCAGGCATCGTCGAGTATAATGAATGTTGCCAAGATTGTAATGTGGAGGCAGAACTGGCCGCGTTAAGGTCGAGCACAGACACGGGGGCAGGTGTCCGCCTTGCGCCTGATCCTAAGGTCAGAGGCCAGGCGCTTTTTCACACCGACAAAGACTCGAGAGTTGAAAAGACAATCATATTATTACTTCTATCCCACATGCTCAAACAGGTTTTCTCTACTCTAATCTACTGAGGGACGATGCCTTGCGACTTGTAAGCCCGTTCAACTCGGCAAGCGGTGACGTGGGCTGGCTTCAATCCAGTGAACCACCTGTCGATGCTATGTCTCGAATATTCGACTTCTGTTGTCATTTAGACTCGTGGCAGACTACTTAACGGTTGTATCATAAATGATCGTGGCCCAAAATAATGTTTTAAATCACAGCCTGTGAATTCCTGTGGTTGAAATTGAATTTATTTGCTTCGATTGACGTTGCGGGTTCCAGTTTTAAAGTCAAATTCAATTCTGTTATACGGTTTTGCAGTCGCTTAGCGGAGTGCGTCAATTCGAGCGGGGTAAGTTTGTGCACGTTGTTGCTCATAAATTCGATATTTTATAGGTTCTCCAGTGTGACAAGGCCTTAACGCGCAGTCGCTCTCACCGAGAGACCTAAACAGCCCAGTGATGAGATTTCAGGGGCGATGGTAGGTGAGTAGACTGGAAGACAGCATGGCGCATTTCACTCGACAAGACTATTTTAAAAGGCAAGGGAAAATTCAGCCCGTTGTTTTGTACAAATCTTATTGCACAGCTGACCTTAAACACACACTCATCGATTTCCGTCATCGGAGAGAGCCCGTAATCGTTGGGTGCTCTCATAGGAGATTATACAGCTCACGTTATAATGGCACACTATGCACATATTATATCTATCTGCAAACACAGTCATCGAAGCTGACATCGAATACATGACACCTGAATAAGTATGAGCGAAATTAAATAGCCAAGAAATCGTGCCACATTGAGAGGACGGAGCTTAGAAATTTGCTAAAACACTAAAGAGCGCAACTCCGCGACCATGAAATTTGTGCCAGTCTAATCGCCTATACATAAGACGACTATTTTAACTCGATCTCCCTTTATCACTAGAATCGACGCGTCTTCGACTAAATCAATAAATTCTATATCATTTATACAAAATCTTCGCGTCAACCTGACACAACTACTCTCACACTCCACCTCCGAGCCCGGCAAAGGTCCACTCAAACAAATATCTAATAACGCTTACGTTCTAAACCCACGACCCCATGTATTTGCTCATCAACAATGAGATAAAAATACGAGATATATGAGCATGATCTAGCTCATGACAAAGTCAGAAAAGTATTGGAGGTTCGAAATGTAACGCGCGCACTCTAATTTTGTTCAGATTTAACAACTGGACAACCAAGTGCATCTCTCAAAATGAAAAGCTCTGCAGGAGAGGCTCGGCTCCACCACATCTATTGTAGTGATGAACAGTGAGCTGTACACAACGGACATGCTTTTGCTTTGATCCAGAACTTTGGCAAAGAAACAGTCAGTTGCAAAAGGTTTATTTATCAACCACCGCGTCGAGACAACAAACTCACACTATTCACGGATGAAGATCTATTGCACCACACAAAGATCTATAATCCCCAACATGTCTAGGATAGAGAGGAGCCTGCAATCTCCACAAATAGTGTTCGTCACTCGGAATACATATTTAAATTGATACAGGTGAATTGACAAATGATACATTTTCAGCAACCATTATTTGGTGACCGCGTGCCCTTCTCTGCAACGTGCTTCTTTAATTGTTTTTAAAGCAATATCTTATTTCAATCACCATTGTGTATAATTTTAAGAGTCCAAATATCTGACCAATGAAACCATCTTCGAGCATAGACGTGGAAGAGCGAGCAGATGGATGTCACAGTAATTATAACTCTTTACACATATCACATTGGATCTTCAGAGTATCAGTTTATCTCAAGTCTTAACATTTTTTCAGCGCAAAAGCTTTTCGAGTTTCAGAACAATTTCCAAAGATTGGGCTTGCAATACCCATTCACAGCTGTCAAGTCGACGTTTTATGCCGGAGTTATGGCTGTCTCCCGGAATAGGTTTATTTAATCATTTTTTGTTCACGGCCGCTTTCACGAAGCGGCAATTTTGGAATGAAGAGAGGACATGTCAAAAGCCGATCCGCCTGTTCGTAAATCCACTATGACTGCAGATAAGCGCAATTTCGCGGACCGATAAGGACCCTGTAATAAATCAGCAGTTATCAAAAATACCAATCTCGCATGGGAGTCCCCTCCTATTGTTAAAGTGCATTGATTGGAGCAATGCTAGTCTCTATTCTGCCAGAGAACCACAAATCTAAAAAGCGACACAACAATCCATGTGATGCAACACCAAAAATCCACACAAACACAATTGCACTACAATCAGCACAACACGACGACACACACACACACATCTATATCACCATCAACAACAAACTCTAGTCCAAGAGAGAAATAAGCCCGTTATGGACCATATGTTAGCAGCATCATGTACAGAGGTAATCAGTGCGTCAGGCATAAAACAGAAAAAAAAACCAGTTGTCTATGACCGTACTCGATTGATATATATCAACCAATGAGCTCTTCACAACTCATCCTATGAAATGGAGAGAGGTACCAGCAACAGCATCTCAACATATAATTTAAACGTATATGAACGTTAAGCAAATGGGAAAAGCTTGATGTAATCTTGTTAGCAATGGTTGCTATAGGATATGTCGAAGGCCCTTATTCTCGGAAAGCCTGACACTTCTATTAAAAGTGTAATTGTAATGAACAACTATGGCGGTGATGTCCATGAGTACCAAGGATCTTTAACTGAATAGTGAATATAACATGCTATCGATTAGTAAAGCCAGCTCAAGAAACTTCCCAATGCTTAGATAAAAAGCAAATATAGAGGCTTTGTATGCCAACACACAGTTCTGAGACGTTGTAAAGGACTTGGATTCAAGACCAAATTAGGGAAAGAAGACAAGAGAATAGACAAAAGATCCTATTTGTCCTACTTCCAACTTCTGCCCACACGCAGGTATCGTAGTTGAAGAACCTGTGTATCACACTGTCCGGAGTCGATAGCAATATCACCATTCATTTGTGAGTTGAATCTCGCGAATGGAGAAGAATTTATAGACCGTGTCGGGCACTAGCCGACTGAGGGAGACGACATAGTTATGCGCGAGGCAGGTGAAGGGTGTGACGTATATACAGCCCAGAAGTCTCCTCATAAGTTAAAGTTAGCCACAGCAAATAATCTTCTTCTGCATGAAAACTATTCGTTATTACCGTACCGTCACACCATCAACCAACACCTGAATCTATTCCCGTTCGACACAGTCACAAAATTGTATCGCTCAATTTGAAGTAATTCTATAAACATAAAATAAATATTTACATAGGTAGAACATGACAAATGTAGTGAAGATCGGCTGAGCGTGATATATGTTTACTTCATATCAAATATTAGCATTTATATATTCAATTTTAAACTGTTCACTTTTTTAGTTTTTCAGGTACCACAATCGAATTAATGCTATAACTTAGCAACTAGTTATGAAGTGAGTTGAAATGTCATGATGAAATTGTCTTGTTAGTGTGCAGTTCAAACATCTAATTGAGCTGAACCAATCAGTGATGGTGCAGGTGCATCCAAGAAACAATTACCAGACCACTACAGTGCTGCAATCAAACTATTGATATCTGCAACCAACCTCAAAGACTTATATCATATAATTTCAAAGTGGAGAGGATGGGCCTGACAGAAACAATAATCCATGGACAGTCCCTGGATATCGAGGGAATATCTAAAACTCAGGCCGTAAACATAATTAGCGAAGTGATTTGCGTGTAGACAGAGAAAATAAACAAGGCAACTTCACATGAAATCAGATGTCCAAAGCAGTATTAGAAGTGTTAAACGCTAGCCTGTATCATAGAAAGAATGCTATTACCATAATAAAATTCAAATTGACCGCAGCGACATTACCACAGATGACGAGAGCGTGATACGTGAATAATATTTATTGCCGATGAGCAATACTATTCTAGTTCAGGCAATATTGAGTTATAAGTTTTAACTAGGATTGGACTCAAAACATGCTCGAAAGTCGTCTATAGATTTTACACAATGCTGTAGTCGAACACTGGTCAATTCTCTATTGAATGTATGTTATACTCAGCGCGTTCGGGAAACAAAAATAGCACAAGAAATGGCGCACGAGGTTTTGTTGGGGGCAGATAGGAGACCCGAGGACGCATACGCGACGCACCATTGTGAGCCCATTCCGCCTCTCTCCTCGCGACACAAGCATCCAAACTCCCGACTTCAAAACGCAACGGTTCCCCGCCACTCCCAAAGGCAAAAGGGCAACAAAAGGTACCCCCCCCACACGCTCCACTAATCCCAAACTCCTGCTCCATCAAAAAATAACTCGACTATTACGGGGTGTGCCTCTCAGCTTTTTTCATTAACTTACCAGGAGCTCCACTAAAGAACTATTATTATGGAGCAAATCAACACTAACTGAGTATGGAAGCGAAGGTGCTGGCTGGCACCTAGAGGGAAAGATTCTGCAGTATAATGGCGACTACAGCCCGAGACCTCCACCATTTCCTGGAGTCATGTCAGAGAACAGTACTCCTGGTTTGGTTTCAACAGAACGGAGTAACTAGCGATGCATACACGCTCGCTTGTCCATCGCTACTTGCAGGGCCGGGACAGTGCAGCGGGCGGGCCGCCAAGGAAGAAGTGGCACGGCACGAGACACTGAACCCTCCGTCTCGATTTTCAAACTGCCCTCACAGCCACATAACGGAGGCGGGTTAGAGAGTGGCAACACACCAGCAAGTAAGCTACTGGTGCGTAACGAACAGGGAGGGGGATCTGCTATCCCGTCAAATCTCCAGTCTCACGATGAATGCTATCTTTAACACTAACCCGGAGATATAGACGGGATCGTCTATCTCCTCTTAATTGGACCTAAGGCCACATTATTCTTAAAATACTCTTTTAATAGAGAAACAATGGTTTAATTTGCTCGCGAATCTACACTAATATAACACCATACATGAGCCGACGTGCTGACTTCTCAAAATATGTTTGACCAACGAGTCTTCCTCCATACACTCACCGAGTGAGAGATGGCACCCCTCCCCGGTAAAGAATGGGTAATATCTCAACGCCTAACGCGACGCCACTTGCGGGACTGTCTAAGTTGAGATAGGCTGACCACCCAAATCCCAGCGGCGCTTCGAAGCCACCGAGTCCACTCGCCCCACCGTATTGCCGTCTGTAGCGCCGTTAACATTCTACGGTCGCAACGCTAGCCTGCCCCTCGCTAATTCCCGCCCAGAAACGCGACCATGCTCCCCTTAGCCCTCTCAATGAACAGCACACCCGAGCGAATCGAGCTGAAACATTGAACGAACTGCGCGCGTTTATTTATCAATAAGTTGCGAACTAGGACCATTCCCAGAAAGGCAGAGCTAAACCCGAGGGCCTATTTGAGAGTCTGGGCAATTTTATACAGCACAAGCACTTAAAGCGAGACTTAATATCAACTATGAGAGCATGAGCCGTCCCCGACACGAGGACCATCTGGCACAAACGTAAGCGATATCAATACCTGCAAGGGGGCCTGCTGACGGATCCTAAAAATTTGCACCGCCACCCAAATGGTCTGCTATGAGACTAGAAATCCCTAACAACTGTCCACGCCAAACTCGTGCGGTCCTCAGCTGTGCGGTCCCTGGAGACTCACGAGGCGAGCCACAAGCCACACGGACTAACGAGTGTAAGGCAAATAGCGAAAATTGACGGTTTCCTGCGAGGATGGTGTATACAGGACGAGCTTTGTACATGGAGGTCTCCGCGTGATGAGCATAAGAGAGGAATGAAGGAGAGTTTTGCTGCGATCGACTATACTATACCGCTTGTAACCAGACGGGCTCTTCCCCAGATAAACGCATCTGCGAACAAATTCTCAGCAAGACGAGTGTTCACGGCCTGACTGTATATAAAATGTTACTTTCGTCAGCCTTTTTGAGAGCCTATTGCCATGCCTCCTATTTGTAAAACACATACACCGTTCTCCTGCTCTTCTCTCTCTCAAACGCCTCTCCTTTGTACGCAGAACTACTTCGCCCTCCTTTTAATTGCGTCTTACCGGCCGGCTCATTCGCGCTCCACCCACTTTGGCCGCGAGAATCCCCGTGGCATGAGAGTTTGGGGTTCATATCTCTGCAGACAACGGACATGCTCAGACGGCCTCGATACGATGCAAGCAAACCCAGTTCCATACCCTACACCTGAAACATGTTCTTGTCCGTACTGTCTGAGCGTGATTTATATGTCTCCACAATAAAGACATACTCTATAACTATAAAGAAAACAATAAATCACACAAGAGCGATATTCCCACATCTTACAAAATCTCATAACTCCATTAGACAGCAGGGAAATGTAAGTCTTCTATCTATCATTGTCCCAAACACATTATCTATCTACCCAGATATCCATAATCGGCTATAGGACCTGAATGTTGTGTGCGATAAGTTCCAAAATTGTCAAACACATGCCAAATGGCTCTATTTAGTCTATAATATATCTTTCTGCCAGCCAGTTAATTTCCCCCACCTGAGAAACTGACCCATCCTGCCGTCAATGAAGAGTTCATGTCTGGCAATCATGCCATCAGTCGATCGCCTCAACCTTTTACTCAAGTGTGGACTGACATGGCCCTAGGGCAGTCCATCAACCGCGACAGCAAGACAAACGGTGGCATCATAGGGATCAGTCAGAGAGCAAGAGCTCTA
>CM068966.1:40662795-40673103 GCA_035128595.1 Eptatretus atami
CTTCTTCAATCCAAATCTCCATTAATAAATATATCTGTGTCCCCTTTTCAATCCGAATCTCCATCTAATAATATCCAATCCTTTCCCTCAATTCCCTGACACAGATCAGGGCTGGCACCGCGCACTCGACACCGCCTTTGATAAATGGCCACGCGCTTAATGGCGGAGCTGCACGCACTGTACGGGGCATGCTCGATGGCGGGCGAACCTGTGTGCTGACCACGTGAGCAATGGCGGACTTGCGCGCAGCCCGTGATACTTTATCATCGTACAGAACGGGGCACGAATAACACACATCTGTGGTCGGGTCTGCACATGGGGCTACAATAACGTCTTACCGTCGGTCTTCACTCACCACGACGGCCACAAATGCCTCCTGCAGACATCCATCCGCACCTCCGCCTCGATGCAGCTGCGACCAGGCGGGGGTATGCTGTGCGGCCGGATCGCTCGGGCAGCGTGACGCACCACGGAGCAGGCACATCGACCAGCGGGTTTCCGGGGCACGGGGTTCGGTGCGGAGCGATTCGTGTCACGGGGTTCGGTGCGGAGCGATTCGTGTCACGGAGTTCGGTGCGGAGCGATTCGTGTCACGGGGTTCGGTGCGGAGCGATTCGTGTCACGGTGCTCGGAGCGAGACGATTCCGCAGCTTGGAGTCAGCTGGCCGGAAGTAAAGTAGAGCCGCTACCGGTCACGGCGGCCGGCCCATGTGCTGGCCGGGGCCCAATCAGAGCGCCCAATTCTGATGACGACACATCGCTTCGGGTCGTTCAAACTCTCGCCCGCACCATGGGATCTATAAAAGGGGTTTCGAAGCGCGCTAGCCGTGTCGTTATCCTGGATTGACAACCTACACCATTCGCTTGCTGGCTCCACGTTCTTTACAATTCAAGTGATGGCTCGCCTCTTTCCAATATTCACTGCTGCTGCCACCTTTTTACCAATTCGTCTGCTGGCTCCACCTTCTTTACCAATTCCCTGCTGGCTCCACCCTTCTTTACCAATTCGCCTGCTGGCTCCGCCCTTCTTTACCAATTCACGTGCTGGCTCCACCTTTTCATTCAAGTGATGCTTCCGCCTTCTTTACCAATTCACCTGCGGCTCCACCTTCTTTACCAATTCAAGTGAGCTTCTGCCCTTCTTACCAATTCACGTGCTGGCTCACCTTCTTTACCAATTCAAGTGATGGCTCTGCCCTTCTTTACCAATTCAGTGCTGATCCACCCTTCTTTACCAATTCAGTGATGGCTCTCCCTTCTTTACCAATTCACGTGCTGGCTCCACCTTCTTTACCAATTCAAGTGATGGCTCGCCCTTTCTTACCAATTCACCTGCTGGCTCCACCTTCTTTACCAATTCATGTGATGGCTCTGCCTTCTTTACCATTCACGTTGCTGACTCCACCCTTCTTTACCAATTCACTTGCTGGCTCCACCCTTCTTTACCAATTCGCGTGCTGACTCCGCATTCTTTACCAATTCACACTGCTGGCTCGCCCTTCTTTACCAATTCCCTGTGACTGCCGTCATTCTTTACCAATTCGCCTGCTGGCTCCACCCTTCTTTACCAATTCGCCTGCTGACTCCACCATTCTTTACCAATTCGCTCTGCTGGCTCCACCTTCTTTACCAATTCGCCTGCTGGCTCCGCCCTTCTTTACCAATTCACGTGCTGGCTCCACTTCTTTACCAATTCAAGTGATGGCTCCGCCTTTCTTTACCATCTATCAAGTGATGGCTCTGCCCTTCTTTACCATTTCACGTGCTGGTCCACTTCTTACCAATTCGCCTGCTGCTCACACATTCTTAGTAATTCGCCTGCTGGCTCGCCCTTCTTACCAATTCACCTGCTGCCTCCACTTCTTTAACATTCACCTGCTGGCTCCACCTTCTTTACCAATTCGCCTGCTGACTCCGCCTTCTTTACAATTCACTCTGCTGACTCCGCTTCTTTACCAATTCACTGCTGGCTCCGCCTTCTTTACCAATTCACCTGCTGACTCCGTCATTCTTTACAATTCGCCTGCTGGCTCCACCTTCTTTACCAATTCGCCTGCTGACTCCATTCTTTACCAATTCGCCTGCTGGCCACCCTTCTTCACAATTCAAGTGATGGCTCCGCCTTTCTTTACAATTCACCTGCTGTCCACCTTTTTACCAATTCGCCTGCTGACTCCACCCTTCTTTACCAATTCCTCTGTTGGCTCCGCCCTTCTTTACCAATTCGCTTGCTGACTCCACCCTTCTTTACCAATTCACCTGCTGGCTCCGCCTTCTTTAACCAATTCACGTGCTGACTCCACCTTCTTTACCAATTCACCTGCTGACTCCACCTTCTTTACCAATTTGTGTGGCTCCGCCCTTCTTTACCAATTTACGTGCTGACTCCGCCTTCTTTACCAATTTGTGTGCTGGCTCCGCCCTTGTTTACCAATTCACCTACTGGCTCCGCCCTTCTTTACCAATGTGCGTGCTGACTCCACCTTCTTCGCCACCTCGTCGCCTTTGTCCACCCACTCGCTTTTGACTCTGCCTCTCTCCACTCACTCGCTGCTGGCTCCACCTAAGTCTCTCCCTTCATGCCCCATGGTCGCATCTCATTCTCTGGACCAACGTTAGCTGCACGAAGTGCTACGAAGCAAGAGATGATGTGCCAGCTATCAGGGAGGTATCGCCCAGTGGAGCATCCCCCCAAAAAGTACTGGTGGCACGGTCGGGCAATCGTGCAAGGTATTGAGAGACCATCAGCCTCATCTCCTCTCCTTTTTCTCTTCATCAGGTTGTGTGTGTGTATGTGTGTCCTGGTGCCTGTCCTCACTTAAGTTAAGATTGTACAATAATTATATCAGGATAACTCTGCTCTGTGTCTGGTTTTGTAAGTTGCTTGTATATTCCCCACCTTTCACATTTCTTCCTATTCCTGCTACAGACAACAATAAACAACATTCACTGTGCCATATATCTTTCCTCGCCTGCCTGTTCATAAATCCTTTGTAGAAATGTTCCCAGCTCGTTTTCGTCTTTTTTTCCGTTGATCCAGCATGGTCCATATCCTAACATAGCCGGGACTTTATTCCCAACAATCCGTTCCTTTAAGCCGGTACGTCCTTGGCAGTGTCGCTCGGCTGCATCTGATCCGGAAAGGTGATCCGGTTCGGACAAGGCGTACAGAGGGCGTGTCCCACGGTAATTAGGTCACGTGATTAATTAGGTAACCCGATTACCCCATAGACTGGCGGACCCCAGGTCACGTGGTTGTTATTGGCGTTCATGGACGGTTAGTGACCCACCGTGTCACGTTATCCGTGTGCGACCGTCTGCAATTCCGGGGAGTCTAGTGGGAACCCGAGAAGCTCACCCCCCTGGTGGTTTTCTCACCCGACCCCCAACAATATATATGTTACTATATATATATAACGTGCATCACAGCTCGTCCAGCTCCCACACACCACCACCACCCCCCCCCCTTCCTCCCAACATGATTAATTGTAAATATCATAATTTTAAACTTACCCTGCGTGTTCGCAAGCCACAAATATGGCCTTTTCATCGGTGATAAGAAGCAACCAAACCAGATCCGGCGTCTCCCTCTGGGAAGTCTGCCTAAATGTTGGGAATGACAGCATCATCTTTCCAATTGCAGATGTCCATTAAATGAATCACCAAGCCTGCCATGTTCCAACGAGGTAATCCTGCAAGGTTCACTCATTGATGGGGATGATTGGGGAGGTTGGGTAGGTAAGAGTGCATCGTCCACAGCCCGTCTACAGGCTTTGTGAGACCCCACACCGTCGAGTTTTTGCAGTTTGGTCTGCAAGATATCAACTATTTCGGCAAGTTGATCAGAAAGTTCTCCAAATCCTTCGTTGTGCAGAGGCATACCCCTCTCTCACAGGTACTTTTTCAAGTATTTTTGGCTTCTTTTAGAATCTCTTTGAGCCATTTTAGATAACAATCCTTATCTGGCATGCGTGATACCTGCCCCGATGACGACCATTGTTGCTCGGGGTGTCTGTGCAAGCATGACAAGCATTCTGGGGGGAATTGTGTCATTTTGAAAGTTGCGTATTAATCCCAACTTATTTTGTGGTCAGCCAGGGAAACTTTTTAGCCTTGGGCTGACACATACTGACTGTTCCGGTCTGATGTTCCACTGGAGCGGACTTGTATAGGTTTCGGCATTGATTGGTTGGGGATGAGGGAGACATGACCCCCCCCCCCCCTTCCCCAACGTTTTGGAGGAGGGGAGACTGAATAGCCATTGTTCCCCCAACTTTTTTGGTTGAAAAACAAAAAAATGTGTCTCCAAAGGAGCAGTTTTCCTTGCAATTGATTTAATACATTTTATGAAAAGTTTGAATGAATAACTTAGCGAGTGGAATATAAAGATTGAATGCTTTTTGGGAACATTGTTTACATCAATGCCGTTCAGTCCAAACATAATTAATTATATTTGTCCGTGACCGCTTTGTGTTGTGTACCAGCACTTAAGAGCGATAGTTGACAACACTTGATATGAGGGCTTGTCTGGTGACTTCATAATTATCATCATGATGAAATACACAATTTGGTGCCTGTCTTTGGTCGTTAGTTATCCAATCTCAACCTAAGTTGTCAAGGGGACTAAGGGTCCATCATAACTCATAGGAGAAAGGTTATAGCTACTTGTTTTTTACCCCCCCCCCCCTTTTACTCCTGGGGATTCCAATGAGGAGGTAAACTCAAATCCTCCATGTAAATGTGCAATGTGAAGCACCGGAAAGAGAGTGTATTAAGACAGTCCTTCCATCGCGATGGTTTTCGTCTTCATTTTACGTTTTCAGATGTTGCTTTCGACTCGACTGCAATAGATTCGAAGGAATTCTGATGTTTTATTTGCTTTTTCCATCTTGGAAAATCTTCAGCAGCTTGGAGCGTCATTTGTGATGTACAGCTGCTGTTCTCACCACTTGCTCACTTGATCGGATTTTTACATCATTTGACTGTTGTTTCTCTTCCTTTCTTACTTACTTTGATTTATTTTGTTTCTATAATTTCATCTTTTGGACGAGCATACAAAATAATGTTGACCCTCCCCAATCTTTTTGTCCACAGAAAAGTTAGCACAAGCAGTTATGAAGTGTTCAGAAACATAGATTTTCCAGGGTCTGTACCCTGGGCCACACGTATTGGCTTTTGCAATTTCAACCCCCCCCCCCCCCCCCCCCGACACTTTTAAATTGCGATTGATACCCTTGGGTGTCGGCATTTCAATTTTGTTCAGGGTAAAGGCAACAACTCTCCGACACTGCATAAAATACATGGTGGGATCTCTACTATGTTCACCAACTAATGCCAGCTGATGGGACCCCATCATGTCATATGCAGTGCCCTGAATGTGAAGCATCAATCCAATAGTTTATAGCCTGGTCACTCATCAAACCCAGACTAGACAGCATAAAGGTATTCTCTGCACCGTCAGACAAATGATGTTGATAAATTTCTTGTGAAAGGTCAGCCACCACCGAATGCCGATCTTCACACAAAGGCAAGATAAGCCGCTGGTCATTTACTGGGAACATGACATTCAAAACCAACAAGTCACATGCTCTCACACTGTCTCTTGACAAGAGTTGGCAATCAAACTATCTAATCCACTTCCCTAGATAGCTCCCGTATGAGGTACAGTCCCTCACTATTTACCATAATGGCACACATTTAATTTTTGTTTTTTTGGACAGGAGGATAATTCTCAAAGACTGTCAGTTTCCCACTGGTGACAAGTTGGAAGGCTCACTATTTTAATCAAGGTTATATCTGGCCTTGCTCCTCCTGCCCTCTCCTGTTGCTGCCCTCTCCAAACCACCCAGTCACACGCATTCCTCATGAAACCCTCACCTGCTCACCCTCCCAAAGTCAAGGCAGGTTGTCCACCTTCCTTAATTAATTCCCTGTGTCTGTTTCCTAATCCTCCTCACTTCAGTGTTACAAATGTGCTGACCAACACTACCTCACTCTTGCATATGATATAATCTACATGGGTCTGAGAGACTCGATGTCCAAGATGAGGGGCAGTGTTCATCAATATCCCGTTCCCTTCATGAAGCTAGCCTGTATGGACAAGTGGCAAGAAAAGGAAGCCATTCCTTAAAGAGATGTATCTAACAGCTCGTGTGGAGTTTGTGAAAAAGCATCTTAATAATACTGCAGGCATGTGGAGAAACGTTTTGTGTTAGACGAGACAAAATCTGGTGCAAGCCTAACACTGTACATCACCCAGTCAACACCAACCCTCCTGTCAAGCAGGGTGGTGGCAGCATCATGCTATGGGGCTACTTTCATCAGCAGGGGCTGGCAAGCTTGTCAAGATAGAAGGGACAATGAACGGTGCAAAGTACAGGAGAATCCTTAATGAAAACCTGCTTGAGTCGGCCATGAATCTGACTGGGTAGGAGATTCACATTTCAACGGTACAATGATCCAAAGCATAAAGCTAAAGCCACACTGAAGTGACTGAATAAGAACAAAAATACATGTTCTTGAGTGGCTCAGTCAAAGTCTGGTCCTCAACCCAATTGAACATTTATGGCAAGACTTGAACATTGCAGTACATTGACGATCCCCATCAAACTTGGCAAAACTAAAGCAATTCTCACATGAAGAATGAGAAAAGATTTCACCATCTCACTGTGCGAAACTGGTAGAGACCTACCCAGAAACACTCGTAGCAGTCATTGCTGCAAAACGTGTTTTCACCAAGTACTGACCTCAGGAGCTGAATACTTTTACAACCTGTGAATTTTGATTTGTACATGTTCTTTACAGGTATTCCTGACATGTAACCTCCTTCAACTATAACAGTGTTTAGTTTGATCTCTTCAGTTATGAATAAAATAGCTCATTTGAAAAAATTGTTTACACATAATTCAGAATTCATCTAAATGTGGCATTTTGGGAGGGGGTGAATACTTTTGCAGGGCACACACACACACATATTCATATAATTTATTTCAGGAAAAAGGCACATCCAACCAAAAAAGTAACTAGATCTACCCTGCTAATGTAATAGTAAACAAGCAAGAGGAGATGCGGTCTCAAGCGATGTTTCACCTGTCTCCCAGTGGGCGTCCTCAGGCGAGCAGACGTGTCGCTCCTAAAGCATGAAGTGTAGAGGATACACTGTACATACATGCACATCTGAATAGTTACAAAAAACAGCAAGTTAGTGTTTATATAACATTAAATGCATTGCCCTAGTTCACTGCAGTATGCATCGAAGCTAATTTCCATCAACCCTGGTAGCGATGCCTTGATCGCTGTCTCTGTATGTGCGTGCTGGGGTAATCAATCAATCATTCACTTTGCAGCTTCCTCTGCAGAATGCAGATTGATGGCAAGCAACCCAGCAAATGTTGCCAAACGTCTCTGAAGGTGTAGCATTATTATCTTTTGTCAGAACCTTCCCTCCCATCCCAGGCAGGTTAATGCTCCACACTGACTTTCTAAATCTGGTTGACAATTGGCAATTTTTCCATCTTTGTGACGTTCCCGTGACTTTCTGGCTGCATCCCAAATGAACACACAAATATTTCGGAATTTGAAAGGCATGGATCTTCGTGATCCTGCATGACTTGTTTTTGTTGTCAACTCGTTTCGGCTGCCAGAACCAATTCACAAAGCGTTGGGGAAGTCTTTCACCAATCCCTCCAGCAACAGGGCACCACCATAGTGGGACCTTTCGTACATTGGATCCACAACGGTAGGATAGCTTACTTTTTGTGGCATGCACCTCATTTTCTTCCCTTTGATGCACTCAGTACCTCTATAAATGGTGAGCACACAAGGCATGCCTAGACATATATTGGAGAAGTCAGCGATGTATTGTATGTTCACTTGCAGATGTTAGAATCCAGTAGTGTAAAACACACTTTCAAAATCTGTGGCTCTCTGGATTGTTTCATATATAAGAATGGCTGTTGCCTACATACCTGAAAATGGCCTGGGTTTACATTACCATGAACATGTGATATCATTAAAAAATATATATATATTTGGTTTAACCATCATTTCTCATTTTAAATCGATTGTTTTCACAAATTATGGTCTTTCAAGTTTGCAAGTAAAAACGTATCATGTGATGGTTGCTCTCTGCTGCCAGACATAACAGTTCACAAGTGTCATGCAAATCCCTAGGATTGTGAACTTTTAATTTTTTTAATAGTGTGGAAACTGCTTCCACGTAGCAACCACACTCCAATGGCAAACATTGTTACCTGGTGTTCAGGAATATCCGTTAAGACTAGTCCACTTCCTACCTGAAATTTTGGGCAGGAATTTGTCGTTTGTTCAGGGTGCCAGTGAAATGGCACCGAGGATCTTTAACGTCCACCAACTAATGACACCAGATGGGACACCAGGCTTAACGTCCATCAGAGGGATGGCATATCTTGTGATGCAACGCCCTACCTGCTAAACACCATTCTTTCTATTCGGGTCGGGAATAGAATCTAAACTAGTCGGTTCAAAGGTAAGCGAGTGTACACCATCCCATTCATAGACCACTCCAGGAGACAATTCGACTGTGTGTATACCGACCCATCGCACGCCATATCTCATGCAGTATAATCTGTAGCATTTAATACTAGCAAGATATATTATGCTTGGAGAGCAATTTTTCCATTATTCTACTTATCGTGTGGCTTTGTTGTGTGCACTGCGAATGTCGTACCTGCATTATCTCCATTCAGGTGGCCTTTTCTGCACCTCACAATGACTTCATCTAAATCTCAGGGTACACTTTCAGGTAATCGTAATTCACAGCCCACTCCAGGGGACAATTCGATTTGCCTTAAAGAGTTTAAATTTGGTTTGCATTTTTTTTTTCAGGAGCTGCAAAAACCTTACTACGTCAGTCGACTGCAGAGCTAAGGTCTCCCTCAATCTGGTCCATTCTTGTTTTTTATTCTCTGCATTTCATGCCCATTGCACTCCAGTGAATGTTTCAACTCTTTGTTTTTGCAGGTCCTGCTCAAGGTTTCCAGTTTTTTGCTTTATAATTAACAAAATGTCATGATGCGTCACATACTCTTTGGCTAGTCTTTGGATTGGCATTTTTAGAGTATCAGGGTCTCCCAGAAAGAGTTGTGCCATTTTAAAAATACTTATACCTCTGGTTATGAGACTGGCATCAGTAAAATAAAAAAGAAGAAGAAGAAGTTGTCAGGCTGTATGATGAGGAATCCTGCAAGGTAACATGTTTGGGCCTATTATTTTCCTGTTGTTTATCAATGAGCTACCCACCTGGATTACTAACAAAGTATAGATCTACGCTGATGATACCAAAATATATGGCCAAGCAAACAACCGTAACGACTGTTCGTCCATTCATGATGATCTGGATAAGGTAGTGGAGTGGTCTCAGTGATGACAACTTCCTTACAACCCAGATAAATGCAAGACCCTTCATCTTGATGCAAAGATGCTGTCAATAAGTGTGACTTAATGAATGTAATTGGGCTTGAAGATGTCATTAAAGAAAAAGATTGAGGTATCACAATCGACAAGGACCTAGCATTTTATCATCACGTCTCCACTGCAGTCACCAAGGCGAACCAGACACTTGAGCTAATAAAACATACCTTCACAACCTTGGATGAAGTTACATTGTCACCGTTGTTCAAGTCTCTGGTCCGACCTATATTGAAGTACAGCAACTTGGTATGGTATCCCAGATATGTAGCAGACAGCAATTAATTGGAGAATGTACAAAGAAGGGCAACCAAATGAGTCCCCACCATAAGTCATCTCCCCTACCTAGAGAGACTGAGACACCTGAATATGAACTCTCTAAGTTACAGATGCAGACGAGGTGACATGATACAGGTTTTCCAGATCATAAAAAGACGAGACCGCATCAACCCCCACCACTTTTTCACTCCCGCAATTATGAACTCCACCATAAGTCATCCGATGATGGTGTTCAGGCCCAAGTGTCGGCTACTTCTCAGAAGCAGTTTCTTTAGTGAAAGTGATTAAGGATTGGAACGGCTTCCAAACTTCCTTTGTTGAATCCATATCTTAAACAACTGTTAAATGTAACTTGGATAAATCTTGGCAAAGTGTTTATACTGTAATGACTGCCAGCATACTTCATGATTTAAAACCACTATTAGTTAGGGAATTTTAGCAAATTGTATTGACCATCTGTGAAAAAATTGCTTACCAAAAAATTTCCTCCCAGAACGAATTAATTCGTAAGTAGAGGTACTACTGTATTGGCAAAAGTTAATTTTCCGATTTTTTCGCGCAGGCCCTCTGAGCACCCGAACT
>CM068966.1:40711010-40724452 GCA_035128595.1 Eptatretus atami
CAGGGTGCCAGACCGTATCAAAAGCATGCGATATGTCTCGGGAGATGGCTCTGATCTCATATCTGACATTGAGGACCTCCATCCATTGTTGGGAGAGCAGAAGCAGCATGTCCAGAGTAGAGTGACCTGGTCTGAATCCAAATTGATGATCAGAAATCAGGCCATTGGAGAAGAGGAAGGATTTAATGTCTGAAGCGATGATGGATTCCAGAACCTTGCTGATGATTGGGAGAAGGCTGATTGGTCTGTAGTTGCAGGGATCTGTTTTTGTACCTTTTTTATCCAGAGCGGTAATGTTTGCTGATTTCCAAGCAGATGGCAGATGACTGAGTAAATGAGAGGGTGAAAAGAACAGAGAGAGGGTGAGCAAGAGCAGCAGAGCAGGATTTTAGGACATGTAGGCTGATGCCGTCTGGACCGGTTGCAGAATCTGAGTCGATAACAACACACAGTGTACACCATTGAAAACAAAATGCCTTTCTGTCCTTTGCAAGGGGGCAACTTCAAGGATTGTGAAGTTGATATCGCAGAGATTTCGGTATCACTACTCATTGATGTAGGGGCAACAGTCTCCATTGTGATTGACAGTCTCTACCATAAGTACTTTTCGTGTTATCCACTCAACTCTGTGCAAACTACACTTCAAGCCTACAATGACTCCATCATCCGGGTGTTGGGAACGATAACTGTTCTTGTGAACTGCAAGAGTATTAAGCTCAACAATTTCACCTTTATGTTGCAAAAGGCAAGAGCCTAATGGGTGTTAACCTGTTTCACAAGCTTGGGTTCAAACCTTTAGACCTGACCGTTGCACACATCCACATTATAGAAGACAAAGACAATGTGTACAAACACCTGTACCTTTCCCTGTTTATTAACCTCCGCCATCGAAGATCGGAGGTTACTGTTTTCACCCCAATCTGTTTGTTTGTTATCTTGCCAAAACGAAGTTTTTGCAAGATATGTTAGTCAGTCTGTATGTTTTTATCTTGCCAAAACGAAGTTTTTGCAAGATATGTTAGTCATCTGTAGTTTTTTTGTTGTTTTTTTGTTTTGTTGTCTGTAATCACGAAAAAAAAATTCTGCAGAGCACAGTTTCATTGGAATTTTTGTAACTTCGCATATCAGAGGCCTATGGAGGTCCCTTTCAGCGCATAAAATTTTGAAGGTCAAGGTCAAAGGTCAAGGTCACTTTGTCGCAAATCAGGGTAATCGACAAAACCTTATTTTTGAGTATTTTTGATCGGATCGTCTTCAAACTTCATGGAATATAGTTCATGGTCTGGCGCTCAGCTGATTAATTTTTGGTGGCGATTGGCCTTGACCTTCATGGTTAGCGCCTAAGGTCAAACATATTTGACCCCAAGGTCAAATTTTCAAGTTTTAGGAACCACATCGTGTAGTACCTCAAATTGAACACCTCGATGAGTGCTTTCTAGATATATCAAGCTTGAGACATTATGACTCATTTGGTGACGTTATGAGGCAAACGCATATTTTTCATGGTTACTCTGTAGAACGATTCTCATCGGAATCTCTCGTAGGCAGATATTCCTCAAGGAGTCGCTCCTGGTGGATAGACGCTCTGTTCACCTCAGTGTGACCTTAAAGAAGTCACACGTGGTCACCTTTTGGCAAGATACGGGTCACCCTAAGGGTGACATTGGTTTATTTGTTTGTTTGTTTGTTTGTGAACAGTATTACGGAAAAACTCCTCGACGGATTTCGACGAAACTTGGTGGGGGATTAGGTATGTCCAAGGATCATGCCATTAGATTTGGACTGGTCAAAATCCAATATGGCCGCTATGGCGGCCATTTTGAAAAAATATTTGAAAATTTTTTTTGCATTTCTACATGTTTTAAGTGATTCCAACAAAAAACATGCCAAAATTATAATTGCGGCTGATTTTGGAACTTCAGGTGGATATACCCACATAAAATCAATTTCTGTCTCAAGGAATCTAGTTATGACGAATGAATGATATGTAAAAGTTAAAAGTAAAAGGGAAAGTTGCAAAACATAACTCTGAGCACTGTTGACGTCAAATTGAATGAATAGGATATCAGGATCCTTGAGTGACCTAGCAGTATTGGCGGCGGAGGTTTTGCACTCTACCGAGTGCTCCCCCTCTAGTTAGGTTTGTTTTTTGGGGGGGCAGGGGGAAGAATTACTGTCATGCTCCTGAAGTGGACCTTGTGGTTCCACCAGTATCTCAAGGTTTGAGATGTCTACCTTTCGCTGTTCACAAATAAGTTTCTGAGGAGCTAAAATGCCTTGAATCTGGCATTGAACGCATTGATTCGTCTCCATGGATGTTGAATCGCGTCATCGCACGACTTAAGAATGGAGAGTTAAGACTTTGTGTTGATCTTAAGTCGGGGAATAAAGCTGTTATTCCTGATAAATACCCGCTTCCAACCATCAATGAACTATCTGCTTCATTCCACGATTCCACAGTGTTCACAAAACTAGATTTGAGGAGAAGCTACCTACAGGTACCTCGAGCAAAGCAGAGCAGGCATTTGACTGCATTCGTGACTCATGAAGGCATGTTCCAGTATCGTAGAATGCCCTCTATGGCCTCGGTTCTGCATGAAGTGCATTTCAGACGATAGTCTCTTCAGTCCTGTCTTGAGGAAACGAGTCCTCAGACGAGTCCTGTCTTGAGGAAACTCTCAACCTCCTTGATGACATTGTCGTCTCCGGGAAAGACAAAGCAGAACACGATCAGTGGCTGGATGAAGTGTTGTCACAACTAGTCAAGCACAACTTGATGCTGAATGAGGAAAAGTGTACCTTTGCGGCATCAGAGATTGACTTCTTAGGATATCATGTGACAGTCAATGGGGTGTACCCGATGCAGGACAACATTGAAGCAGTTAGGACTCTTCCTACTCTGTCAAATACAAGAGCTTGCATCATTCCTCGGGACTACAAACTTCTACGGTTCTACCTCAAGTTTGTACCCAACTATGCAGAGATTGCTGAACCTCATTGTAAACTACTGCACAAGGATGTGTCCTGGGAATGGACTCGTACTCAGCAACATGTATTTGTTTCGCTGAAGGAGAAGGTCACATCTCCTCCAGTCCTCGCATATTTTGATAATAATGCAAAAGCTATCATCATGATAGATGCATCAGGTACATTAGTGGGAGCAGTACTTTCGCAATGGATCAAAGGTGGTGAATGGCCTGTAGCATTCGCATCTTGCACACTTTCGGAGACAGAACGCTTGTACTCCACAGGGGAATGCGAAGTGTTAGCATGTATCTATGCATGCGAACACTGGCACATCTATCTGTATGGTAGAAAGATCACCCTCTGCACAGACCATCACATCAAGCACTGACGACATCAACCACTTCAAATTTACAGGTGGTCAGACCGTCTCTACCAGTATGACTATGACATAGACTACTTGGTAGGGTGCTGTAATCAAGTGGCAGACATGCTAAGTCGTATAACCCCAGTAGTGAACACCAAGAATGATGTGATTAGTGAAGTTGACGCCTTTGTAAATACCGTTATTGCAAACGCAACTACAAATTTACTCACTCACGACGAGCTTAAATCACAATCTCAACAGGATGCAACTCTGCAAAAAGTGTGCATTTTTCTCCAAACGGCCTGGCCTCAACAAATCACAGAGGAGCTACAACCCCACTACAGGATTTGACATGAGCTACCCATCATTGATGAAGGTTGTCTCGCCTGTGGCACCTGTGCGGTGATCCCAAAAGAACTACAGCAGCGAGTGGTGCATCTCACTCACCAGGGACATCCTGGGATCGTCAAAATTAAACAGAAATGTCGCGATTCGGTATGGTTGCAGAGTATTGACATACGCATCAAACAGTTCATGAAGAATTGCAAGTATGTGTCCTCAGCGAGAAAGCAGGAGATCCACATCCTGTTCCTCTTCAGCCAACATTATGGCCAGAGAAACCAGGGCAACAGCTACAGATGAACATCTTCGGTGAGGTTAGAGTTGCGACTCACAACCAGAAGTACTTAGTTGTAGTCCACGATCTTCACAGCAAATGGCCTGAGATCGCGGCTACAAACTTGATTACAACTTCGTCTATTATCAGCATCCCGGACAACATGTTTACAAGATGGGGGCTTCCCGAGTCTATTACTACAGACAAAGCAAATGGCATTGAACATCACCTCACTACACGGTATAATCCACAGAGCAACGGTGGGGGTGGAGAGGTTCAACAGAGCATCAAAGAGAGCACGAAAGCAAGTCTGGCTGATAGACATTTGATCAGGCTATCCATACTCTGTTGTGATCATATTGCTCTACGTCTTGTTTGTTGACCGGGAAGATGCCCGTGGAGCTAATGATAGGGCATAACTTGCACCTGCCACTTCGTCTCCTAAAATCACCCGCATCGGTAGATGCAAAGATAGAAGCGATGGCAAAGTCTATTGCGAAGCGACAGCAGAAAATAAAGGAATATGCAGACAAGTGGTCAAGAGCAAAGTCACCTTCATTTGCAGTGGGCCAATAGGTCAGAGTGAAACGCCCCAACCAGGCACATAAACTTGCGACTTCGCTTTCATGTCCCCAACAGATCTTGCAGCAACTGGTCATCATAGTTACCTACTTGGAGATGGCACAAAGTGGAATGCATGACTTCTGGTACCAACCAACCACCAAGATGCTGAGAACGATGACCACTACCTCTTCTTTCCACAAAATCTCCAAGATGAGGATCAATCTCAGCATCACAATGATTTAACTGGGCTACAATCTGGTGAACGCAGATCTGGTCGCATTCGGAAGCGTCCTCAATACCTAAGAGATTACCAGTGTACATTATGTGCGTAATTCATGAATATGGTGTAAACTTTCTCAAAATGAACTTTAATACTTTGAACACATATCATAGAAAATGTTGGTCTCATTTGTGGGTTGAGATCGTGGATCTCGGATTTTGAAATGGTTAAAGGGTTTATTTCGGAATGGGGGAAAATATGTTGTGTTGGACTAAAGTGATTGTGGCTCTAGGGACATCATGTTTTGAGGAGCTACCCTGAAGGTAGCACTCTTGAGGAATGCACTTGGTCATCGGAATAAAGGCTCTCGAGCATGAAGCCGTTTGGAGTTTGTATGTGGTACTTGTACCAGTTCAAATACAATACACCGAGTGCCGTTCTAGTATGTACTATGTATTATGATATTTTGGACAAAACTACAATATGGGCTGCAGGCAATGGCCCTTACGTTACCAGCACCTTATAATACTGCTATATCTGTTAAAAATCAGTGAGGATAATAACATTAAAAAAAAATCAAAAAAGGTATAATTGCATGATTAATGAGAATGGCACTCAGGAGAGTGCATACCTCCGCCACATAATGCTTGATCCATGAGAACATATCGGGTCCAATACATTTTTGAAATATCATGCTAGATATCGTTTTTGGCCCCATCTTTCAATGGTGAAGAATCGCTTTAAAAATTAAATAACTCTCGTATCCGGATCTGGATTCGGATCTTCACCAAAATCGAATCAATTAATCCCTGTCACACACCCAATGTGTCCACCAAGTTTCGTCCGAATCTGCCCACAACGTTTTTGAGATATCGTGTTATGTACTAGTTTAGCCCTCTCTCTCAAAGGTGAAGTATCACTTTAAAAATTCTAGTCGTCAGATCCGGATCCAGATCTTCACCAAAATCTAATCAGTTCGTCCTTATCACACACTGAATCTGTCGGTGTTTCATCACACAGACAGGTTCGGTCGGTGTGTAGAACCAAAATTTCATCCGGATCCATCCACAACTTTTTGAGATATCCTGCACACAAACAAACAGACAAACAAGAACAAGACGTCATGCAGAGCACGATACTTGCAAAATCCACCCCCCTCTCCAAAGGTTGTCATGGATACATCAAATTGTCCATTTCATTTAGATTAAAATTCACAATCTTAATCAAAGTTGAGGTAATTCGGATGAAAATTGATTATTTTTCAGATTGAAATTGATGGTTTTAGAAGTTTGACCTTTGACCTTTTGACCTCAAAAATAGTTGGTTTCCCAATTCAGTGATGCAATATGCAAATCTTGTTCAATTTCAAGTCAATTGGATGAAAAATGACGATTTCAGAAATTTGACCTCAAAATGACCTTTGACCTCAAAATGACCTTCGCCCTTTGACCTCAAAATCAATAGGCTTCTCAGTTGAGACTGCCTCTATAAGTTTCATGACGATCAGTTTGGAATTGTAACCTGTAGACGACAAACAGACAGACAGAATAACAAAATCGACTGACCAATATCCTTGAAATATCTTCGATTTTGCAAGTAACAAACAAACAGAAAGGGGGTAAAACATGATCTCCTTCACGTTCGTGGTGGAGGTAAAAAAAAAAAAAAAAAAAAAAAGGTCAAACGGTCACGGTGAACCTGCTAATTCTGTTAGCGACAACATTTCTCAACCTGTGTCCAAGAATTGTTTGCATTTCTACACTTATGTACTTTGCTACCAGATCTGAAATGACTTCTTCAATGTCTTCCTTTCCCTTTGGGCCTCAAACTGGATTACTTGCTGCATTAAGCAGCTAAGAAGCTTCAAACTCTCCTGTTTGTTGTCTGGGTCCACTCGCATGATTAATGTTTGCCTTTAGTGGCATCAATTGGCATTTAAGAGACCCTGGAATAATACTGATGATCTTTATCGCTCAATTCGAAGTTGGTGCTGTGTCGATGCACCACATCACCATGCAGTGTTCCACTCCACAACTCCATCACATTGTCCCAGGTTTGTACAAAACGCATGCACAGCTGTTTTTCAGCAGATGGGCCATATCCTGGCAGGTTGGAAGGTCATGTAGGATGACGCTGGTGAGGCCTAAGTGCATGGAAGCAGAAAAACGCCAAGCCCTCAAATCGACCCGCTTGACATTTAACAGCTTCGGAAGCAGTTCCTTTGAGCAGGCAAACCGGAGTGAGGAATGTTTAATCAATGTTTGGCCAGCCATCTGGAGTCAGGATGCCAAGCAACTATTGTCCGCACGTTTATATGAGATGTTTTTGCGAGGATTTAACGGGAGCACAACTAGTGGGCCATTCAAACATATGGCACAAAGCTATGTCACTGCCATTTTTTAACAACTCTTGGATATTAAGAGGATTAAGGTATGGAAGAGAGAGGACTGTGTGGCACAGCAACCTTTGACATCTGGTCATTGATCATAAAGGTTGTGTTGGATTCAAAAACACGATGGATCTCTATCCCGAGGACACCTCAAAACAATTTTGTGGAAAATAAGAACAGCCTGATTCATTGACGACTTGTTTTCTTTACTTACTTCTCTCTAAACTCAGAGATTATTTCTTCAAAGCAATATAGTATTTAATAGTGGGATGTGCACTATAAAAAGCAAGTACTGTGGTATGTCGTGTATATGTTTGCAATCCTGTGTGCCAATTGTGAAAACATGGGTTTGTATACGTGCCTGATTTATCAATCTCCACATATCTTGTTTGCCCCTTCCACCAAAACCCCCCGTTGGACTTAGTCCAAAACGTGGGCTTATGGATTTGGTCTCGATTTTCGTGTGCGTACGAGCATCCGCAACCATATCTCGGACATGTATGGACCAATTTTATTCGTACTTGGAACGAAGACAACACATGATGGTGTACATATGCACTTCATGTTTTTGCGACATCAGATCCAAGATGGACGATTGGCGGCCATTTTAGTTGTAAAAGCAACCCCGGTGTCGAACACGTCCTCAACCATTTCTCAGACATGCATTTGTCAATGTTGTTCAAACTTGGCACACAGATAAAGAATGTTAGTTTCCATAAGCATGTCTTTTTTTTTCCGAGATCAGATGCAAGATGGCAACTGGCAGCCATTTTGTTACTTAAACGCGTCCCCAACCATTTCTCCAACATGCATCGTCCAATTTTGTTCAAACTTGGCACAAGCACGGGACACAATGGCATACACTTGCACCTAACTATATTTTGTGATCTGATCAAAGATGGCCGACTGGTACACTGGCGGTCATTTTAATTGTCAAAACCCTGATGTTGAACACGTTCTCAACCATTTCTCGGACATGCATTAACCGATGTTGTTGAAACTTGGCATACAGATATTGAATGACGGCTTACATAGGCACATCGTTTTTTGGGGGAAACTAGATCCAATATGTCCGACTGGCAGCCATTTTAGTTGTAAAAAAAAAAACCCAGTGTCGAACATGTCCTCAACCATTTCTCGGACATGCATTCACCGATGTTATTCAAACTTGGCACACAGCTAATTAATGATGGCTTACATATACATGTCTTTTTTTTTGAGATCAGATCAAAGATGGCCGACTGGTAGACTGGCGGCCATTTTCTTACTGACACGTTTCCCAAACCATTTCTCAGCCATGCATGGTCCAATTTTGTTCAAACTTGGCACAAGCACAGTCCATGATGGCATACACGTGCCCCTCACAATATTTTGCAATCTTATCAAAGACGGCTGACTGGCAGAATGGCGGCCATATCGTTGTGCATAAATATGGGCTATCCCTTTAACTCCATCCAGAAAGATTACTAAAACAATGGGGGCTATGCCATTTTATGTCTTTTTTTACTTGGTAAGATCTGTGTTGTGTTATAGATAAGCTAATATGGGGTTTGCATTAAGTCACAAATGCAAAGTGCGTAAATGTGGGATTTGCAGTTGCAAAACTTGTCCGATATTTGCCATAAACAATACAATTAATTGCACAGTAACTATGAGATCTCACAAGTTAAAAGAAACCAAAGAATTAATTACATGTATAACCTCAAACATAGTTTACTTATTAACTTGCAGAAAATGTTTGATGCAATATGTTGGTGAAACAATGCAGAGATGTAATATAAGAATGAATGCACATAGGAGCGGCACGAGAAACCCAGATAAAACAACTGGTTGTCCACTGCTCACTCGCCACTTTACTTTTGGATACTGTCAAAATGAGAGCTTCAGTGTTCAGATTGTAGAAAAGATGAGCGGTAATGACCTAAAAATAAATTACATAGAAGATAAAACAATCACACAATTACGTGAGCAGAGAGAACTTTTCTGGATTAAAGAATTAAGAACTGTTTACCCAGATGGACTAAAATGAAAGAATTAATGATACATACATACAACATAATGGCCAAAACATAATCGCCTCAGTTTTTAACAACTTACCACGAGAAATTCAAACACAGGCTACATAATTATGGACATAAACGTCCAGTTACAGACACATCACACAACAAATCGTAAATGAGTGGTTACATCTTCACAAATCAAATATCTTTAGATTACTTAACAGCAGTAGAATTAATATCAATACTTAAAAATAAAAACAACTGAAAGAGGTTTGGCAAAGCGTTAACAGACTAATGGAAGAGGATGATCAAGAGGATCTCCCAATCCAACACATGATTGACCATAGAATGTATAAAGAGAAATATAAAGAAGTTAATTGTAGAAAAGACAATGACATCATCAATATGTTTGATAACAAAGGGGTGGAAATGATCATTATAGAGAAAAGACTTCAACAGAAGGAAGTGTGGAGTAAACTTTCAGAAATAATACAACAGAGAGAACCAGCAAGGGTTGTGTACACTTTACGAGATGCAATTCGGGGGAAAATCTTCAACTATAAGGAAACTATGCAATCTATAGATGTAGAGGAATGGTTGAGTAATACAAATCATTGTAATTGTGAACACTCCGTATTTAAAGATCCACATCATAAATACATTATCACAGGTGATCTCAGAATATGGAAAGATAGAAAATTACGCGCATCTACATATAAAAAGAGCTTGGTCTCGGCGTCCGTCCATCCCTCCGTCCCTCCATATGTCTATTATTTACGTACTATTGGAATGTACCTTTCGACCATTTAGACTGCTAAGACCCCTTAGACCTTTTAAGACCCTTTAACTGAGACCCAGAGGACCCTTAAGACCCCAAGGACCCAAAAGTCCCAGAAGACTAAAAAGACCCAAAAGTCACCAAAGACCCCGAAGACCCAAAAGTTCCAAAAGACCCTGAAGACCCAAAATACCCCAAGGACCCAAAAATCCCAGAAGACCCCAAAACACCCCGAAGACCCCAAAGATCCAAAAGACACTAAGGACCCAAAAGACACCGAAGACCCAAAAACACCCGGAAGACCCCAAAGACCCTGAAGACCCAAAAGTCACCAAAGACCCAAAAGTCCCTGAAGAGCCAGAAGACCCCCAAATACCCAAAATGCACAGAAGACCCAAAAGTCCCTGAAAACCCCAAAGACCCTGAAGATCCAAAAGACCCAAAAGTTGCCAAAGACCCAAAAGTCCCTGAAGACCCAAAACACCCAAAGCCCCAAAAGTCTGTGAAGACCCTGAAAACCCAAAAGACCCAGAAGACACAAAAGTCTCAAAAGACCCCAAAAGACCTAAAAGCCACTGAAGACCCAAAAAGACCATCCATCCATCCATCCATTGGGACCATACTCTGTACAGAGCATTGGTGCTGCCCAAGCAATCTCCTTGGCAATTGGTCACAATACTGGACAGGTCGCCACTCCGCCACAGGATACCAGCAAGCTGGCACTCATTTTGCCAACCTCAGAAGGATGACAAGCAGAGTCAACCCCACCTAGTATTAATTCAATAGCCAAGCAGGATTTGAACTCAGGATCTTAGGATCCCAAGCCCACCACCCTCACCATTAAGCCAACACCAGGCATAAACAGCTTCTATCACCTTATCATCACTGCGAAGGTGAATTTCTCTGCCAGCTCTTGCACTGCATAAGCAACTGAACAACTATAGAGGAAGAGGAGAGACAAAGATACATGTTGATAAAAAAACACCAATAAAATTAGCAACAGCAGCAACCCCTAAGTGGGAGACTGCGGAAGCCCCTATTGTAAAGGGGACTGCGGAAACACAAAATATGACTGCACGTTGAATTGAACTACAGATTTCGTGCTAGCAAAAGCAGGTTAAAAAGTGCCCGGCGAGTAGACCCGAGTCCCTGTAAAAAAAAAAAAAAAACACACACACACACACACACACACACGCAAAAGGCCTCACATTTAACATTCATACATCATTTTGAAAGTCGCTTATTTTCAGCAAATCCACTTGAGGATATGTACCTTCAAACTTGAATTCATCCTCCTGCATGCTTAATTGTTGGCTTCAAGCAAGTCTCTTACAAGTTTCAGTTTTTCATCATCTCACATACAGTGTTTGTTTCGATCCAAATAACAAACTTTGACTCGTCTGTCCAAAGCACCTTTGACTATTGTTTCATCGTCCAATTTATGTGCTTTTGTGAATATTTTAGCCTTTTAGTCTTGTTCCCTTGTTAACAGAGGTTTTCTTCCTGCAACACATCCTTTAAGTCCTGATTTCAAGTTACCTTTGTACTGTTGATTGACAGACAACGACACCTGAGCTTTCTGCCAGTTCAGTTGTCAATTCAATGCTCGTCTTATTTATATTCCTTAAAGATATTATATTCAGTATTTCTCATCCTTATTTGACAGATTTTTGGGTCTTCCAGTCCTGGGTTTGTCAATTACAGATGATGTTTCCCTGTACCTGTTGATTCTGCTTCGGATACGACACCTTGAAAAATCTAATGATGTGAGCTATTTCACTCAATGTTTTCCTTCTTTATGCAGAAATGCAACTTGTTTTAAGCTAACCATTATTCCTGATAAATTTGTATTCTGTGATACAAAAAGTGGGCATTTAGCTTTATGGATGTGTACATAGGAACACCTTATGTTAATGATGAGGAACACCTGACAATGAGTCATCAATTAGATTTGTTTGGTAAATGCGATGGATTAGCTAGCCTGGTGTTGGCTTAGTGGTTAGGGTGGCTGGCTTGGGATCTTAGAATCCTGAGTTTGAGCCCTGTTGGCCACTGAATTAATACCAGGTGGGGGTTGACTCAGCCTGTCATCCTTCTGAGGCCGGCAAAAGGAGTACCAGTGTACTGGTATAGGGGCACAACATCAGTGGCATAGTTGTGTCCCAACAAAATGATAGCTACATGGCAGCCAAGCTGCTATATGCAGGGAGAAGAAGAAGAGAGATTAGCTACTACCACACTTCATATTAGCTGTTCATGTGTAGTTTACTTTGAGTTGTGATCACAAGTTTATGAAAATTCTGATCAATGTGAATTAAAGATTGATAAGTGGCAAACTTGATTGCTTCTCACCAAAACTAAGGTGTATTAATAACAGTCAACGTTTTTATAATAGTAGAAATCATGAATGGAGGCTTTGAGTGAATTGTTGATGTCCATAATATCCATCTATTGTAAATCCTGAATGTGTCGAAGACTTGCACAGCAGTAGATATCATATATCCTAAGCTCTTTCTTCCCACTGACTCACTTAATACATTATGGGTGCGCTAGAAAGCTGAAGTTTTTCAAACTGATGTAACTTTAAGCCAATTTTGCAGGAAAAAATAAAAAAAACGGTCCATAAATGTCCATAAATGAAAATGGGCCCATGCAGCCGAGCTCTGCGAATGGAGGGTCACGTGACTGGAGACAATGGCACATCATGTGATCTTGCATTCTAGGTTTTTGCAGGTTTTTTTTGCAGGTTGCAGGAGCAGGTTTTTGCTCGGTTATGCAGGGGTATGATTAGAGAAGTGTGTGGGTTTTTGTCGTTAACAGACAATGTGCAGTAAGTGGTAGGAAGTTGTAATCATTTTCATTTACACATGGTGTACTGTGGTATATGTTGCAGTGTCATGTAGATTTTAAGTATTGCATGTTTCCATGTACAGTCAGACCTTTTTATTGGGCACTTGGTTATAACAAACATTCAAAACATGTTTTCGTCTTGCATAATTTCCCTGTATTCACCATCCACTTTGCTGGAAATTAACCCGGAAATGAAGAAAGATCACTTTTTCCCAGAAAATTGACCGCAGATAGATAGATAGAGTATAAGGCCATACACGTTCGAACATCAATGATATACCGATTGTCAAAAGCAATTATCCAAAACATCAAAAGAAACACCAATTTTCTCATTCCTGCATTTTTGTATCACTGTGGTGGTGAAAATATACCTCCCAGGACAAATACATCTGCGCTGCTGAGGAAGAGGCATGTCTTAATGTTGCCTAGCAAACACTTTGAGTCGAAACTCTGCCTCTTAAATATCAAGCCTATATTTGTAAAAAGTTTAAAAATATCTATATCCTTTGTCAATGCTCGATCCTATTTCAGTACTGAGCATTAAGTAAAGAAGCATCGCTTCCATTTCTTTAAGTCATTGGTACGACTCGACCAGAGTTCTTGGAGGGGCATGAATGCTCGCGGATGTTTCTAAAAGGAACAAAAGGCTGTGGTTATAAAAACAAAAAAAAACACCATTCTGCCAAACCAGCGT
>CM068966.1:40724762-40758567 GCA_035128595.1 Eptatretus atami
ACACCACTTAGGGATGTCACTAAGGAAGGGGGGGTGGGGGGGTGAAAACACTCAGCTGGGTGAATGAGGCTTGCTTGGACCGTCCCTTTTGGAACAGTCAAGGGAAGAGGTTTGGAGAGACAGAATTTAGGTTTTATGGAAACTGAATTTATGCTTTGCAGCAGAATTTTGTACACCCAGTCAGGCATGCCTTCTTCATCATCCATTAAAAGCATGCAAATGTCTGTTGTTGGACTGAACTGCGTTTCTCGTGGGGTCAGAAATTGAACCAAGATCAGACATAGAATTGCTGTCTCTCTTGCAGCCTGTTAATGATATTGTTACTCATCTAAATTCAATCAATGCGTCAAAAAGGAAAGATGCTAACTTCACACGATAACCTGAATTGGCTCTGTTATTAACGACGTGTAAAGGCCCTGTCACAGACCTTGACCGTTTTAGCCAGCGATGCCGACGTATGAAAAATTTGGCGAATACACTGGCACACGTCGAACGTTATGGGTAAGTTTGTATACGTTAAGAGCACGCTGAACACGCTGGCATACGTCGTAGTACCGAGCTCGTCGACAATTTTAAGCATGTTCAAAATTTTTCGACGTATGCCAGCGTATGACTCACACGTTCCGCATACGCTGGCCATAAGTTGTAGGCACGTTATGCGATCGTTGACACACGTCAACACACGTTACTTGTAAGTTACTCATAAGTCGAAATACGTCGAGGTAATGTCTAGCGTACCCGAAACTTATTTCTAACCTATGAGGGCCTGTCACACGTTGACGTTTTAGCCAGCGTATGGCAACGTATCAAAATGTATGTAAAACGCTGGCGTACGCTGAACTATTGATGTTTTTTCAGTTTTGGGCGTATTCATAACGAGTTGGACGTATGCATAATGTATTAGTAACGTACACAGAACGTTTCGATAACTTATAGATAACTTATACCAACGAATGCTTAGCGTGTTGTCGGCGTTCACACCTATGCCCAACGATAGTCTAACTTATGCATAGCGCGGCAGCATATCGCCGACGATCAGCGTGGTAGCCTATTAAAAGGCTGCCGCTCGACGATTCAAATCATAACACACTAGCATCGAAGTGTCAACATCACTGTCATGCCGAAGAAAACTTCGAAGAATGCGGCAAAGAAGTCTCCTGGCCGTGGCCGTGGACGCGGACGCAAGAAGGATCCATCATCACCACACCCTCCTCATCACGCTCACCTACTACTACTGACATGGACCTACTACTACTACTACTACTACTGACACGCTCACCTACTATACTACTGATACTACTGACATGGACATCTACTCAACATGGAGTCTGGAACACTGACGGGTTCCTCCTGTGAAGCCCATTTTATATACCAATTCCCCTAAACGCTGCCAATACGCCATTATACGGTAGCTGTAAGTTAGAAACACGTTCAGCAAGTTCTGTGGTCGTCAGGAAGACGTCAAATACGTCTACATACGTCAATATGCGTTGGAGATACGTTACACATAGGTTCAAAGCACGTTACTCATAGGTTAGAAATAAGTTCCGGGTACGCTAGACATTACCTCGACGTATTTCGACTTATGAGTAACTTACAAGTAACGTGTGTCGACGTGTGTCAACGATCGCTAACGTGCCTACAACTTATGGCCAGCGTATGCGGAAGTGTGAGTCATACGCTAGCATACGTCGAAAAATTTGAGCATGCTTAAAATTTGTCGACGAGCTCGGCGTACTAGACGTATGCCGACGTATGCCAGCGTGCTTCAGCGTGCTCTTAACGTATACAAAACTTACCCATAACATATTCGACGTGTGCCAGCGTATTCGCCAAATTTTTCATACGTCGGCATACGCTGGCTAAAACGTCAATGTGTGACAGGGCATGACGGTGATGTTGACACTTCGATGTCTAGTGCGGTTATGATTTGAACCGTCGAGCGGCATCCTTTTAATAGGCTACGTCACGTGATCGTCGGGATACGCTGCCACGCTATGCATAAGTTAGACTATCGTTGGGCATAATTTGTGAACGCCGACAACACCTAAGCATTCGTTGGTATAAGTTATCTATAAGTTATCGAAACGTTCTGTGTACGTTACTAATACATTATGCATACGTCCAACTCGTTATGAATACGCCAAAACTGAAAAAACATCAATATTCAGCGTACGCCAGCGTTTTACATACATTTGATAACGTTGCCATACGCTGGCTAAAACGTCAAGGTGTGACAGGGCCCTAACATGGGAGAAGCTAAAATAATGTGTCAATTACTGTTTGTTTTCCACTTCGGTTTATAAGTTCCAGATCCACCCCTTAACATTTATCTTTGAGTTAGAGTCATAAACTCCATCTCTTAATGTTGTCTATCAACCCATTAGAATGTAAACATTTGTGTTGTTTTATACTTTTTGACCTATTTACATAAAAAAAAAACTTGAGAGTTCACAGAACACAATAACCCCATGCAGTGTTCAATCATATACTTCAATTTTGATAAAATAATGATTTCAACACGTTGACTGTTGACTACGAGAATACTCGTAGTACTGGGTGTACCAAATTCAGCCACTACGAGTATTCTCTTTGAAAAAACTTACACTATTATATTGTAAATAGAAGATGCTGCCGTGCCAGATAACGCAACAAACGATCTTTTGTCAGTTTGGTGAACATAAGTCTACAGGGTGTTTCAAAAAGATTGATACAACTTTGACTTGCTGCCATTTCTTTGTTTTCTGACCAATACCGTTTTCCTTTTCAGGATTTGGTGGTGTTGTCGTGGGTATATATTCCCTGGGATATCTAGCTCCGGAGCTCAACTATGCCATTGACAAGTGACAGAAGACAAAAGTGGTGGCTCTGTGGTATGAGACTAAATCATATGTAGACACCCGTGGAGGTTCTGCCGGGAATACGACCTCAGAACACGTGATGGACCCACAAATTGTGCCATTCAGCGTACTGGGAAACATTTTGAGCACAAGGGTACAGTGCACAACCAGAGCAAGGGCAAGAGTAACAACAGCTGGATGGTGATGATCAACGGTGAGCGCTACCAGGCCATGCTACAGAAGTTCCATAACGACCTAGCCCAAAAGGTCACCCCAAACCAGCTCAGCATGACCTGGTTTATGCAAGATAGTGCACCCCCGCACACAGCAGGCACACCATCACTTTCCTGTGGCAGCTCTTCAGAAACCACCTCGTGCCCTGGGTAACCGCTCATGACTGGGCACCCCATAGCCCAGACTTGAATCCTCTGGACTATTGGTTCTGGGGGGCTGCCAAGGGCTCTGTCTACGCCAATCGCCCTGCCACACTGGGTGATCTGAAGCAGGAGGTGTCAGACTACCTTCAGACAGTGCCACATGAGACCTACAGGAAAGTTGGACAGAACTTTGGAGTCAGGATCAATGCCTGTCTGAACCATGGAGGGTCACACATCGAGAACATCAATTACAAGGTTTTTGCGTAAATGCCAATTTCAGACCTTGGGCTCTCACTAACTCTCACAGTGACATACTGCAATAGCAATCAGTGATAGAAAATACCATGTCATATGCTTTCAAGAAATGTTTGGTTCACATTCCTGAGGTTTCTGTTTCTTTGTAAATAAACATTTAAAGAATTGCATCATTCTTTTTGAAACACCCTGTATGTAATAATCAATCATTATCATCAGTCTCCAGGAGAGGTTTTGCCACTTCATCTGCATTCATACATGCCATTTTGAAAGGTAATGACAAGTAGCAAAAAAGGAAAAAGCATGTGGTAGGTACTCCGCACACGATCTATCATTCGCAATGACGTAATCCCAACATCGATTCAGTGCTAAAAATAGTCCTTCCAGATAGCTCGTACCTGGCATACAGAATTGAAAATCTTGTCCCACTGCCTGATAAGAGTTTTCTCACAATGTGGGGCTTCCCCAGCAATGGATTAGAAATTACTTAGATTTGCTCATAGAAGGGTAAAATCTGAAAACAAAATATATGCACAGACTTACTTGGCTTGCAAATGGGAGTGGTGTATACAATAAGAGTTGGCAGTCAACGTGTTAAAGATCATTTTTAAAAAGCCGGAAGTTTAGCATGACTGAAGCAGTCTTATACATCACCTTATACAGCGTAATAAGACGACGTTGAGTCACAGTTTAAGAGGTGGAGGCTTTATTGATCACCATAGATATACCTAGCCATATGGCAGCTTCTTCTTTACCCAATACTGTATTATCTCACATGCCACACCCTCTAATTATATAGTATCGATATAGTGCATGGTTCTTAAAAGTACTATTAAGGTGATTTGTGTTATAGTGTTCAAAAAATATATATATATATATATGTATATATATATATAAATTTAAATAAAGGTTCAAAGAGGTTTATAAAGGTGTGTAGATTAAAAAAAAAAAGTGTGGGTTCTAGCACCATTTTCTCCAGCATCTTGTACTGTACATCACCCTATCTAACACATTACATTCGTTCATCATGCCTGTTGTATGTGTCCTTAAAAACTGACATCCTTAAAAACAGTAATTTTCCTGTTTGGCATGATTTTCGATTTTGTTTGATTGCCAGGCAGGCAGAGTAAAAAAATCATCTCACTCCTCTCTGCACATGTGCGGTCAGGATGAATTAAAAAGAAAATTATGGTAAAACGAAAGACTTCTCTTTTTATTAATGTTTTTATTCATGTTCAAAAATCGAATATTCTATTTAAATATGCTGTTCCTCAATCATAAACTGATAAGACAGATGGACAGACATGAACCAGTTGCTTAAACCTGCTTTTTGCTTCGTGTGCATGGGGTAATAACATCTGTGACCTGTTAAAGGAAGAGCTCATTCTGATCAAATGTTCTTGATTTTGTTTATTTGTTTGGCTGCTTGCAGAATGCAAGCACAATCCACTTCATAAAATATGTAAACTGTGTATTTTGTTTTTTAATGTCTGCACATAAGATTCACCCAGCTTCTGCTTGCAGTCTACAAGCATGCCCAACTGTGTGTGTGTGTGTGTGTGTGGTGTGTGTGTGTGTGTGTGTGTGTGTGTGTGTGTGGTGTGTTGTGTGTGTTGTGTGTGTATTTATATATATATATTATTAATATACTGTATAATGTATATGTATATATTATATATCAATACTTACTGTGGTTATTATCATACTAAAAATATATATATATTTATAAAATAATATGTTCACCATCTGTATTATTTTTAGTGTTATTACTGATACCCCAATGAAGTCCTCATACTCATATACTGATCATGTGGAATAAATAGTGCTGTTCGGAATGCATCTTCATATAAACAATGGTATCTGACCTTTTAACGCATTTATGATTCGCGCTTTCTTTTCCAGCAATGCATTTTGAGCGCTAAGTGAGGTACGACGATGTAAATATTCAAATTCATATTCCGGTGTTTTGCCCAAAGGCAGGTTCAGTGCTGCCAAAGCAGTTCCTTGGCAAGGGTTAAACTGTGTGGTTTACCATTGCATATATACTAACTTGTATAACTGCCTACTACGCAAAGTTTAGGTCCAGTATTTTGACCACCAAGCAATCTACATATGGGAGTCAGAAATGAAGATCATTCGGTGGTGGAAACGTCTGACCCACCCCTTTACCTACTGGCCAGCTATCGCAATTGGTAGTGCCTTCACCTTGGAGTACAAATCAATTGGTCTTTCCACAGATATGGTTGGTTTATTTCTGCAGCATGAGCAGTGACATAAACAAGAAACTGGCAGTTTGCTTGATGTAATAAAAACTACAAAAACCATGTTGTCTGCCTTTGTCACCTTCACGCAGTTGAGAACATTGGTTATGACATTGACCGGGGAGTGCAAAGCTGCCAGATCGAATATTGTCTCGCCAGCGCATTCTATGATCATGTTGAATGTTGGACACCGAGACCGAAATATTGCTGCAGCACAACCACACTCAACATAAACCCTCCCAGTGCATGTAGGTATATAATTTTCTCACTCTGTACAAGCAGCACATGCTCTTCTTCTTTGTAAGGTGTGCAGCAGGGAATGAAATAAAATTGTGACCAGGATGCAACACACAAAGAGCTGACTAACCTTCATAAAGAAGTGGTGATTAGGTTGTTGAGATTTGTGACATTCTCATCACATTCAGTATTCCTTTGTAAACTGTGGGCAATGTCCTTAGAAAATGGAACAGAACAGGCTGTGCCAGTGTTTAAAATAGAACAGGCTGCCAGGCAGGCCAAAACTATTGATAAGTCAAATCAAAAAAATCTTAAATCATGGAATACTGCACGACCTATAAAAATCTGGCTCAATGTTGTATTCTGGACCAATTAATGTGAATCAACACTACATTTGAGATGTACCAAAAAGTTGTGAATTAACAACTATACATACTTCCTGGGATGCCAGAGGGGATGGAGGGTTGTCCCCTGCTTTATAACAAGAGGGGCAGGGGATGTGGTGGTGGGAGGGTGGTGCAGAAGGTGCCGTATCAGGTGGACACATAAACAAAAGTTTGACGACATTGCTGGACTAACAGAGAGTGCAAGATGCTTCTAAAATGCATCATATCCTTTGCCAATAATTTTGTCATTGCAAGTCTTTAGGAGGCAGACCTCAGGTGTTTTATACCCCAGGTCCTCATAAGGATTCGCTGATTCAAATTTGTTCTGTATTTAGTAAACCCCAATGACGGGGTGAACAATGCTTAAAATCGTATCGGTGTGGCGTAAAGTCCAAGTCAATGACACGATAAAATGTAATGCGATAGCGCCGCAGCAATTTGCATAAATTTCGCATATCTAGAGTTGTGAACACGGATGTCCGTGATTGGTAAATATATTGATCTTTCACACCAGGAAACCATTGTTCATTTCACATAGGCTTGAATGGAACTCCATACTGCCACAGCACATCAAACCGCCATTTGCCTTCCTCCCTTCTCCCCTTCATTCCTTCCTACATCAATCCTTCATTCCTTCACATGATTTCCCTTATACCAGAACACCATAGTAAATGTAGAAAATTCACATTATTCATGACAAACTAGCAAAGCCTACGCGTAGCTTCGCTGATGGACCAATTGGTCATCCTGTTTGCCAAAAATTGCTATATTTGTCACTTTGGCATCACTTTGTGGACTCAAAGCAGCCTCTGAAGCCATGGCCACATCACCCATGTTACTTCCCTCACAAAGTTGTAGCTATACCCTGAGTTTGGAGTTTGTAGCTTCCACCTCCTCTCCCACCCACCTCACCCCGGCCGCATGCCCCTTGTTGTGACTAATGTTTCACACACGATGACAGGCTTTAACAGGCTCCTCCGTTTTGGGGGGTGCGGGGAGGGAGGAGAAGGGAAGGAGGACAAATTTAGCTGTGCCAAGAGTGCTTTAACCTCAGAGTTGCTCAAGTAAAAAAAGGAAATTGTAATACCCTCTGCCACCACCGCCAGGTAGCGCCACATGATACACATTTAGATAGAGAATTTACACCCTCCCCCACACCCCCGTGTGAGGTTGCGGCCACAAAGCTTATGTTACCCCCCACACAAAGTTGTGTTTATACCCCAAGTTTGGAGTTTGTAACAAAAAATGTGGCAGAGCTTGTGAAAGCGAGAGAGAGCGAGGGAGAGGTATATATATATAAATATATATATATATATATGTGGGCGCGGTAATTTGGTCATAGGAAATTTGGTCACGGAAACTGGTCACGGTAAAACGGTCACAAGGTAATTTGGTCACGGTAAAACGGTCACAAGGTAATTTGGTCACGAGGTAATTTGGTCACGGTAATTCGGTCACAAGGTAATTTGGTCACGGTATAATTATTATTTCACTGCATTTAAGGCCAGTAAGGCCCAAGAGCAGTAATAAACATTTTCATTTCATGGCCGGCGAATCTTGTTGGCATAATGACCTATTGACCAAGTTTACTGACTACTAATATGGAATCGATTTTGTCTCTCTCAACTTTTAAATTCCGATTCCATTATAGTAGTCAGTAAACTTGGTCAATACGTCATTATGCCAACAAGATTCGCCGGCCATGAAATGAAAATGTTTATTACTGCTCTTGGCTGACTGGCCTTAAATGCAGTGAATAATAAATAATAATAATAAATAATAATAATAATAATAACCGTGCCAGAAAATACCATGACCAAATTACCGTGACCAAATTACCTCGTGACCGAATTACTGTGACCAAATTACCTTGTGACCGTTTTATCGTGACCAAATTACCTTGTGACCGTTTTACCGTGACCAAGTTTCCCGTGACCAAATTACCTACATTCATATATATATATATATACATACATACACACACCCACACCAGGACCCCGACACTCGCGGGGGATACATTCCGGGAAAACCCTGCGAATGTTGAAACCGCGAATGTGGAGTCATTGTTTCATTAGGAAATGGGGAGATCGGTTCCAGGGATTTCCCGACCCACGAAAAATCTGCGAATATCAGGGAAAATCTCATGAAAATTCAGGAAAATGCTGTGGAGATAGATGAAAATCCACGAGTGTCGGGGTAAAATCTGCAAGTGTCGGGGGTAAAATCCGTGAGTATTTTGTCATTGTTACAATGGAGACAAGGGGGATAACGTTATCGGTTTGTGGCGGTTCCTGGTTTATGAAAAAGGCTGCAAATAACGACACCACCAAAGTCGGGAAATTGGTACAATGGGGACAAGGGAGATAACGTTATCAGTTTGTGGCGGTTCCTGGTTCAAAGGGTAAAGTTTTTAAAGTTGAAAATGTTTTCGACCACAAATGCACGATTACAGTTTCATTAAAGATGCTCACAAATAAATACGACAACACCAGCTACCATTTCCACAACAAGGTAGTGTTTCAAATTTAATGAAGAATGCATTTTAAAGTCTCTTAACATACCGTACCATACCGCGAAACTAAAAAAACAACAACATCATGTACCGTTTTAATTATTTATTAAACAAGCACAGCACATATCACTTTCCAAAATGATGAAGATGATGATGAAATGAAGATGCGCCGTTCAGGTCCAAGGGGTGACCAGGAGCATTGTCAAGCAGCAGAAGTACCTTGAACGAAAGGTTCCTTCCTGCCAGGTACCTCTCTACCTGAAGAACGAAACGGGTATGGATCCAGTCCATAAAACGTTTGGATGTCACCCACGCCTTCCTGTTCACCCTCCACTATACGGGCAGTGTCTGCTTGTTTTTGTTTTTCAGCGCATGCGGGTTCAGGGAACGGTAGAGCATCATAGGCTTTACCATGAAGTCCCCTTCGACGTTTGCGCAGAGGAGAAAGGACACCCCGTCCTTTGCGGCCTTGAAGCTGGCTGCTTTGCTCTCGCGCTGTGAGATGAACGTTCTGGTCGGTATCTTTTTCCAAAACAAGTCGGTCTCATTAGCGTTAAAGACCTGCTCTTGCAGGTACCCCTTCTCCTCGATGAGGTTCGCGAGTTTTGCAGGGGTTCGATGAGGTGTGAGTTCTGCAGGGAATGCCTTGGCCGCGTCGTGGTCCATGGAAGCACGCTCCCCTACTAGCTTTATGCGTGCATTGTGGGTAACTGTGGGAGGGTGAGTAGTCTGCGCATTGCTTGTGGGGGATTTTTACGGGTGATGCTGTATTAGGCAGCTGATAATAGATATGGTGAGCGATGTCATTGTGTAATTAGTCCATATGTAGGTAGCTGTTAATTACACCAATAGATATGCTGAACGTTTCTGCGATGTCGTGAAGTACAAACAATCAGACCGACCACGATGCACTCAATTTCATGAAGATCTTATTTACAACACTCAGCTCCATTACTGGTCCCGTATGTTGCGCATGCGCACACGGCACTCACGTTAAACCCGAGAAAGGGTGATACATCAAAATATCTCTCCCTTTAATTACAAATCCAACCGGTCTGGATGTTTTGATACACAGGAGGACCTATGCAAAGGAGTTGTTTACAGGTACAGATTTAGGTGACATGGACAAACGCACCAGACTGGCAGCCGGTACAGGTACAGGAACTTCAGGTGGAGACGCTTGACTGACAAATTCAGATGCAGCTTCGGAAAGAACAGTTGCAATCTCAGACAACGGAACAATAACTGGATGAATCACAGGAATTGCAACATCCTACAACTCAATATAACGCAGCTTGATCTGATGCACGTGTTTCCTAACTGTACGCCCATCTTTCAGCTCAACACGAAGAACATGAGTTCCTTCCTCGCTAATAACAACACCTGGCAGCGCCGGCGGATTTTGCGTGGGGCATGGGGGGCAATGCCCCCTCTCCTTTATTTCATTTTACAATTAAGATAAAAATATCCCGTGTTTAAACGTGAGCAACAAAGCGAAACGGAACCCAAGTGCATGGATATGTTCTTCCAGCCACGGCAGATATCGCGGTATTTGCATGGAGTGATGTGACTGGCTGCATCCTAGCCTGGTATTATACAAATAACCTGGTGTTGGCTTAGCGGTTAGGGTTGTGGCTTGGGATCCGAGGGTCCTGAGTTCAAGCCCTGTTGGCTGCTGAATTAACACCAGGGGATTGACTCAGCCTGTCATTCTTCTTAGGTCGGCAAAATGAGTACCAGTGTAGCAGCCAAAAGGCTGAGGGAAGGGGTATTGATGGATGTATTCTCATCTGGTATCGGTGTGGTGCAGGCATGATGGGCCGGATGGCCTCCTCCTGTGCATAATTTCCATGTAATCCTTTTTCAAATCACATTAACAGTTGGCTGCAGACTATAACGCACATACAGTACATGAGACGGAACTGAACGGTGAACACGAATCTAAAACTGAAGCTATTCATGGGTCCCCAGCAATTTCTTATGAAAGAATTCCCGGTTACGTGTGCACGGTAAATTTTTCATTTTTCAAGGTTCACATTTTTATGCAGAAAATACAGTGAATAAGTAATCTAATTATTAATTACCATCCGTTCTGCAACCTCATGGCACAAACAGTTACACACAACATGATAAAATGTTGATGCACCAGAAGAGCTTGATGCTGAGGTTAGGCACACATTAACGTTAACAGTCCAAGTATTGTTGCTGAGATAAACACTTCGACTTATCGTTATACCTTCACGGGGTATGTGTTTTGCCTCATTTTCATCCAATTCTGCTTCACACTGCGTTTCTCTGCTTAAATGGGTCTTGATCGACCTGTTGATGCTATTCTGCTAAAATAAAACAATACACGAAGCACGTGCTTAATGGATATATTATTTTTTTGGATGCTGTTCGAGAGACGATTCTCAAAAGAATCAATGGAAATTGCATGTGACTCATTGTTAAGATGTCACAAAAATGGCATTCATCTACATCCACTCTTGCAGAAATACGCAGACCCACTCAAAATGAATCCACAGTTTGCGGCTGCAGAAATGGACCTTTTTACCAGGACGGAATCTGTTGTTACCCTTCAGAGACTTCTAAAATAATTGTCTCAGAGAATGTACCAAAACTATTACAAACTCATTCAGTTAGCTCTCAAATTGCCAGTTGGGACGGCCACTTCGGAACGAAGCTTTTCTGCAATGAGACGGATTAGAAACTGGTTGTGCTCAACCATGGAGGAGGAAAGACTCTTTTCATTGGCTCTTCTTCACATAGAAGTCGATTGAATTGCGAAGTTGATTCCAGAGGACATTGTGGACGTTAACACCAACCGAAGGGAAAGCCGATTGCACCTACATTAGTCATTAAGGTAAGAACAGTATTTATTTTAAGACATGATTCAAAAGTGCTCGTTAATTTTTTTTCATTATTCAATAATTTGTTGTTAGCTAATACAGTATTGGTGGTAGCTACAAAAATGTCAAATAATCTGGCTAAAAGAAAAAACAAGCAGTCATAGACTGGTACTTACGAAATCGTCAACTTGACCTCTGACCTTGTCTAATAAAAGCTGTCTCTGGAGAAGGTAGCGACGCAAACCAGAAGTTTCTACGATGATTCTGTGCAAAACCATCAAAAATCGAATGCTTGACCTCACTGTGACCTTGACCTTACCGATTTTGACCAAAATCTCATCAGCGCTAGCCATCACCCTCCTGAATCACGTGGTGTAATTTGACATTGGTAGCTTCTTCCGTTCTCGAGTTATCGTGCCTACAAACAAACACACAAACACACAAACACAAACAAACAAGCAGTCATAGACTGGTACTTCGAAATCGTCAACTTGACCTCTGACCTTGTCTAATAAAGCTGTCTCTAGACAAGGTAGCGACGCAAACCAGAAGTTTCTACGATGATTCTGTAACCAAACCATAATAAATCGAATGTTTGACCTCACTGTGATCTTGACTCTTGACCGATTTTGACCAAAATCTAATCAGCGCTAGCCATCACCTCCTGAATCACGTGGTGTAATTTTGACATTGGTAGCTTCTTCCTTTCACGAGTTATATTTTTTTTGATGTTTGACCTCACTGTGACCTTGACTTTGACAGATTTTGACCAAAATATAATCAGCGCTGACCATCACCCTCCTGAATCACGTGGTCTAATTTGACATTGGTAGCTTCTTCCGTTCTCGAGTTATAACTTTTTTTTGGATGTTTGACCTCACTGTGACCTTGACCTTTGACCGATTTTGACCAAAATCTAATCAGCACTAGCCATCACCCTCCTGAATCACGTGGTGTATTTGACATTGGTAGCTTCTTCCGTTCGAGTTATCGTGCCTACAAACAAACAAACAAACACACAAACAAGCAGTCATAGACTGGTACTTTACGAAATCGTCAACTTGACCTCTGACCTTGTCTGAATAAAACTGTCTCTAAGAAGGTAGCGACGCAAACCAGAAGTTTCTACGATGATTCTGTACCAAACCATCAAAATCGAATGTTTGACCTCACGTGATCTTTGACCTTTGACCGATTTTGACCAAAATCTAATGAGCGCTAGCCATCACCCTCCTGAATCACGTGGTGTAATTTGACATTGGTAGCTTCTTCCTTTCGCGAGTTATATTTTTTTTTGATGTTTGCCTCACTGTGACCTTGACCTTTGACAGATTTTGACCAAAATCTAATCACGCTAGCCATCACCCTCCTGAATCACGTGGATTAATTTGACATTGGTAGCTTCTTCCGTTCTCGAGTTATAACTTTTTTTGTGGATGTTTGACCTCACTGTGACCTTGACCTTTGACCGATTTGAACCAAAATCTAATCAGCACTAGCCATCACCCTCCGAATCACGTGGTATAATTTGTCATTGGTACTTCTTCCGTTCGAGTTATCGTGCCTACAAACAAAACAAACAAGCAGTCATAGACTGGTACTTACGAAATCGTCAACTTGACCTCTGACCTTGTCTAATAAAAGCTGTCTCTAGAGAAGGTAGCGACGCAAACCAGAAGTTTATACGATGATTCTGTACCAAACCATCAAAAATCGAATGTTTGACCTCACCTGTGACTTGACCGTTGACCGATTTTGACCAAAATCGAATCAGCGCTCGCCATCACCCTCCTGAATCACGTGGTGTAATTTGACATTGGTAGCTTCTTCCGTTCTCGAGTTATCTGTACAAAACCATCAAAAATCGAATATTAGACCTCAACTTGACCTTGACTTTGACTGATTTGACAAAATCTAATCAGCACTAGCCACACCCTCCTGAATCACGTGGTGTAATGACATTGGTAGCTCCTTCCGTTCTCGAGTTATCGTGCTACAACAAACAAACAAGCAGTCATAGAGTGGTACTTACGAAATCGTCAACTTGACCTCTGACCTTGTCTAATAAAAGCTGTCTCTAGAGAAGGTAGCGACGCAAACCAGAAGTTTCTACGATGATTCTGTACCAAACCATCAAAAATCGAATGTTTGACCTCACCGTGACCTTGACCGTTGACCGATTTTGACCAAAATCAATCAGCACTAGCCATCACCCTCCTGAATCACGTGGTGTAATTTGACATTGGTAGCTTCTTCCGTTCTCGAGTTATCTGTACCAAACCATCAAAAATCGAATATTTGACCTCACTGTGACCTTGACCTTTGACCGATTTTGACCAAAATCTAATCAGCACTAGCCATCACCCTCCTGAATCACGTGATGTAATTTGACATTGGTAGCTTTCTTCCGTTCTCGAGTTATCGTGCCTACAAACAAACAAACAAGCAGTCATAAGACTGTACTTACCAAAATCGTCAACTTGACCCTCTGACCTTGTCTAATAAAAGCTGTTCTCAGAGAAGGTAGCACCGCAAACCAGAAGTTTCTACGATGATTCTGTACCAAACAATCAAAAATCGAATGTTTGACCTCACCGTGACCTTGACCGTTTGACCGATTTTGACCAAAATCTAATCAGCACTAGCCATCACCCTCCTGAATCACGTGGTGTAATTTGACATTGGTAGCTTCTTCCGTTCTCGAGTTATCTGTACAAAACCATCAAAAATCGAATGTTTGACCTCACCGTGACCTTGACCTTTGACCGATTTTGACCAAAATCTAATCAGCACTAGCCATCCCCTCCTGAATCACATGATGTAATTTGACATTGGTAGCTTCTTCTCGTTCTGAGTTATCGTGCCTACAAACAAACAAACAAACAACAAACAGAAACGGAAGTCATCAATATACTTACGAAATCTTTGATTTCGTAAGTAACAAACAAACATACAAAAACAACAAACAAATAAACCAATGTCACCCGTAGGGTGATCCGTATCTTGCCAAAAGGTGACCACGTGTGACTCTTTAAGGTCACACTGAGGTGAACAGAGCTGCTATCCACCAGGAGCGACTCCTTGAGGAATACCTGCCTACGAGAGATTCCGATGAGAATCGTTCTACAGAGTAACCATGAAAAAAAATATGCGTTTGCCTCATACGTCACCAATCACGTCATAATGTCTCAAGCTTGATATATCTAGAAAGCACTCATCGAGGTGTTCAATTGAGGTACTACACGATATGGTTCTAAAACTTGAAAATTTGACCTTGGGGTCAAATGTTTGACCTTAGGCGTTAACCATGAAGGTCAAGGCCAATCGCCACCAAAATTAATCGACTGAATGCCAGACCATGAACTATATTTCCATGAAGTTTGAAGACGATCCGATCAAAATTACTCAAAAAATAAGGGTTTCGTCGACTCCCTGATTTGCGACAAAGTGACCTTGACCTTTGACCTTGACCTCAAAATTTATGCGCTGAAAGGACCTCTATAGGCCTCTGATATGCGAAGTTACAAAAATTTCCAATGAAAACTGTGCTCTGCAGAGTGATTTATACGTGATTACAGATTAAAAAAAAACAAAAAAAAAAAAAAAAAAACAATGAAGGTCAAGGCCAATCGCCACCAAAATTAATCAGCTGAGCGCCAGACCATGAACTATATTCCCATGAAGTTTGAAGACGATCCGATCAAAATTACTCAAAAAATGAGGGTTTTGTCGATTACACTGATTTGCGAAAAAGTGACCTTGACCTTTGACCTTGACCTTCCAAAATTTTATGGCCTGAAAAGGGACCCTCCATAGGCCTCTGATATGCGAAGTTACAAAAATTTCCAATGAAAACTGTGGTCTGCAGAATTTTTTTTCGTGATTACAGACAAACAAACAAACAAACAAACAAAAAATAAAAAAAAAAAAAAAAAAACACAGACTGACTAACATATCTTGCAAAAACTTCATTTTGGCAAGATAACAAACAGAAACGGTAGTCATCAATATACTTACGAAATCAAGTAACAACACACAAAAAAACAGAAACGGAAGTCATCAATATACTTACGAAATCTTTAGATTTCGTAAGTAACAAACAAACAAACAGAAACGGTAGTCACAATATACTTACGAAATCTTAGATTTCGTAAGTAACAAACACACAAACAAGCAGTCATAGACTGTACTTACGAAATCGTCAACTTGACCTCTGACCTTGTCCAATAAACCTGTCTCTACAGAAGGTAGCGACGCAAACCAGAAGTTTCTACGATGATTCTGTACCAAACCATCAAAAATCGATGTTTGACCTCACCGTGACCTTGACCGTTGACCGATTTTGACCAAAATCTAAGCAGCACTAGCCATCACCCTCCTGAATCACGTGGTGTAATTTGGCATTGGTAGCTTCTTCGGTTCTCGAGTTATCTGTACAAACCATCAAAAATCGAATATTTGACCTCACTGTGACCTTGACCTTTGACCGATTTTGACCAAAATCTAATGAGCACTGCCATCACCCTCTCTGAATCACGTGATGTAATTTGACATTGGTAGCTTCTTCCGTTCTCGAGTTATCGTGCTACAAACAAACAAACAAACATACAAACAAACAAACAAACAAGCAGTCTAGACTGGTACTTACGAAATCGTCAACTTGACCTCTGACCTTGTCTAATAAAAGCTGTCTCTAGAGAAGGTAGTGACGCAAACCAGAAGTTTCTACGATGATTCTGTACCAAACCATCAAAAATCGAATATTTGACCTCACCGTGACCTTGACCGTTGACGATTTTGACCAAAATCTAAGCAGCACTAGCCATCACCTCCTGAATCACGTGGTGTAATTTGGCATTGGTAGCTTCTTCGGTTCTCGAGTTATCTGTACCAAACCATCAAAATCGAATATTTGACCTCACTGTGACCTTGACCTTTGACCGATTTTGACCAAAATCTAAATCAGCACTAGCCATCACCCTCCTGAATCACGTGGTGTAATTTGACATTGGTAGCTTCTTCCGTTCCGAGTTATCGTGCCTACAAACAAACAAACAACAAAAAACAAACATACAAACAAACAACCAAACAGAAACGGAAGGCATCAATATACTTACGAAATCTTTAGATTTCGTAAGTAACAAACAAACAAACAAGCAGTCATAGACGTACTTACGAAATCGTCAACTTGACCTCTGACCTTGTCTCATAAAAGCTGTCTCTAGAGAAGGTAGCGACGCAAACCAGAAGTTTCTACGATGATTTCTGTACCAAACCATCAAAAATCAAATGTTTGACCTCACCGTGACCTTGACCGTTGACCGATTTTGACCAAAATCTAATCAGCACTAGCCATCACCCTCCTGAATCACGTGGTGTAATTTGCCATTGGTAGCTTCTCCGTTTCTCGAGTATCATTTTTTGGATGTTTGACCTCACTGTGACCTTGACCTTTGACCGATTTTGACCAAAATCTAATCAGCACGAGCCATCAACCTCCTGAATCACGTGGTGTAATTTGACATTGGTAGCTTCTTCCGTTCGAGTTATCTGTACCAAACCATCAAAATCGAATATTTGACCTCACTGTGACCTTAACCTTTGACCGATTTCGACCAAAATCTAATCAGCACTTGCCATCACCCTCCTGAATCACGTGGTGTTAATTTGACATTGGTAGCTTCTTCCGTTCTCGAGTTATCGTGCCTACAAACAAACAAACATACAAACAAACAAACAACAAACAGAAACGGAAGTCATCAATATACTTACGAAATCTTTAGATTTCGTAAGTAACAAACAAACAGAAACGGTAGTCATCAATATACTTACGAAATCTTTAGATTTCGTAAGTAACAAACAAACAAACAGAGGACGGAAGTCATCAATATACTTACGAAATCTTTAGATTTCGTAAGTAACAAGCAGTCATAGACTGGTACTTACGAAATCGTCAACTTTACCTCTCACCTTGTCTAATAAAAGCTGTCTCTAGAGAAGGTAGCGACGCAAACCAGAAGTTTCTACGATGATTCTGTACCAAACCATCAAAAATCGAATGTTTGACCTCACCGTGACCTTGACCGTTGACCGATTTTGACCAAAATCTAATCAGCACTAGCCATCACCCTCCTGAATCACGGGGTGTAATTTGACATTGGTAGCTTCTTCGTTCTCGAGTTATCTTGCCTACAAACAAACAAACACACCAAACAAGCAGTCATAGACTGGTACTTATCGAAATCGTCAACTTTACCTCTCACCTTGTCTAATAAAAGCTGTCTCTAAGAGAAGTAGCGACGCAAACCAGAAGTTTTCTACGATGATTCTGTACCAAACCATCAAAAATCGAATGTTGACCTCACCGTGACCTTGACCTTTGACCGATTTTGACCAAAATCTAATCAGCACTAGCCATCACCCTCCTGAATCACGGGGTGTAATTTGACATTGGGTAGCTTCTTTCCGTTCTCGAGTTATCGTGCCTACAAACAAACAAACACAGAAACAAGCAGTCATAGACTGGTACTTACGAAATCGTCAACTTGACCTCTGACCTTGTCTAATAAAAGCTGTCTCTCGAGAAGGTAGTGACGCAAACCAGAAGTTTCTACGATGATTCTGTACCAAACATCAAAAATCGAATGTTTTGGATGTTTGACCTCACTGTGACCTTGACCTTTGACCGATTTTGACCAAAATCTAATCAGCGCTAGCCACCACCCTCCTGAATCATGTGGTGTAATTTGACATTGGTAGCTTCTTCCGTTCTCGAGTTATCATTTTTTGGATGTTTGACCTCACTGTGACGTTGACCTTTGACCGATTTAGACCAAAATCTAATCAGCACTAGCCATCACCCTCCTGAATCACCTGGTGTAATTTGACATTGGTAGCTTCTTCCGTTCTCGAGTTATCATGCCTACAAACAAACAACAAACAAACAAACCAGAAACGAAGTCATCAATATATTACGAAATCTTTAGATTCGTAAGTACAAGCAAGCAGTCATAGACTGGTACTTACGAAATCGTCAACTTGACCTCTGACTTTGTCTAATAAAAGCTGTCTCTGGAGAAGTAGCGACGCAAATCAGAAGTTTCTTCCATGATTCTGTACCAAACCATCAAAATGAATTTTTGACCTCACGTGACCTTGACCTTTGACCGATTTTGACCAAAATCTAATCAGCACGAACATCACCCTCCTGAATCACGTGGTGTAATTTGACATTGGTAGCTTCTTCCGTTCTCCGAGTTAATCTGTACAACCATCAAAAATCGAATATTTGACCTCACTGTGACCTTGACCTTTGACCGATTTCGACCAAAATCTAATCAGCACTTGCCATCACCCTCCTGAATCACGTGGTGTAATTTGACATTGGTAGCTTCTTCCGTTCTCGAGTTATCTGTACCAAACCATCAAAATCGAATATTTTTACCTCACTGTGACCTTGACCTTTGACCGATTTCGACCAAAATCTAATCAGCACTTGCCATCACCCTCCTGAATCACGTGGTGTAATTTGACATTGGTAGCTTCTTCCGTTCTCGAGTTATCGTGCCTACAAACAAACAAACAAGCAGTCATAGACTGGTACTTACGAAATCGTCAACTTGACCTCTGACCTTGTCAATAAAAGCTGTCTCTAGAGAAGGTAGCGACGCAAACCAGAAGTTTCTACGATGATTCTGTACCAAACCATCAAAAATCGAATGTTTGACCTCACCGTGACCTTGACCGTTGACCGATGTTGACCAAAATCTAATCAGCACTAGCCATCACCCTCCTGAATCACGTGGTGTAATTTAACATTGGTAGCTTCTTCCGTTCTCGAGTTATCTGTACCAAACCATCAAAAATCGAATATTTGACCTCACTGTGACCTTGACCTTTGACCGATTTTGACCAAAATCTAATCAGCACTAGCCATCACCCTCCTGAATCACGTGTGTAATTTGACATTGGTAGCTTCTTCCGTTCTCGAGTTATCGTGCCACAAACAAACAAACAAAACCAAACAAACATACAAACAAACAACAAACAGAAACGGTATCATCAATATACTTACGAAATCTTTAGATTTCGTAAGTAACAAACAAGCAGTCATAGACTGGTACTTACGAAATCGTCGACTTGACCTCTGACCTTGTCTCAGCTGTCTCTAGAGAAGGTAGCGACGCAAACCAGAAGTTTCTACGATGATTCTGTACCAAACCATCAAAAATCGAATGTTTGACCTCACCGTGACCTTGACCGTTGACCGATTTTGACCAAAATCTAATCAGCACTAGCCATCACCCTCCTGAATCACGTGGTGTAATTTGACATTGGTAGCTTCTTCCGTTCGAGTTATCCGTACCAAACCATCAAAAATCGAATGTTTGACCTCACCGTGACCTTGACCGTTGACCGATTTTGACCAAAATCTAATCAGCACTAGCCATCCCCTCCTGAATCACGTGGTGTAATTTGACATTGGTAGCTTCTTCCATTCTCGAGTTATCTGTACCAATCCATCAAAAATCGAATTTTGACCTCACCGTGACCTTGACCGTTGACCGATTTTGACCAAAATCTAATCAGCACTAGCCATCACGAATCACGTGATGTAATTTGACATTGGTAGCTTCTTCCGTTCTTGAGTTATCGTGCCTACAAACAAACAAACAACAAACATACAAACAAACAAAACAACAGAAACGGAAGCATCATATACTACGAATCTTAGATTTCGTAAGTAACAAACAGAAACGGAAGTCATCAATATACTTACGAAATCTTTAGATTTCGTAAGTAACAAACAAAGAAACGGAAGTCATCAATATACTTACGAAATCTTTAGATTCGTAAGTAACAACAAACAGAAACGGTAGTCATCAATATACTTACGAAATCTTTAGATTTCGTAATACAAACAGAGACGGAAGTCATCAATATACTTACGAAATCTTAGATTTCTTAAGTAACAAGCAGTCATAGACTGGTACTTACGAATCGTCAACTTTACCTCTCACCTTGTCTAATAAAAGCTGTCTCTAGAGAAGGTAGCGACGCAAACCAGAAGTTTCTACGATGATTCTGTACCAAACCATGAAAATCGAATGTTTGACCTCACTGTGACCTTGACCTTTGACCGATTTTGACCAAAATGTAATCAGCACTAGTCACCCCTCTCACGTCGTGTAATTTGACATTGGTAGCTTCTTCCGTTCTCGAGTTATCGTGCCTACAAACAAACAAACACACACACACAAACACACAAACAGATGACGGAAGTCATCAATATACTTAGAAATCTTTAGATTTCGTTGAGGCGATTAAATAATGAATGCAAACTGTATTTGTGATGTCACGTGCACTGGAACTACACTAACAAATGGTAATTTTGGAAGTCAGACCTAGCTACCCATTATTAATATTAAGCTTGCTACCCTCCTAAATAGAGAAGTCAAACTACGCCTATGGTTTTGAGTTCTCGCTTCATAAGCAATTCGGCTGGGGGTAATCAAGTTACAGTATGTGTTCTGGATCTGTTACCTAGCATCACGTGTGACAAACACGATTGAAGCGAACCTTGAGTAACGCGCCTTAACCCTTGCATGATAATCTGTACAGCACGCTCTGACTGATCATTATAAGCGGGTTTAAACAGAGTGGAACGGACATGTTTGATACCATTCAATCTCATAAATTCCTGAAATTCCTGACATGTAAAACACGAACTATTATTGCTTACCAACACATCAGGTAGACTGTGAGTAGCGAACATGACAGGTAAATTCTCAATGGTGGCGGCAGAAGTGCTTGGTAAACATGATAAGCAGCACTCAATCCATTGGAAAATGCATCAACGAAAACAAGGAACATTTTTCCTAAGAACGGACTTGCAAAGTCAACATGAATTCTGGACCAAGGTTTGGAAGGCCACGACCAAAAACTCAGCCGTGATTCCGCTGGTGACTTGCTAAGCTGCGTACACGTATCACACCAATGAACCCAAGATTCAAGTTCGGAATCAATACCAGGCCACCAAACATGAGACCTTGCGATAGTTTGCATCATAACAATACCAGGGTGGGTACTATGTAGTTCAGTAACCAACCTAAGCCTGGTGTTGGCTCAGTGGTTAGGGTGGCGGCTTGGGATCCTAGGGTCCTGAGTTCAAGCCCCGTCGGCCGCTGAATTAATACACCAGGGGGTTGACTCAGCCTGTGATCCTTTCGAGGTTGGCGAAATGAGTACCAGTTCCAGTGTGTGTACTGGTAGAGGGGCACTGCATCAGTGACACAGTCGCGCTTCAAGAAATGATAGCTACCCCGGCAGCTAAGCTGCCATACGACCACCAGTAACCAACTTCTCTCTTCCCTGCTTTGGCATGATGACACGTCGGCCAAAGTAATCATCTGACTGGGCAGATAACTCATCTCGACTACGTAAATAAGGTTTGTACTCCTCTGAGTCTGGTATACGGGACCAATCGCCAATCAAAACACAATGCTTAACTACAGACAACACAGAATCTCTATTAGATCACAACCTCACTTTAGCAGCAGTGACTGGAGAACTGTCACTCTCAAACGCATTCATAGCCAATACAAGGTCAGCAGGTTGAAGGGTATTGTTACAATCACTGATGGGTACCAACAGTCGACTCAATCCATCAGCACAATACCCAGTGCCCAGCCTGTAATGAATAGTACAATTGTAACCAGACAGCGACAAGGCCCACCACTGAACATGTGATGACGCATTGGTGTTGATTCCCTTGTTCTGTGAAAACAAGAAGGTGAGCGGTTTGTGATCCGTTTCAAGCTCAAATTATTGACCAGACAAATACTGATGAATCTAGGTTACCCCAAACACACAGCCTAATGCTTCTTTATCAACCATACCATAGGCTCTTTCAGCTTTCGTCAAGCTTCTGGAAGCAGACACAACAGGTTGTAATTTGCCCGACTCATTGGCTTGTTGTAACACACAGCCTACCCCATAGGCACTGGCATCACACGACAATACAAGATGCTTTCATGGATCATAATGAACAAGCAACTTGTTAGAACACAAAAGACCTTTAGCTTCCCTGAAGGCATCATCCTGGGCCTTGCCCCAAACCCAAGTTTTCCATTTCCGAAGTAACTGATGCAGGTGTTCTTGCACTGTGCTCACCCGTGGCAAGAAACTGCCAAAATGGTTGAGCAAACCCAAAAAGGAACGCAATTGTGACACATTTTCTGGTTCGGGTGCGTTCTTGATTCCTTCAACTTTGGAATCACATGGCATGATCCTAGTGGCAGTGACTTTTCTGCTTAGGAATACTACTTTGGGCACCATAAACACACATTTCTCATGTTTCAGTCTGAGTCCTACTTTGTCCAAACGACGCAGGACTTCCTCCAGGTTACTCAGGTGTTCTGCAGTATCGCAGCCCATGATCAAGATGTCATCCTGGAACACAACAGTTTTGGACACAGATTTCAATAGACTCCATGTTTCTCTGAAAGATGGCAGCTGCTGAACATATTCCAAAAGGCCAACAATTGTAGATGAACAGCCCATTGTGAGTGTTGATGCAAGTGTGTTTCCTTGACTCCTCATCCAGCTCTCGTGTCATGTAGGCAGACGTCAAATCCAACTTGGTGAATGACTTTCCGCCAGCTAATGTCGAAAACAGGTCATCCGCTTTGGGCAATGGATACTGATCCTGCATGGAGTGGTGATTTATGGTCATCTTAGATCCTCACTGCTCCATCACCTTTCAGGAGAGGAACAATTGGACTAGCCCATTCATTGAACTTAACAGGAGAGATGACCCCCTCACCCTGGAGTCTCTCAAGTTCACACTCAATCTTTTCCCTCATCAAGTAGGGAACAGATCTTGCTTTACAGTAGATGGGTTTTGCTTCCAAGTCAAGATGAATCTTAACTTTCATCCCCATGAAGGAACCAATTCCTGGCTCAAATGGAGATGGAAACTTATCCAGCACTTGAGCACAACTGGAAGCCTCCACTGTGGACAGCTTTTTAAAATCTCATGCCAGGTCAGCTTTATGCTCTCAAGCCAGTTCTGACCGAGTAATGGAGGGCCATTGCCTGGTATAACCCACATAGACAGTTCATAAGTCACACCATCATAAGACACACTGACATCTGTGCTGCCAATCACTGGAACAATTTCCTTGGTGTAGGTCCAAAGTTTGGCCTTCACTGGACTCAATTTGGGCTTCACAGCCTCACAGTTCCAGTTTGTAAAATGTCTCCTGGCTCATAATTGACCGACTCCCACCTGTGTCCACTTGCATTGACACCTGCTTGCCAATCAGTTGAAGATCAACAGTTATCGGTGTGGTGCTGCCATGGATTGTATACATCTCACCATGCAGTGATGACTCATAAGCTCCAGCAACATGCTTGCCATCGTCCACATGATGGGTGGTGCCAGTACTGTCACCACTGCTGGATTGGGAATACCTCTTTTTAAGATGCCCAATCTTGCCACATCCGTTACATGTGTACTGCTTGAAACGGCACTGGTGAGCCAAATTATTTGCACCACAACGCCAACACAAGTTCTTGAGGCTTCTCGCTACCGATGAAGCAGGTTTCAAACACACAACTGGCTTAGGTCTAGCCCTATAACGAAGATTGAGCAATCTTATTTACAGTAGCTGCACTTGAAGAGTTCTGGCTTTTCGACAGGATCTCCTTCAAGTTTTCAGCAGTTGTCATGCACACCTGTGCAATCTTCACTGCTTTTCCCAAGACCAAGGTCGTCTTCTTGAGCAAGTTTTCGAAAGACGACTATATGATTTACCCCAATCACAAAAATGTCTCGGAGCATCTCATCAAGCACAGCAGCAAACTGACACGGTTCTGGGAAACGGCGCTGATCAGCGATAAAACTGGAAATGTCATGATTTTCCTGGCGAGTGTGTGTATAAAACTTGTACCTCGATATGATTCGACCAGCTTTCGGCTTGAAGTGTAGCTTGATGAGGTCACAGAGTTCTTCATATGTGTAAATACTTGTCGGTAGGTCTTGTCTTGTCTTGTCGGTAGGTCGCCGTGGTGACAGCAGGTTTTTTATGAGTTTGTATACCTTCTGCCCACACACAGTTTCCATTCTGACATACATCACATTCTGATTAGGATACATACATTCATTCATACATCACAGTTTCCTTTCTTTAACTCACAGGACATGACATCTTTCCTTTCTACAGGTAAATTATGCTGAGCGTTTTTAAGATGTAACAGCTCAGATGGTGCTGTTCGTAGCAAGATGGTGATTTACACGAAGATGCGCTGAATGTTTCCATTGTGTAATGTCTGTATGTGACGACCTGGTAATTACTGGATACATCAATAGATGCTGTTCATGTTTTCATTCTGTAAGTAACTCACGGGGGATGGCGTCGTGGGGAATGACGTGTTACACTGGTGAGACATCCCACGAAACTATGTTTATGCCCTGAAGCTACAACACAGTACGTACAGTACCGCATGCTTAAAGTGCACATAGTGGGACGTCCTGCGAAACTACGTTTATCCTGCAAAACTACAATACACGTACAGGAAGCAGGTCATGTTCACAACTCGTGGAAGATATGTTTTTTGCGTACGTACAGGATTGTACTGTACTGTACGTACATCCAGCTGCTTTGTGCATCGCTCATGGAAGATAAGTTTTAGAACTGTTATGCTCGTGGCTCATGAAAAAAGGAAGCTTGGAGGAAGCATGCAGGCGAGGAAGCGTGCGAGCCCGCAAGTGAGCAAGCGAGCGTGTGGTGCACGTGTGGGTGTCTGACTAGCACCAACAACGAAACAATTCGTCCTTCCCAGTGCTTGAGCAAGCGAGCGTGTGGTGCGCGTGTGGGTGTGAGCAGTGCCGACAACGAGTGAGGCACGGGTCGGTCACCAACGAGTGAGGCGCGGGTCAGTCACCGATGGACCGTGTGGGTCACTGGACGTCACCAGTTTCGTGAAGTGTGAGGAGCTGCCCGTGTCGCAGCACCAGGGTCTAAACCCACGACAGACGATCTCCATGCCCTCCCAGACGTCGATTGGCATTCAAGGCTGTTCGCGAGAGGGTGCAAGGCAAGGCTGGGTGCTAGTGACGGACGTGACACGCACACACACATTTCAGGACGTTTTCACTTCACGGACAACTACTCTCTGGTGAGCGAGACCACTCTTCTGCCCCCCCCCCCCTCCCCTCCCCTGATGATCTGCTGGGTACCCTTGTCTTTGTTTAGCTGCAAGTCAACCCCCGATAAGCATCTGCTCTCTGTCTCTTTCCTGGCATTTTGATTGATTTTGCCTGAGTAATTATTCATTTTGGTTGATTTTGCTTTGAAACTTATTCATTTATTTACCTCAGAAAATAAAAAGTTCTTTTTATTTATTTTATTATTATTAATAAATTATTTATTGATTTCCAACCTGTCCGTGTTTGTCCTTTCCTTCCATTGGTCTAGCATTGTCCGAACTGAGATGACTGGGAGGTAATTACCACAGATTTGACCAAAAATAGTCAGCACGCACCAGCGGGTAAAACGCTCGGCCGCCCTAATTAAAATCTAATCGAGATAACATTGGTGCTTTGCCGAGGGCGCGCTCCCCGCTCAGGTAACCACGTGACCTCTAGTTAAACGGCATAATTAGACGGTGGACACTGGAACTCGTGGTTAACTGGGTGGCATTCGTGGTTCTAAAACAACCAACCGTGCCACAACGTTAATTGTGAGCGGTGGCCCGAGTCTGGCTCTTCAGAGGACAACCGGGGATTAATCCCCCTGTGGCAAGCTGGTGTCTTGCATGGAGTGGTGATTTATGGTCATCTTAGATCTAGGTTACCTCAAACTAGGTTCTAGGTCTGACCTAGAACAATTGTTGAACACACCCGTGGCCGCAACAATACATATATATTATAATACCAAGCTTGCACACTAAAAACTCGGCTCGCCGTCACACAATCCCTATGAAATTGCTGTGGCCTTAGCAGACATGCCGACAATGTTTGGGAAGTCTTGGCGTTCCATAGTACCACTTGCATTTTGCACAATGCGTATTTTTTCATTCCCCGTGTACGGTTTGTCGTCTGCTACCAGCTATGTTGTACTGCTATCCCGTGCATGTGCACGGGTATCGCTAGTACATATATATATATAATGTATATATACATATTGTTGCGAATTCGCGCCCCCGGCGTGCGGACGGCCACGTGACTCGAATGGCGGCCACCTCGCCCACCGGACGGACAATTCTGTCGTGACCCTCTCGGACTAACGCCGGGAGCTAGTCACGGGTGGGCCTTTCGGCCTCACCACGATCGTGCCAATCGGCCACCCGCGTGGATAGGTTGTTCGCCAAACTCGACCTACCTAAGTACCCACGCGGATGGTAAACCGGGCGATCGCACCTCGCCGCAGTTCGACTCCGACACGGGCCGCTTGGGCGGCCCGTTCCGTACTATCGGGTTAACCGAGCGGTGTTATCGTCGACCTCGACGGTTCAGATTAATTACCGGGATCTTGCACCCGCTACGAACCCTTTACGTGAAGCAGGATGGAGAGTCAATAAGGAAAAGACGAAGCGAAACGGGAAAACAGTTCAACACAAAGCACATTTATTCTGCACACACGGATAGCACACATATACAGCCATACAGTATTCAAAATGCACATAAAGCAAACAAAGAGTTAAAACCGAATACGCGTAGACACAGCAACACTTATACAGTTTTACTCACAGACGGCGCCAACAACATTCATTCGAAAGCAAAAGAAAAGGCCACTCTCAAAGACAATGGGGCAGACGGGGCCCGTGGGCCAATATGTGCGCGTGACCTGAAGGAGCGGCCAGGCCGCGAGACCGCGGGGGGGGTCCTACCCGCGTCCTCGTGACGAGCCGCAAATGTCGCTGCGCGGCGGTGCCCCAACTTCGTGCTCCTTCGCGGGTTTCGTTGGCACCGCTTGGAGTGGGGTGGGAACGGGGCCCCTTTTTGCACTCTCTCATCGGGGGAAAAGGGGGGATTGTTGATGCCCTGGGGAGGAGAATGGCTTGCTGCTTGGGTCCCGCGACGAGCATCCCGCCGCGACCTCGTCGCCGACCGCCGTTTCCCTGCCTCGGACCCGAGCTCCTTGGCCTCTTCCCCCAATCTTCCTCAGCCGACTGCAGAAACCAACTCGATGGTTTTCGCCACCCGACTCGACTCCGTTCTGCAACCCGACTTGATTGACTCCTTTCAAAACCCTCTTGACTCCGTTCTCCAACCCGACTTGACTTCTCTCGACTTGACTTTCCAAAAACCCTCTGCGCTCGGCGTTTTATAGGCCGGCAGGAGAACCCAGTATGCAAATTTCCGGATCAGGATGAGCTCGGGGCGGACCACGCTCGCCCATTGGTCGGAGGAAAGGGGGCGTGAACCTCCCCTGATCCTAGAATTTGCATATCTCGATTTCACACGACGCGCCTGGAGGCGGAGCCAAGCCGCCCCGCGCTTGTTAATTGGACGAATCAGAAGTGGGCGTGTAGCATTCCTGATCCGAATTTCCCTCGGAAAGGCCGCTATTTGCACTCGCGGCTCGGTGCGTATCGCTGAACGAGCCCAGGAGAGCCCGACGCTCAGTGTTCACAGGTGCTGCGGGAATGGTCATGGTGCCGTGTGGGAATGGCATGATGCGATGATGTGGGAGCGAGTTTGACGGTAAAGTCGTGGCTGTTGGCGTTGTTGTCTGAGGGTTGGAGCGGTGGTTGCAGTTGGTGACGATGGCGGGCGTGGTGGTTAAGGTGTTGCGATGTGATGGCGGTCGGGACGTGGCTGGTTCAAAATAAAGATAGAACAGAAAAACGGCTATCTCAAAGCGTCGCAGCCCGAATGAATCACATAAATTCCCTTTAGACAACGGGTTTGGGCTAACTTCACATGTACTTAGAGATACCTCACCTACGGGACCTGAATGGTGGTTTGCGAATTTCCACAGCCGTAACAATATATATAGTGTATATATACATATACATATATATACGTATATATACATATACTGTATATAATATATATATAATATATATATATATATATATATATATATATATAACATACATACTACCGGGCGTAGTGGTTGGCGCCTGTAATCCGGCTACTCGGAGGCTTGGGTTGGAGGATCGCTTGAGGACGGGCTCTCTGCACTGGGCCGCGCTATAGAGGGTGTAGGGCAGCCCGGAATCATGGTGAAACCCAATCCTTATCCCTGTGTCGTAAGAGGCGACCAGGGTTGCGTCAGGAAGGGCATCCGGCGTAAAACTATGCAAATCAGTATGCGGATCATAACGGATGATCCGCTGTAGCGACCCCTAACGGGAGCAGCCGAAAGACGAACAACAACAACATATATATATATATACTGTATATATATATATATATATATATATATATATATATATATATATTATATCCCTGTGTCGTAAGAGGCGACCAGGGTTGTGTCAGGAAGGGTATCCGGCGTAAAACCTGTGCCAAATCATTATGCGGATCATAACGGATGATCCGCTGTGGCGACCCTAACGGGAGCAGCCGAAAGAAGAAGAAGAAGATATACATATATAATATATATATATATATATATATATATATATATATATATACACATACATATATTGTTACGAATCTGGCCCGCCTGGCGTGCGAGCGATTGCGTAACTCCAATCGCAACCGCGCGCCCACCGGACGGAAATTCAGTCGTGACCCTCCTGGAACTACCGCCAGGAGCCAGTCACGGGTGGGGGTTTAACCTCACCACGATCGTGCCAATTGCCCACCCGCGCAGGATAGGGTTGCTCGCCAAATTCGACCTACCTAAGTACCTGCGCGAGAGTCGACCGGGCGATCATACCTCGCCGCAGGTCGGCCGAGGACACGAACCGCTTAAGCGGTCCGTTCCGTGCTACAGTGATAACCGAGCGGTGTTATCGCCGACCCCGACGGATGTGATTCTCTTCTTTACTCGGGTGTTCAAAACCCACTACTAGTTTATTCCGCGATTCAAGATGGCACTTTCAAAAGGGAAAAAGACGACGAACGGATACATTTCACACAAGAACATTTATTTAAACAGCACACGTATATACAGCCAAGGCAGTCATGCAATGTACAGGCACATAGAAGCAAAAGCAATACCACTGACCACGATTATTATTTACAAGCACAGTCACTTACACAGCTTTACTTGGCAGGACACGGCGCCACAGCATGCATACGAAAACAAAGAAAAACCCTCCCACAGGCAGGGAGGTAGACGGGGTTCGTAAACCTTTATGGCACGGGACCTGGAGGACCGAACGGGTCCGTGAGACCGAAGGGTCTTACCCGCGCCCTCGTGGCGCGACGGTGGGCAGGTCGCGACGTCGACTCCCCACGGCCTTGCGTAGTCGCGCCTGACCTCGGGCCCTGGTGTGGTCAGCGAGCTCTCTCCGGCGTTGCTGCTGGTGCTTTCACGACCCACGACCGAACAAGAAAAGACTGAAGGCAGAAGGGGCTTCAGGACCAGAGAGAGAACGGATGATGGGCCACAGGGCGAGAGCTCATGGACCAGAGAGAGAACGGATGATGGACCACAGGGCGAGAGCTCATGGACCAGAGAGAGAACGGATGATGGACCACAGGGGAGAGCTCATGGACAGAGAGAGAACGGATGATGACCACAGGGCGAGAGCTCATGGACCAAGAGAGAACGGATGATGGACCACAGGGCGAGAGCTCATGGACCAGAAGAGAACGATGATGGACCACAGGGCGAGAGCTCATGGACCAGAGAGAGAGAGCGAGCCTTGTGCGCGTCCGCCCTTTTATAATCTGAGGCTCCGCCCTTCGCACCACCCCGCTTCTGGCTCCACCTCCCTTCTGGAAGCTTCCCAAAAAGGGGCGTTCCCTCATCCCGACCGCCTCACGCTGTTCATTCACCCAATCGGCGGCGAGCTGCCCTCCCCCTGCCTCCGTCACACTCCTCGGAGAAACAGGCGGGAAAAATCCGCGCGCCCATCGGAACTCTTTTGGTTCGCTTTTTCGTTCGACGGTTTTCAACGCGGCTTGTTGCTTGCGTGGAGGTTTGTTCAAAATAACATAGAAAAAATAAAACGGCTATCTCAAAGAGTCGCAGCCCGGTGAACACGAAGAATTCCTTTAAACAATGTGGGAACTATCTGCACATAAACTTAGCGTCATAACTGATCTAAGGACCCTTTATGGTGTATTGCGAATTTCCACAGCCATAACAAATATATAATATATATATATATATATATATATATATATATATATATACTGAATATATACACATATATAACTGTATATATATACATATATATACTGTATATTACATTATATATACTTATATATACATATGTATATATTGTGTGGATTTCAGAATCGGATCCGACTAATGCACACAACATCCAGGTCCTCAGACAGTTTTAGTATTTACAGAAATGCATGTTCAGAATAGATCTATCCCTTTGTCTGGTGGGATTCTACCTCCTTGATGTGTTGGAGAAGGGTAAACAATCGGTTTCCTTCTTTTCTTATGGGATAATATAACCTTTTCCTCTTTAAGACACATTCATGATGTATGATTTTACACCAGTATTCATTTTCCGCATGAGAGATATCCACTGTTCATACATACACGCGAGAGATCGCCATTAGTCTAACGGAGACTCATTCTACCCCTTTCCATCAAGACACATTGGCTTGGAATTCGAGGATTTATTTACACTTTTGACTTACAGGACATTTGATTAAACACACCGCGGGCTTTTCCTGAACAGTTATTCTGACAGTCAGACATGGCTGTGGATCATTTACCTCAGGCATCTACTTTTTTCCATTGATGTTCGACACCCACCTCTCATTGATCGACGTTGACGCCTCGTTCGGCAGCTCTATGGACGCTGGCTGGCTCTTGTTCGTGTCGGGCTGAACGGGAAGGTAATGGTTGCCGTTGACGTTTTGTGAGCGCTTCACGTTTTCGCTCAGTAATTCCGGAAAATGGCTGCTTTCTGGCGCGTCCGGCGCCCCGAACATGGCGTCGTAAGCCAGGCCTGTATTAATGGGAGTTGCATCTTGTTCGATGGTGGGGAAGGAATGATCGCGGGGTTGACGGTCGGAGGTCACGTGCAGCGATGGCCAATCGACAAGCTGGATTTGGCTGAAGTCTGCTTGAGCTCCGCCCACACTGGTCGCCTCAAAAATGGACTGGAGGACACCCTTCCTGACCGTTGGTGACAGTTTCTGACAAGCTCCTGACAGTTGTGACAGTTTCTGACAGCTCCTGACCGTTGGTGACAGTTTCTGACAGCTCCTGACCGTGGTGACAGTTTCTGACAGCTCCTGACCGTTGGTGACATTTCGACAGCTCCTGACAGTTGGTGACAGTTTCTGACAGCTCCTGACATTCGTGACAGTTCTAGTTGTGACAGTTTCTGACAGCTCCTGACCGTTGGTGACAGTTTCTGACAGCCCTGACAGTTGTGACAGTTTCTGACAGCTCCTGACCGTTGGTGACAGTTTCTGACAGCTCCTGACCGTTGGTGGACAGTTTCTGACAGATCCTGACCGTTGGTGACAGTTTCTGACAGCTCCTGACCGTTTGGTGACAGTTTCTGACAGCTCCTGACCGTTGGTGACAGTTCTGACACTCCTGACGTTGGTGACAGTTTCTGACAGCTCCTGACCGTTGGTGACAGTTTCTGACAGCTCCTGACAGTTGGTGACAGTTTCTGACAGCTCCTGACCGTTGGTGATAGTTTCTGACAGCTCCTGACCGTTGGTGACAGTTTCTGACAGCTCCTGACAGTTGGTGACAGTTTCTGACAGCTCCTGACACGTTGGTGACAGTTTCTGACAGCTCCTGACAGTTGGTGACAGTTTCTGACAGCTCCTGACAGATTGTGACAGTTTCTGACAGCTCTGACAGTTGGTGACAGTTTCTGACAGCTCCTGACAGTTGGTGACAGTTTCTGACAGCTCCTGACCGTTGGTGACAGTTTTGACAGCTCCTGACAGTTGGTGACTTCTGACAGCTCCTGACCGTTGGTGACAGTTTCTGACAGCTCCTGACCGTTGGTGACAGTTTCTGACAGCTTCTGACCGTTTGTGACAGTTTCTGACAGCTTCTGACCGTTGGTGACAGTTTCTGACAGCTCCTGACAGTTGGTGACAGTTTCTGACAGCTCCTGACAGTTGGTGACAGTTTCTGACAGCTCCTGACCGTTGGTGATAGTTTCTGACAGCTCCTGACCGTTGGTGATAGTTCTGACAGCTCCTGACCGTTGGTGACAGTTTCTGACAGCTCCTGACAGTTGGTGACAGTTTCTGACAGCTCCTGACCGTTGGTGACAGTTTCTGACAGCTCCTGACAGATTGTGACAGTTTCTGACAGCTCCTGACAGCATTGTGACAGTTTCTGACAGCTCCTGACAGTTGGTGACAGTTTCTGACAGCTCCTGACAGTTGGTGACAGTTTCTGACAGCTCCTGACAGTTGGTGACAGTTCTGACAGCTCCTGACGTTCGTGACGTTTTCTGACAGCTCCTGACAGATTGTGACAGTTTCTGACAGCTCCTGACAGTTGGTGACAGTTTCTGACAGCTCCTGACCGTTGGTGACAGTTTCTGACAGCTCCTGACAGTTGCTGACAGTTTCTGACAGCTCCTTGACCGATTGGTGACAGTTTCTGACAGCTCCTGACCGTTGGCTGACAGTTTCTGACAGCTCCTGACAGTTGGTGACATTTGCTGACAGCTGCCTGACCGTTGGTGACAGTTTCTGACAGCTCTGACAGTTGGTGACAGTTTCTGACAGCTCCTGACCGTTGGTGACAGTTTCTGACAGCTCCTGACCTTTGGGTGACAGTTTCTGACAGCTCCTGACAGTTGGTGACGGTTTCTGACAGCTCCTGACCGTTGGTTACGGTTGGTGATAGCTCCTGACGGTTGTTGACAGCTCCTGACGGTTCCTTACAGCTCCTGACCTTTGGTTACAGCTCCTGATGGTTCCTGAGGGTGGGTGGCAGTTGGACCGTTCCTGC
>CM068966.1:40770911-40784458 GCA_035128595.1 Eptatretus atami
GTGGCAAAGGAGATTGACCATGTGCTTGTTGATAGTCGCTGGAGGATGATCTAGAACTAGTCTCCCAGAGTGCTCAGTTCCTCAATACTGACCACCGGCTTGTTGCAGCATCTCTGAAGTGGCAGCTTAAATCTGGGAGAATGGTACAATCCCAGTCTAGGCTGGATGTTGGCAAGCTCAAGGATGAGAGGGCAGCTGAGGAGTTTGCGAACAGGCTGAGTGGGGATTGGGGGGTCTGGGTGCTTTGGGGAATCCGAAGAGTTGGGAGTGCCTTCAAGATCACCGTCCTTGATGTTGCCGGTGGATGTCTTGGAACTCACCATAGGGCGAAGAAGAATTTTATCTCTCAAGGGACACGAGATACCATTGACCAGAGTCGCAGAGCCAGGCTCATTGGCAGAGCTGAGCTGTTCAGTGAGCTGAGGTGTAAAATTGTATGTGTGCTTAGGGTGGACAAGGAGGCCTGTGTGTGAGGAATCTGTGAGGGGGTAGATCATCACCTTTGGTCAAGTGATTCTCGTCCTGTTTACAGGGGAATTTGCACATTGCTTTCCTCCAAGTCTGTCCCTCAGTGTACTGCAGTTAGAGCAGAGGGTGGTAGGCTCTTGACAGAGGAGTCCGGGTTGAACGCCCGTTGGGCCGGTTAGTTTGAGTGGTTGTACCAGGCTGATCCACCAGCTGTCGAGTCAGATGTCAGAGGTGTTACGATCCTGATTGCTGACCCTCCAATCAACTGTGATCCATCTTCGTTTGTGCAAACACAGGCTGCAGTGAACTGGTTAAAATGGGGTAAAGCTCCTGGGATCTGTGTCATCCATGCTGAACACTGAACTTGTGTCATTGCATGCAGATCTGTGCTCAGCCTGGAACACAGGCATCATCCAAACTGACTGGAAGAGGGGCCTTGTTATCCCTCTCTGGAAAGGGAAGGGTGATCACCATGACTGCAATAACTTCCGAGGCGTGACGCTGCTCTCAGTGCCGGGCAAGGTCTTTGCTTGGATAATTCTTGATAGGGTTCGCCACCATCTGCTTGCACACTAGTGTCCAGAGCAGTCAGGCTTTACACCAAAGAGGTCAACGATTGACTGTAACCTTGCTCTTCGTGTCCTCACTGAACACAGACGAGGGTTTTGCTGGAAAGTGGAGGCAGCGACGTGCTGCTCCAGCGCATGCTCCCATGCCTGACCTGATCTGATGAAGATGAGGAACAACAACAATATAAGAGGAAATGATGATGAGAACTGTGTCTTGGGCTCAGTATTGTTCCTCGTCTTCATCAATGATTTTTCTGATTCCCTGAAAAATCCAGCGTGTCACTTTGCTGACGATTCCACTATCTGCCGTATCATTCCTCATCCTTCAGACAGGCAGGCAGCACCTCTTCCCTCTCTACAGGCCTTTATAGAATCAGGAGCGGGTCCATCACTTGGAATATGACTTTCAACTGCAACAAATATCAGACACCCACCATGTCTCTATGAAAGGACTGTCTGGCAAACCCTCCAATGTACTTCCTAAACAAACCACTTGAAGAGGTTAATTCACTCAATGTTTTTGGCCTCATCATCAGCCATGATCTTTCTTGGGTGGAAAATATTTCCAAGATGGCCTAAGCCAGCTGGAGGATGCCCTCCACTGGGCATCCTCCATTGTGCAAGGTCTTTCCTTGGCTAAACTCAACTTTTGACATCTATATTGGCCTCGTTCACAGCTTTATAAGATCTGCTCTTCCCTTTGGGCTGGCGCCCCTACCTCACACCTTGCTCCTCATGATGCTATGGAAAGCCAGGCCATCAAATTATTAGGATCTCCCGTGAGAAAGCTGAGTGTCTAATCGAGAGCGTCTCGACTTTCACATCGCAGACAGGTTTGTGACCTCTCTGTATTCTACTGCCTCCGTCGTCGTCTTGCACCCTCTGTCCTCTCTTGGCTCTGTCCATCCCAGGTTTATGCAGGGTGCACTCAGTCTGCACCCTAGTATTGTTAAACTCCTAAAATCCAGACTCACTTCTCACCTCCATTAATTTGTTCCTCTTTTCTCTTGCCTGTTTAACCAACTTCCCTCATCTGATCAGTCCCCTTTTCGTTCACCACTACCTCTGGTCATTCCCCATTTATACTCGTGATCTCTCTACCCCAAATGACCCCATTCCCAAGCACTCCATTTTTAAAGGTTATTGTGATTTTTCTTTCTCCCTCACTCTTTTTCGTTTGTTAATTTTCGCATGGTTTGTTCCTTTTCTGTTTCTTCCTCCACTTTTCCCTTCCTGTGTTTCATTCAACTTGTGTGCAGCTTGTTCACCCCCATGTGCCCTTCTCCTCAATTCCCTTGACATCACTCCCACTTTTACTCTGCTGTTGCTGTTTCCCTCTTTCCATTTTGTTCCCTTCCATTCTGCTCTCGCTCTTCTGTGAATACAAAAGGTGTTGAAAGTTTGGGCTGTTGCCATTGGTCATATATGACGTTGTGATATGGCTTGTGGAAAGAATACAGGTGTTGGTCCGTGCCATTCACAGTCTGGCAACCCGCCTTGGTTGCATCATATTCTGGGGGCGCCACTTCGCCGCTGATGCAGTGCCCTCCATTACCAGTACACTGGTGCTCATTTTGCAGACCTCAGAAGGATGACAGGCTGAGTCAACCCCACCTGCTGTTAATTGAACGGTAGACAGGGGCTCCAACTCAAGACCCTAAGATCTTAAATCAGCCACATTAACCGTTGAGCCAACACCCGGCCTAGGTGTTAGTGAGTGGATTTGTGAGCTGGGTGAGAGTACCAGGTGTTTGAGGAACGTCTTTTTATGGTCAGGGTGGAGAACTTTGGTTTCCATTAACAATGACGATTGAGGAGTCGGTGATCCGGTGGTGAAGAATGTCCTCCTGGAGAAGAAGGAAAGTCAGAAACAGAAAGTGACGGCTGAGGTGAATGAGATCGAGGGGTGGTTACAGCGGGAACGGTGCAGCGTGGGAGGTTGGGTTTTGGGTGGACACAGGATGGTCTATCGTGGAGAAAGGTATACGTGAAGGAAAGGAGGAAGATGATTGAGAGGAGAGGAGATATGTGAGTGCTGTGGGAGTGGGACATATATCTACTGGTGGTGGTGGTATGTAGTTGGAGGTTACGCAAGACCGAACCCAGCTCTGTTGGCTGTTACTAATAGAAGTGTTGCAGGTAGGATTCCGAAACGAGTGATTATAAGTGTATGTCAAGGTCTCAGCTTGATATTAAAGGGAATAGTCGAGTGCAGATCTTCCGACACGTGTGAATGAAACCTTCAGAACTGTGGGATATAAACGACCAATGCTGGCAATGCGTGTCTGAACATTCACACCTGCATCACGTGGTCTCGATGGGCGTGTTTCTGTTGGGATTTCTCCTCGGCAGGGATCAGCACCCCCAAAAGGTTGACCCGTTTAACGGAGCCATAATCAAGTGAATGAGCAGGTTCTCGTTACGAATCGCTATGTTGCCTCCTCTTTATTTATCCATGCATCGTTGGTTGCGAAAAGTCCCGTGAGGTCTCCACGTCCACCCGTCGGCGAAGATCGGAGAAGTGCCAAATGTTGCGGTCGTACCAAGTGCGGCGGTAGGAATGAAAATCCGAACAAGTGAGGAAATTCAAAACTCGAGGGGTGGGGGGGGGGTCTGGGGATGGGGTCACGCGTGCCAGGTGGTGGTCTCGTGACTCCTCCTCACAAAGCCCCCCCTTCCCTTCCCTTCCCTTCCTTCCCCCAAACCACCGCAGGACACGGGCCACGCTCGCACCACCGCTTGGCATTCAGCGCGCGATCCCAGCCGTGTCGCGCGTCCGCAATCGTGCGCACTCTCTTTCCCGCCTCCTCCCCCCCAAAAAAAAACACCAAATAAGCAGGGGATGAGTTTCGAACGGGTGACAAATGCCTCTTGAACGAAGAGCGGCGTTCGTGGAGAGGCCGATGAAAGTGCGATAAAGAGTCTCGAGCATCAGGGATCTGGCACTGGGGAGGGCGGGGAGAGGAGAGGAGTCGAACGAGCGTGTGAGGGCGCGGGCACGACACGGGCCGGAGAAGCACGGCGCGGCTGCTGCTGCTGCGGCGGCGGCGGGATGGGCCGGGGGAGCGGGCACCGCCGGCTCAGTGAGGAATGAGATGTGTGATCGAAGCGGAGTCGCCAAGCCGAGCTGAAGCGTCGCCCCGCCGGTCGGGTAAGCAGCTCGCACTCTCCTCACACAAAGCCCGCGCCAACCCGCCGCGTCCGCCGCGCGCCCGTCATGCGGCGAAGCGGTATCCCTATCCCAAGCAGTTTTGATCCTCCATACGGTGGGAAATGCTTGCGGCGTCAAACTCCCGTAGTTTCGGCCTCGGCGGACACGTTCCTCGACTCCTGACGACACAAACGTCCCGCCGTGATCCCGCATCCCGCACCCATCCAGTTCGCGGCACAAAAAGTGCGCATCGCGGACCCGCAGCGGGTTCCCAGCTGGAGCCCGGCTCGGGCACGGATATGTATCCGCGGATTCGACGAGCACGGGACGGGGGGGTCGAGAAGTCGATACCCTCCATGTTGCGGTCCCACTTGGCCACAGTACGTAGTGTGTGTCCAGTCTACAGATACACCACCCGTACTCCTCTCAATGTATTACAGCGATGGAGAAAATGGTGTTTGCCCCTTGATTGGGTCACGTCGTGGCTGCGAGTCTCGAGGCGACCGGTGGAGTCCTCGGCGCGCGCAACGTTAATACGCCCGTCCCGCTGTTATCATGAAGGTTCAGCTCAGCGAGGCGACGATGTCTTCTCGTGTCCGCGTCGTGACGGCCCGTCCGGCGGGAGCACGTGACTTGCGGAGCTCGACGCGCTCGTGTCCGTAGTGGGTGATCTACAGCCCGGGGTACTGTCTCGCACGTCGTCACCAACTCGCTACTTTTCTTATTGTCTTTATCGGTTTACGCTGATCTTTAACCACCGACAGGGTGATGTGTCTCCTGATTTGGGTGATAATCTCTCCCCCTGATTGGGTGATATCTTCTCCCCCTGAATTTGGGTGATATCTTCTCCCCTGATTTGGGTGATATCTTCTCCCCCTGATTTGGGTGATTTTCTTCTCCCCCTGATTTGGGTGATATCTTCTCCCCCTGATTGGGTGATTTCTTCTCCCCCTGATTTGGGTGATATCTTCTCCCCTGATTGGGTGATATTTTCTCCCCCTGATTTGGGTGATATCTTCTCCCCCTGATTGGGTGATATTTTCTCCCCTGATTTGGGTGATATCTTCTCCCCCTGATTTGGGTGATATCTTCTCCCCCTGATTTGGGTGATTTCTTCTCCCCCTGATTGGGTGATATCTTCTCCCTATGGTGATATCTTCTCCCCTGATTTGGGTGATATCTTCTCCCCTGATTTGGGTGATTATCTTCTCCTCTGATTTGGGTGATATCTTCTCCCCCTGATTTGGGTGATATCTTCTCCCCTGATTTGGGTGATATCTTCTCCCCTGATTTGGGTGATATTTCTCCCCTGATTGGGTGATTATTCTCCCCCTGATTTGGGTGATATCTTCTCCCCCTGATTTGGGTGATTTCTTCTCCCCCTGATTTGGGTGATATCTTCTCCCCTGATTTGGGTGATTTCTTCTCTCCCTGATGTGGGTGATTTCTTCTCCCCTGATTTGGGTGATATCTTCTCCCCCTGATTTGGGTGATATCTTCTCCCCCTGATGTGGGTGTATCTTCCTCCCCCTGATGTGGGTGATATCTCTCCCCCTGATGTGGGTGATATTCTCCCCCTGATTTGGGTGATGTCTTCTCCCCCTGATTTGGGTGATGTCTTCTCCCCTGATTGGGTGATTTCTTCTCCCCTGATTTGGGTGATATCTTCTCCCCTGATTTGGGTGATACCTTCTCCCCCTGATGTGGGTGATATCTTCCTCCCCGTGATGTGGGTGATATCTTCTCCCCCTGATTTGGGTGATATCTTCTCCCCCTGATTTGGGTGATATCTTCTCCCCCTGATGTGGGTGATTTCTTCTCTCCCTGATTTGGGTGATATCTTCTCCCCCTAATTTGGGTGATATCTTCATGCACTGAGTGTGTGATCGCATTTATGGCACAAAAGCTCCAACGGAGCATTATATGCATTCAGCTATGATAGTATCACGATGATGAAAGAGAAAATAAATACGTTGAGATAATTGTTACTATGTATAGGAGTTTACACACTGTATCGGATAATTAAGATTGGCATGATCGCGATTGTCCAGCGAAGGATGATGCTGACGTCATTCTGAATCGGTACACCAGCCGAAGCAAAGTGATGACGTGCTGGCAACATTCGCCCTCGCACTGCAAGAAGCACCCCGTGATACATTCACAGCCTTTGTTTGGAACAATCATTTCGCCATTCTTTTGGCTAATTATTCCAGAATGGGTTGCTGGAGGATTTTGTCGGAATCCGAAAAATGCATCGTCTCGTTTCGCATTGTCGTGCACGTTCGGCTGGAAGATCGATGGGAACTCGAACATAAATGGGAATTTGCAGATTATTGGGAAGTCGAACATCGATGGGAAATCTATCACAGATGGGAACTCCAACATTGATGGGGACTTGAACATTAATAGGAATTTGCAGATTGATGGGAACTCACTCAAACATTGCTGGGAACTCTATCAATGATGGGAAGGAGAACATTAATTGGAATTTGCAGATTATTTGGAACTCGAATATTGATGGAAACTATATCACCGATGGGATCTCGAACATTTATGGGAACTCGACCATTGATGGGAACTCGAGCATTAATATGAATTTGCAGATTATTGGGAACTCGAACACTGATGGGAACTCAAACATCAATGGGAACTTTATCATTGATGGGAACCTGAATGTTGATGGGTATTTGCAGATTGTTGGGAACTCGAACAATGTTGGGAACTCCCCCACCCCCCTCTCGAACCTGACTTTTTCAGATGAATTCACTGCATATCATTTACAGTTGACAAGCTTTTAAAACTTCAAATGCTTGAAATCGTTTTTCCCTTCTTAATCAACTACATTCTGCTGCTGCTCAACTGCTGATCATCATGAATCGGTATTATAAACTTCCTCGTTGCCTTCTAGCGGAATATATCTATATAAAACACAGTGTGTATTTGTGTTTGTGTATTTGTCTGTCCCCGTTCAAAAGGACGATTTAAGAAGGGTTTTAAAGGCCAATCTTTCAACACGACTGTGTGTTCACTGCACTCTGTTTTCCAAGATTAACAAAAAACTCAAAAAACGTTTTTCATAAAAGAGTAATTATGGCTCTTCTATTGGAAATGTAGAAGGTGACTTGCAACTTTGCCTCAAGGGCGGTGTACAGAAGGGTTTTAAAAAATAACAATAAATACAAGGTGCAGGGAGGTTAAATTCACTGCACATGATGCGCAGCATGCACAGAGTAAAACGAGGGTTCATTTACGTCCTGAGGATGTCTCATAAATATAGAAGATACAAGCACACCTGACGCTAGGCCGAGGCTTCAGACTTTGGCATGCTCACGAGGCTGTACTGTCAAAACGAAGCGTCCCAGAAGATAATGAAAATAGGGTCACATTTGTACATGTAGTGCCTTAAAATAACGCTTCTTGCTACGAAACATCATATCTTCCAGTCTCTTTGAATATTTTTAATAAAATAATTCCAACCCGTCATTTTTGATGGGTTTTTATACAAGTTGTACCATAAAACATGACATTTTATTAACTCTGCTATCTAAGGTGGACGGAGGTTATGTTTTCACCCACTGTCTGTCTGTCTGTCTATCTATCTATCTGTGAGCAGGATATCTCAGAAAGTTGTGGACGGATTCGGACGAAACTTGGTGGACGTGTTAGGTGTGTGACAAGGACGAATCATTTCGATTTTGGTGATGATCCGAATCCGGATTTTGATACAAGAAATTTTAATTTTTTTAAGTGATTCTTCACCATTGAGGGATGGGGCCAAAAACTACATATATCACGATATTTAAAAAAGTTATGGCCGAGTTATTACAAAACTTGGTGGATGAGTTGGGTAGGTGACGAGAACAAGCCGATTCGATTTTGGTTAAGGTCCGGATTTAAATATGGGCCATCGGTGGATACAAAACGTAAACTGTTCAGCCTGGCGGAGGTATGCGCTCTACCATGTGCTGTTCTACTTCTGATACTGTATTTCTAATGGGAGGAACCTGTTGGTTTACACACAGTGTTTTGGCATTTGTTAATTAGAGCTTAATTTGCCTTATTTTTAAATGACAATTTATTTCAATGGGCAGCAATAAAAGAAGTTTCCTGTTTTCGGAGGATGGGTTATTATTGTTTCATTAATTTTGTCACATAAGAGGATGACAAATGTATGACAAAACGAAAGTCTGGAGCAGATTAATAATACAGCCGTCATGCATTGGAGCGAACTTTGTATTTCGATTGATTATATTGTTCTGTTTTTGATTTCTCTATTAATTGGAATTCCCTCGCCTGCAATGGGAATGTGAAAAGTTAATCCCAGACAGCAGGTGACATTGCTTCCAATGCCTTGCTACTGTCAGATTCACAATTTTTATTCTGAGAAGCCTATAAATACAAACACCGTAATGCAAAGTGAGGTTTTGCATGTTAAAAAGGTACAAGGTGCAATGGTAAAAACAGTCCTTTTAAAACTTCGGTTTCCATTTGAAGCTTTATCTCTGGATATAAATCTTAATTTTTATTGCAGTATCTGTTTTTTTTTATATTCAATATATTATGTTGTTTAGGTTTTCTCCAACTCGAACTGCTCTCCCCATGCCTTGCCCCCACCCCATTCGGCCACATGGTTTCTCAGGATGCTTTGTGGTCTATACATGTTTTTCTCAAAAAAATTTAAACTTGGAATCACCACTCATTGTTTTAATTGCCTCCGCCATCGAAGGTGAATCGAAGGTGGACGGAGGTTATGTTTTCACCCCTGTTTGTCTGTCTGTCTGTCTGTCTGACTGACTGTGAGCAGGATATCTCAAAAAGTTATTGACGGATTCAGATGAAAGTTGGTGGACAGGTTGGGTGTGTGACGAGGACGAATTGGTGTGAAGATCCGGATCTGGATACTAGAATCTTCGAAGTGATTCTTCACCATTGAGATATTGGACCAAAAACGATATATCGCATGATATCTGCTTCGGCTGTACCAATGCTCGGCATAGGGCATGGTGCATTATTTTGATGGTAGTAGTAGTAGTAGTAGTAGTAGTAGCAGCAGCAGCAGCAGCAGCAGCTATAAATCAGTTGCTGTGAATATGATTTCACCACTTCGCATCCGGATGTCAACACATCACGTCTGCTAAAAAGTAATTATAACCTTCTCATCGCAGGAGTGGCAGGGAAAATTAGGCAAAGAAAATTCAAGGGAATTAAAGCGAAAGCTCTGGGTGAACCACACCACTATTTTCGGTGATATTCCCGGTGAACCTATGTTGAAACGTTTGTCGATCATTATCTCTTTTTAATCACGTTTTATATCTCACCTGTAACTCGGGGCATTTATAAATGTCTTCTCTCGGCTTTTCGATGAGGATCTTTTCTGCAGGCAACACAGTTCTCTGATCTACAGTAAACCCACCGCGCAATTCACACCTTTGCCTTTATTAGCACACAGGGTCACAATCTTGTGAAATTGTACTACAGCACTGTTAAACCTTATTGTCCTGCACACTTTTGGATGTTAAAATGAGTCAAATATAATTTTTGCAAAAAATGAGCATTTATTTATTTATTTATTTTCCAAATATCAATTGTCCTGACTGCAATTTTCATTCCCGACCCGATTAAAAAACTGACGCGTTAGTGCTTTGCAGGCAAGGTGTTAAATCGCGAAGCACACCATCCCTCAAATGGACGTTAAGCTGGAGAACCCCGTCTGCTAGCAATGGTTCGTGGACGGTGTGTTTTGACGAAGAGTAAGTGAGTTATCCCCGGCGCCCTGAACAAATTCTAAATTCCTGTGTAAGGTGGTATTAGGTATTCCTTAGGTATTCCTTGACACCAGGTTATACTAATCACTATCCCAGATTGTGGTTGTTGCTGTGCAGGAGCAGCTCCGACATTAAAAACGGATTTGCGCTCCCAGAGGGTCACATATCATACGTGAACGGACATCTTGAGCTCCAAAGGCAACCATAACACGTGACATTTTAAAAACAGTAACTAATGCTACTTGACAAAAGGATAATCTACCAATTTATTACATTGGAGATTGTGAGAATGTTACACAGATTGTATCACCGTTAAGGATGACATTTTGCGCATGCATGTTCCTCGATAGAGCTTGTCTATCACACAGTGTTTGTGACGTCATTGTGTTTTCTGTGATTTACTGTGTGTGTCTTCGATTGCTTAAGGAAACCACTTTCTCTGGGAATATTATTTTGCTTTATGTCATATTTGTCGTGAACTGTGACCATTCAGGACTGCAAGTTTTCTTTCTCCACCTCAAATGGTTCCAATTTTTTCTAATCCAGCATGTAGGCCTGAAGAATAAACTTTGTTTGTTTAGCTGTGAAACAACCTGTGCTGGAACCTCAAAAACCCAAAACTGAAACTTTATTTGTGGCTGTTATGGATTCAATTTTTAATTCTCTTTTCTTTTCTTTTCTTTTTTCTAGTTAGGATTTTTGGTAGCACTGTTTTCATAGGTACCATTTAAAGTCCATCCTGTGTGTATTTAGAGTCAAACATAATGTGTGGACTGCTGGCATTACATAAAAGTCAGATCATGTGGTGCAAGCTGATCACCTTGACACCCCCCTCTCTCCCAATAATTATTTATGACCCAGCCAGGTTTTGGGATGCCAGTCCAGTGTTCTCACTCATTTATTCATTTTGTATGCAGCCTATAACTGCTGGTTTCATCATTTGCTGGGGGCACAGCTGTGCCGCTGATTCCCCCACTCCCCGGTAGGTTACAACAGGAATTTGGAACTTGGCCAGAATGCTGACAATAGCTCGCATACTCTTCACGAAGGACACGGTGGGATCTTCAACGTCCACCAACTAATGCCGGCAGATGGGATGCCCAGTTTAACCTCCATCCAAGGGACGGCACAAATGTTGATGTCTTGTTCTGCCTGTGAAATACCAGGATGGCAGTTTATAGCTAGCCTGAAATTTGAACTCAGGATCGACAGATCAGAGGTGAGTGCACAGGCTGGTCTGAAAGTTTCTTACACCTCCCCAGTAAAGCATTTGTTCTTAAACTTTTAATATACAGGTTTTATTGTGGAGTACTTACAATAATTAATCGGTCATTGTATCTGTATGGACTCCATCATTTTCCTTGCACTTCTAACTTCATCGCAAAGTCTCCTTAGACATCTTGTGTAGCATTTGTGGAGTCACCTGTGTGAATGAGGCCACGACTACAGCGCGCAATTCTTCAATCGTCCTTCGGTGGAGAAGGTTTGTCCAACGTCTGCTTTGGTGGAGAAGGTTTTCCAAAGCGTTCCGCAAAAGCTGTCCACACTTGAGCAATTGCTTGACCTGCATTTGCCCTTTCATGCACCCAAACACAAGCAACCAACCGCTCTTCAACACTGCAACGACTTGTGTCCGCCATGCCGTCTCACTTCATACTGACTCCCGCGTCAGTGATTTAGTGCTGCTGCATACCACACCAGGGGAAGGTGGAGAGGAAGGGAGGGAGGGAGGTGTGAGAAATTTTGGATGAGTAAAGTGACTTTCAGGCCACCCTCTATCTACCTCTAGGCGATCCTGCCACCCCAGTGTCCTCACTAATTGTGAATTATAATCTCCTGCCCTGTTTTTGTTTCATATCCTGGTTTCTTTTTATAATTATCCTTTCACCCTTGCTTTTGGTCTCTTTGATCATGTTATCACGAATCAGTGCTATCGGAAAACCTTATTGAACAGCTCTGAATATTTTGTCCTCTCTGCTTATACATTTGTCTGTTTCTGAATGTTGATCTTACCTAAGCCTTTTTTATGAGAATTTTTTATACTCTTACCATGAGCCTTGATTCCTGTATTTAAAATGTTTTAAGCCCCTAAAGAAAACCCTACAATAAGCAAACACATTTAATGGAGCTGTCGACATCACTACAGACCTAAAGAGATGATTGGATTGGTAGGGTGGAGGGGGGGGGAGTAGAAAAGATTCAGATACATACATTACAGAAGAAGTAAAGGAGGAGGGTGTTGGGGAAGAGTGAAAGAAAAGGAAGGAGGTTGCAAATTAGTGGTAGGAAGGGGAAGATATGGGCAAAAGTTGGGAGGTGGATGGAGGAGGTGGGAAGGGTGGGGGGGGGGAGTACAAGTGTATATTAAGCAATGTAATAATATAGAAATGCAACATAATTGTTTATGGAATGTGATTGTTTATTTATGGTCAAATCTGGCTGTTTGCTCTAGTCGTGAAAAAATTAGTCTTTCTGCACTGACTTTCTGTGTGGCTTTGATTAATTACCAGGGGTGCGCACTCATACTAAAATGCACGATGCAAGTGTTCTGGGTATGTCAAACACCCCATGAGTTTAGAGAGGTTTTCATCCTCCAGTAGGTTGAAATGGGCTAAAGGGAGGAGGAGGAGGAGGTGTGTGTGCGTGCATGCGCGCGCGTGTGTTTGGGGTGGTTTGGGTCAATCAAGATCTTTCGCCTTTTTTTCTGTGCTTTTAAAATTGGTGCCTATGGATGTCCACAGCCTCAATCATCTGGGGCATCTCTTTAGGAGGTGAGGTCATAAGGCCCAGAGCTCTTCTCCTGCAGGCCTGCTCGTATTTTTAAGTCTTTCACCGCATGCTGTTTTCACTTTTGACTTCTTCCCAGTGCCATGGGGTTGCTTGTGTTCGGGCAAACCTGCCACTTGTCTGCCTTCCTAATTGCCAGCTGTCTGCTCTCATCCATTCATTTGTCATCCTTTCTTTTTCAATTGGCAGAACCACAGCTCTGTTTTGTCCTCCCTATTTCCAAGGTGGTTGCAAACTACAACCTCACGTTAAACTCTGCACAGATTTGTGGCATCATAGTGCTGAAGCCACAACTGGCTGCTTTTGAAGAATGAATATCCCAATGTTACATATTACAATGCCCATGAACATGCATAGGGACAGCAAGCTTCTTTTTTTCAGACAATAACCCTAACAGACATTTTGGATAAACACTGACAATAAACCAGGAAGCTGATATCAACGAGTTTTTCTATTACAAATTAAAGTAGTTGTTACCTGCAGGTGATGTTGTATTTCCTATCATCGTAGCCCATTGTCTAATGCAACTTCACCTTTTGTGGTTGCAGATTTCCATTCATAACAGATGCATTTTATCTTGGGCCCGCCCAACCTCATTGGCCTCAAATATGCAGCAAGCAGAAACACCGAGCGTCTGTCATCCATCCAAATATCCTTTGATAGCACAGCTGATTGTGAGCATTTGTCAGGTCACAATATATCGTGTGAATCCTTGAGTTTTGGTTTCACTTATTCATACTGGATTGAAATTCAGGTTGTTCTTCCTCGTTTTTATGCAGCACATGGTTGCAGTTGCAGGTGGCATAA
>CM068966.1:40784468-40797363 GCA_035128595.1 Eptatretus atami
GCATGGTGGCGCTGTTGATTCAGTGCCCCCTGTAGGTTACAGAAGGAATTAGTAATTGTTTTAGGGTGCCAGTGATAACTCACCGACTCTTTGTGAAGGACACCGTGGGATCTTTAACATCCACCAACTAATGCTGGCAGATGGGAAACCCTTTCTCGGTTTCACACTGTGGAAACCAAGGCATTTAGGATCATCGGTATCTCCCGCAATGAGGCTGAGTCTTTGGGTCTCTCACTCTCTCTCACCACTGGCAGGTCGGTGGTCTTTTCTGTCTTCTACCGTCTCTTCTCCAGTCTTACCCCCCCCCCATATTTTCGCAGGGCGCTGAAGGTCCGCCAGCAACCCCTTCTGGTAAAACTACCAAAATCACTGCTCACCTTTATTCTTTCATTCCTCTTTTTTTTCCCGCCTTTGGAACAAACTCCCACACTCTCTGTATTCCCACTGTTCCCTCCGGGTCTTCAAAACAGCCGTTCACCACCATGTCATATCTTCCCCCATCCAAAACCATGATCTTTTCTACCCCTGTTAATCCACTCCAAACCCACCTCCTTCAAATTCCCTGCTTTCCTTCCTGAAAGTCCCTGTAGTGTCCATCTTGTATACCCCATGTTCCCCACCCCCATCCCTCTCCCTTCCACAGATCTCCTAATGTCTCTGTTCCCCACTGTTTTGTGATTTCCTCTCCCACCCCTCTTATCTCCTGCTCCCCTTGTTATACGTTCTGCGTGTTAGCTCTTATACGAGCCTCGACATTGTATATTCAAAAAAAATACCCAGTTTAACGTCCATTCAATGGACAGCACTCACATTGATGCTTTGCCCTGCCTGCAAAACACCATAATAAGAAGCCTGGTGTTGGCTTAGCGGTTAGGGTGGTGGCTTGGGATCCTAGGGTCCTGAGTTTGAGCCCCGTTTGCCACTGAATTAACACCAGGGGGTTGACTCAGCCTCTCATCGTTCTGAGTTCGGCGAAATGAGCACCAGTATACTGGTAATCGGAGCACTGCATCAGGGGCATAGCTGCGTCCCAACCAATGATGCAACCAGCAGCCAAAAACAGGCAGCACACGATGGGAACCATGATAAGAGCTAATAGCCTGGCCAATATTCAAACCCAGGCAAGACAACTCAGACACAGGTGTGCTGAAGACTTGGAGAAAGAGATACTGACATAAACCAACTGGAAGGGCACTCAGTGGAGCGCATACCCCCACCAAGTACTGCCTGATCCACGAGAACATATCAGGCCCAATCAATACATTTTTTTAAATATCAAGCTATGTATCGTTTTTGCCCCGATCTCTCAATGGTGAACAATCACTTTTGGAATTAAATAATTCTCGAAATCCAGATCCAGATTTGCATCTTCACCAAAATCGAATGAATTCGTCCTTGCTACACACTCAGCCTGTTCACCAAGTTTCGTCCGAATCCGCCCACAACTTTTTGAGATAACGTGCTATATATAGTTTTTGGCCCGATCTCTCAATGGTGAAGAATCACTTTGAAAATTCGAGTAGTCGGATCCGGATCCGGATCTTCCCCAAAATCGAATCAGTTTGTCCTTGTCACACACCGAACCTGTCCACAAAATTTCATCCAGATCCGTTCACAACTTTTTGAGATCTCCTGTACACAGACAAACAGACAGACAGAAAGGGGGTGAAAACATAACCTCCTTTCACCTTCGGTGGCGGAGGTAATAATGTTGTCCAGCCTATAGGAGCAGAGGAGTGACAAATTTCACAGACAGCATTTGGGGAAAGACATTAGCAAGGTAAAGAGAGACTGACGAGCAATGAACCTGCTTCTCGTAAACAAAGCAGGTTTGTTGCCTATCGGTCTTCGAAACACACTGGATCTATATGATTCCAAGGCCAACTAAATATCGAAAGATACATTATAATCAAGTAATAAAAGCACACAACGCACACCACCAGAACGACCGTTAAAGCTGTCATCTGGAAAAGGCAAGCCAGAATACACCAGGGGTGTGTTCCATTACCAATCGGCTTGTAGAGCACTTGCCTTCTCTTCCTGGAAGGCAAATTTGACTGAAGGCAACTTCAGATTACTCCACAAAGCCTGCAACAAATGTGTGTCCACTCTCAGGAGAGTCAGAAAACATCTGCCAACCTCAAGACTGAACTTTCAAACTTGTCCCCTTCCTCATAAACCTTGTGGCACCTTGTCAAGTATATTTCAGGAGTATGTTCCCCCTCCATCACTTCCCTCACTTCAAAAGGCAACATAGGTGTTGTGAGAAGGCCGAATACCTTAATTCTGTGTTTGCTTCCAAATTTGTGTCTCCAACCCCCAACCCTCGCACCATGCACCCATCATACCCATTCAAACACAACTGCTCCTAGACTCTGTTGTTTTCATCTGAGAAAGTGGAGAATGTTCTGGCAACCCACGACTCTGATCCTGCAACTGGCTGAGACGGCATCAGCGCACATGTCCTAAAAAACATGCTCTGCTGCTCTTGTGCATCTTCTTTCTGCTCTGTTCACCCTACCATTTGGCCTAGGTCATTCTCCATCTGCTTGGAAGTCAGCCAACATCAACAGACTGCATTGCATGAACATAGTGCAAAAATGGATCCCCTTAACTACATACCCATTACCTTGCTTCCAATCATCAGCAAGGTCATTGAATCAACCATCGCAGTTGACATCAAAACCTTCCTTTTCACTTACGGTGTGATTTCAGACCATCAGTTCGGATTCAGGCCCAGTCACTCTACCTTGGACATGCTGCTTCTGTTCTCCCAACAACGAATGAAGGCCCTCCATCTCAGACATGAGAACAGGGCCGTCTTTCCTGATATATCTCGAGCATTCTATACAGTCTGATGTCCTGCCTCACTCTCCAAAATCTGCCTGTGGTATCCAATGTCACCTCCACACGTTGCTTACTGACTTCATCAATTTTCAAATCCAATGCATGGCCTCTCAACAGGATTCTCTTTTCACCTCTCTCTGCCGAGGTTTGAGTTCACCAAGGCCAAGTATAATTCCTAATATTCATCAGCGATCTTTCTGACTCTCTGGAAAATCCTTTTTATCTCTTTGCTGATGACTCCACCCTATGTCATAGCATCCATCCCTCACCCTTCAGTCGGTAAACAGCAGCCACTTCCCACTCTGCAGATGTTAATTGAATCACAAGCTAGTCAAACACTTGGAATATGTCTTTCAATCCTGATAAATCTCACACCCTTACTCGGTCTCTCCAAAAAGACTGTCTGGTGAACCCTCGCATCTACTTCCTTAACAATCCTCTTGAATAGGTTCAGTCATTCAACTGCTTGGGCCTCACTATCAGCCGTGACTTTTTTTCTTGGACAAACTGCATATCTAAGTTGGCCTCAAAAGCCAGTCATCGACTAGGCATCCTCTGTCGTACAAAATCTTTCAACTTTTATCAACCTTCAAGGCCCTCATCCACAGCTTGATCAAACACCGCTACCGCCCTATGGGCAGTAGTTTATGAGGAAGGGGACCCCTGCCTCACACCTTGCTCACCTTGATGCCATAGGAACCAAGGCCTTTAAAATCATTGGAATCTCTCACAATAAAGCTGAGTCTCTGGGCCTCTATTTCCTCGTCGCAGACAGGTCAGTGGTTTCTCCATCTTATGTCGCCTCCTTTCTGGCCTTGCATCTCTGTGATCTATCCATTCCTTTCCTTCCCCAGGTTCTACAAGGCACACATGGTACACCAACAATCCCCTTCTGTGAAACTCCCAAAATCCAGACTCGCTTCTCAACTCTACTCATTCGTTCCTTCCCCCCCCCCCACATTGGAACAACTTCCTCACTCTTCAATCCTCCAGGGCTTCAAGATGGCTTGTCACCAACATCTCAAGTCATTCCTCCATCCACAATAATCATCCTTTCTACCCCCATTAACCCTCCCAAAGGCCCTCTTTTCCAGTTTTCACTTCCATTTCTGTGATTGAGATTGCAGCTCTCTCCATCTTATTCATCCCTTGTATCCTCTCCTTGCTCTCATTCTTCCCTATGTGCCTTATTTCTCCAAGTCTCCCTCTATTTTGTCCCTCAACCCTGCTGTTTGTGCACTCCTCCCCCCTCTCTTTCTATTGTTCTTTACTTCTGCCACCAAAGGTGGACGGAGGTTATGTTTTCACCCCTGTCTGTTTGCTTTTGAGCAGGATATCTCAAAAAGTTATGGATGGATTCGGACGAAATTCGGTGTGCAGGTTGGGTGTGTGACAAGGACAAATTAATTCGATTTTGGTGAAGATCCAAAATCCGGATCCAGATACGAGAATTAAATTTTTTATTTTTAAAAAATGATTCTTCACCATTGAGATATGGGGCTAAAAATGATAGATAGCATGATATCTTAAAAAGCTGTGCACAGGTCATGACAGAACTTGGTGGATGACTTGGGTGGGTCACGAGAACGAATCGATTAGATTTTGGTTCAGGTCCGAATATAGATCTGGCCCTATCAGTGGGATACAAAACGTAAAATGTTCAGCCTGGTGGAGGTATGTGCTCTACCGAGTGCCGTTCTTGTTTCTTTCTGTTATGGCCTCTTCCATTCCGTGTTGTAGCTCATCTTCGAGCCTCGACAATAACCAAAAAAAAGAGATACAAAGGTTTAAAAGAATAACTTGGCTGTAAAATTGGTCTTGGGTAGTGTAAGATCCAGGGACAATATGGATAGATAACCTGCCTGTGGAACGCTTCACTGAAATTTAATTACATTGCTGCAGCCGTCCGTCAAGCACAGAGCATGAGTGCTGCAAATTGCCCTGAAGCATGGCAAATGTGCATTATTTTGACTCTTTTGCTGTCCCGTAACAACACATTTTCAGTGAAGGTTGCACAGCATTCACTCCATTACATTCACTTAATAAACACCCCCACCCCACCACCACCACCACTTTATTCCCCTTCACCTCTATTCTCCATCAGCTGCTTGTGGACGTCAATTTTGCCATGGCACTTTGCAAATATCCATTTTGTCTGAATGCATTAGTTACTGTATCCATCGGCTGAGCCCGAACATTTATATGTCGGAAAAAATTTGAACAGTAGTAAAAGCAGGACAGTACTGACAATTGGTGATGTCTATAGTCAATCCTTTGTTGCTCTTTTATGCTTTAGTGTGCAAATATGCTTCTTTAACTGCTAAATGACATGATTAATTAATAGATTTTGAGGTCACTGTTTGTTTCTGGCTTAAGATAAGTTGGCTCCATGGATGGTTAGGCTTGGTAACATTGTGATCATTAGGAAGTGTTTCATTCATTGCACTGAGTGGGTCTCTAAGCTCCACCAAGCACTATATCCTTCCTTTGGACGCGGTATCCATTGTCGAGTTCTTTATTCATTCTGTCCCAAGATTGCTGTGAAAGTACATTTTGCGTATGTACATTAGCCATAGATCATGGAAAAGCTTAAATCGTACATAAAAGTGGGCTTACAAAGAATAAAAAGGTCAGGTTGACAGGCAGACTTGGAGGATGTAGTTATGGAGGGTGAGAGAGGTTACAAGATAAATAATTGGAGCTATTATTGGCTTGGCACCAGGCCACCTTGGATTAAATTTTATGTTACACTAAAAGTCATGAAACACCCCCCTTTCCAGTTGTGAGAATTGCCTAAACTTGCATGTGGTTTGTATAAATGTGAATATCATCAACAGACTGCACAAAGAATTGGGCAACAGCTTAGTTGCTTGGTTCCAGAGTATTATGTCCCAGAGGAAGAAGTTAATAACGTTCCTGGAAGGAATGATAATCGACTGTCAGGAAACGGGCATCTCCATCAGCATCATTCAATATGTTGTATCCATCCCCAAATGTCATCATAAAGTGGAAGGCTGCAGGCAACCTCAACTGTTCATCATTGATCTAGCAGATCTTCAGAAATAACCTTCAGGGGTAAGAGATCCCTGCAATAGATTGTTAGATTAAATTATAGATGGTCAGGGAGATGTTAGCTAGAATTCCATGATGTGCCAAAAAGTTTTCGGCGAATCATTGGGATTTAATTCAAGCACCACCGTAATTCATCAAGCCCTGTATTCCATGGGAATCCGTGTATTGTTCACATTATGGATGAGCTGTTCCACACAATTGCCTTTCCTTGGTATGGTCATTGAATGCTTATTGCATAGTGTGGTGAAGGCAATGAGTATCATAGGTCCTTGAAATGTGGAAACATGTTGTATTGACTGATCCGTCTAGGTACATATTGTTCAAGTCCGATGGCAAGGGCTCACTGATATATTGGAGCACCAACTACTGTCTCTTCAACATTGACCAGACCATCTGAAATAACTAGTGATTGCTGTATGCATGAACTTGTAGTGTGTGGTGTAGGACAGCAATGATTGAAGTACCGAAACGTTGGTTCTCAGAACTGATGATAGATAATAGATAAGAAAGGTGCCACAATGTAGTGAAAGTTACAAAAATGAGTGGCTGTTAAATCTTGGAATTCCAAGCTGATGGCAATACCGCACCCATTTTAGAATGCAAGCAAGCGTGCAATGGCCAGTCAGTTGAGATAGCCAGAACGTTTAAAGTGTATGAACGGGGTGATTGATTAGCTCCACAAGCAAAGCTCCCACTTGTGTGTCAATGATTCTTGGCACAAATCTGCCTCGAGGCCTCTATATATTTCAAGCTAGCAACACGTCATCAAGAAAGCTGCCAGAATTTCAATGGCAGCATCATTGTGACTGATTTAAGCTAGTTACATAGAATGGCTGTCCCATTTCACACAAGTGTAACCTTCTTACATTGGCTCATCCTTTTTCAATGCTTCATTCAATATGTCAAAATGAACTTCCTCCAACAAGGCTAATAGGACAGCTCAGAAGGCGGTGTACTCGCCTGTGAGCTGTCTACTCTCGGTTCAATTTATGTCAGGAGTACAAACTGTCAGAATGTTGCTTCACGAGTTGTGTTGAATCGATGAGAATGCTGTCCTTCAGCGGGAACATTAATATGGTCCTACTAACATTAGGCATGAGCCTTTGGCTAGCATTTTCTGGTTGACTTTACAGATCCCATGGTAACTTTCAAAAAGAGCAGGCCTAGTTTGCCCTGTAATGATCTATGAGAAGCTCTGAATTAGCATGACAGCTGTACCCCTCAGAGATGATTCAACCAGCCATCAAGGTGCTATATATGCATAAGTTAATCAAACCTCCAACATGCCTTGTTAGCTTTGATTTGTTGTATCAGGAAATAGTTAATTTTGTTCTATGCCTATGGAAACTTAGTTGAAAATCTTGAGTTTTCAAATATGTAATGAGAGTGACATAAACCTTCATATTGTGACATTTTAATAGTGGAAGAGGGTGGGGAGGGGGGGGGGCTGTAATTAATTAAAAGCCTTATCCACTGTATATGCTTCGCACAGTAATATGATTTATCGACCATCTGTATTAAGTGTACATGATAGGGTGAAGTTCTCTGGTGGGGCCCAGCTGGGTGAAAAATCAGTCGTTTTTGCCTAGTTACAGTGAGATTGTCTTGACCTATGTCCCTCGACTCTGATGGGGCACGAGGGATCAGAGGCAATTCGGGTGTACTCAATATCGACATGGCAGCTTGCGGGAAGGAATCACAGCAACGGAGAAGATGCACGCTTATCGCTAAAACAAAAACAGCCCCACCTAACATAACTCTATCTCTTACACAAGAAAATAGAATGATAGGAAGAGAAAGGACAATGATAAGAAGATGGGTGGATGTAATACTCTGGAGAACACATCCCATGTCCTTGAGAGGTTCCCAGGAAGTCATGGCTAATGGGGATCGTGAGCTGCAGACTCCCGGCTCAAAGTCTCTGGGGAACTGCGGCGAGCCCACAACAGGACTTTACCAACTTTGGGTGAACGATGTGGCTCCTTCAGCTCTGCAGCCAAGTTCTCCTCTGCATCTATCCGAGAATGCCTCTCTCCTGGCATCATTGATCTCGACCCCTTCTTGTCTGGCTGTTCCATTCCAACAGTTATCTTCCCTGAGAACTCCAAATCTCATGGCCCCAAGCACCCACGATCTAACCAACCAGTGCACGATTGGCTGAGTAACGTCAAGCACGCTATGTCATTCCCCAAGAAAGCCATTGGTCATTAGCTTTCAAGCTAAACTATTGGTTTAAAACCCATTGGCCAAAACTCGCACGAATCAGCTGATGTATGTGCAACTGGCCACATGACGTCTTGCATAATGTGTCATGCAGAACAAGTCCATTGAACAACAACTTCGCACCAAAGTGATGCTTCAGAGGCAGTAATTAGAGAAAAGATAGCACATTTAATAGTGCAAAAACACAGAGGGAATAAGGGAATGACGAGGTGCTATCGAGCTTGATCTCTGATGATGATAATTGGGATATTTCAACAAAACAGCTAATCTAAACACACACACATGAAACTCACAAATGGAGATAACAACCAAAAGGATACCTAACAATCCAATTCAATTATCCCTTCCCTTAAACTCTTTTCATGAGAACATAATTGGGAAGAAAACCAGAGAGTTGGTGTCAAAGCCACCCAATGCTCGCCTGTTTATACATTTATCGTTTTTAAAAGACTAGTCTAATAATATTTTTTTTATAAAGCATTGCAGTGAAGTCTGATCCAAATAATTTTAAAGCAATATATGTATTTGTATATTGTAATCAGTAAAAAATAGTGTGGTAGATAAAAACATTAGAAAGGAAATAACTTGCACCAAAAACTTTAACATTTTCACGCTCACGCTCACGCTCACGCCGGGGGTATCGCTATAGCTCTCTGTTCTTCGAACAGGCGAGCTAATAAATGATTTTATTTCATGCATGGTGTGTGTGTGTGTGTTGTGTCAATTTGTGTGTTGTGTCAACCTCTTTCAATTTAAAACATACACACACACACACACACACACACACACACACACACACACCTGAAAACCCCATTAGCCTTACCTAGAACTGCCTGGCACCTGTTAGTCTGCTTACCCTGTTAGTTGCCTGGCACCTAAAAACCCTGTTAGTATGCTTACCCCTCTCCCCAGATCCTTCTCCTGTGTCACAGACTCCAAAAATGCCCTTTGTATTGTGTTATCAGATTTCAATTATTTTAGAAAATCTGACTCTTAACCCAACTATCAAAATCAATGATGTAAATTATGAATAATAATGACATGTCCCAGTACCGATTCGTGAGGTATTTACATCCTCCCACACACAGCCACTCTTTGCTTCCTGTTACTACACCAGTTTCCAATCCAGTTAGTTACTCAACCAGCCACACTGCAACCCCTCACCTTAGCTAACAACCTCCTATATGGTACCTTATCAAATGCCTTCTGAAAGTTTGGATATACTACATTCACTGCACTTCCTTCATCCACCCAAACAGAAACTGCTTCATAGAACTCCAATAAATTTGTTAAACATGATCTCCCTTTGATAAATCCGTGCTGACTATCTTTAATTAGTTTTAAATTATTCAAATGGTTCCCTATCCATTCCTTAATTGCACGGTCCCAATGAGTATTGTAATGTTACAAACAGGTCCGGGAACTTTCTCAGCGCTGTGAACTTAACTGGCGGTTGCGGTCAATTCGACATCATCTGTGAAACTCGAACCGGGAAAGGGCCATGGCTGTTACAATTGGTTGTCAGGATTGGGAAGCGGACCCTGACCCACCTCATATATATATATATATATATATGAAACACCTGTTCCCTTTGGGAGGAGCCTGTGGGGAAAGTGTGGGAGGTGGGGCAAAAATATATTTTGTGCCATGGCTAATAATCCTGCCTGTCTGTAGCAGGGTTCAGGAAACCACTTGCACTGTGACACATATACAGTGCAGGTGAAAATTATAAGTTGACTCCTCCTACCCCCTCACAAGGGGGGGAGGGGGATTTTTTTGTGCCCATGCCTTGATGCTGGATACTACCAACACGTGTGCAATTAATTTTATTATGCTCTCAAAGGAACATAAACAACACTGATAAACGCTGGCTATTTATTACGTCATAAAAGGTGCCACCGTTTGTGGCTGTACCTAGATACAATTGCTGCATTATATATATATATATATATATATATATATATATATATATATATATATATATATATATATATATATTGTTGTGGATTTCCCGCCCGCCGGCGTGCGAACGACCGCGTTTAACCAATAGCGGCCGCTTCGCCACCGAACGGACATCTAGTCACGGCTTTCCGGATCAACGCCGAAAACCAGCCACGGGTGTGTTTTTAAGCACACCACAGCCTAGTCAATATTCTACCCGTGCTACAGGGTCAATCGCCGAATTGTCGATATACCTAATTAATCGCGCGGGCAGACTACCGAGAGACTGTACCTCAATGGGGCTGCTTGGAAACGAGCCGCTTAAGCAGCTCGCTTCGTTTTGGGATAACCGAGCGGGGTATTTATCGCGCAGCCCCGTTGGACCCGATCACTTTATCGGCTATTTAAAAACCAACTATATTCCGAACACAGAACGGCAGTTCAATTAGGGAAAAGGACGCAACAAACGGGTTAACATTTAAACAAGCACATTTATTGAATAAGCGGCACATATGCAGTCATGTAATCAAGCAAGGCAAGACACGCATGCAGTTTGCAATCGACAAAAGCAAAACAAAAGCACGCATGCAATTATGTAACATGCAAGGGACAACCACGAGCAATGCAAAAGAACTACTCCCGTTCTATTAATTACATACACTTATACAGTTCTACTTACGGACATGGCGTCACAACGTTCATTCAAAAGCAAGGAAAAACCCCAGGACAGACGAGGGGTAGACTGGACCTCTTGGGTCTTTATTTCACGGAGCTGTGATGACCGCAGAAGCTCCGCGAGCCGGCTGGTTACCTTCACCTTCGAGGTGCCTCGCTGGGGCGACCCGCGACGTCCCGTCCCCACGGCAGCTGTCGTGACCGCGGTCCGGCCCAGGCCCCGTCTGACGGCCTGGTGATTCGGGCCCAGCCGGCAACGCCTCAGAGGAACGAACGGGTCTTATGCTCTTTCAGAGTTGATGCTCTCTTTAAGAGCCCGTCCGTCCCTCAGCGCTGCTCGGACTGTCCTGAAGCCCGATCAGCTCGGACCGTTCGATGCTGGCTGGCGACCTCTCTCCGGTTCTCCCCACGTCCCACACGACGCGCAGTTCTGCGTGGCACGGCTGGCCTGCTGTGCTCCCCCTCCGTCTCCTCGGCGAACCCGGACTTCCACTGCCCTCCACTGGACTCGAACTTTGCTCTTCACACCGCTCCAAACCCCGACCGACTCACTGACTTGGCACCCTGCGCGCTTTTTTTATAGGGTTCGTGAGGAGAGATTTGATCTCCGCTCTTTCACCTCTGACCCCCACTGGCTCCGCCCTCTCGATCTCCTGATCCTAATTCCGAGGCGAGGTTCGGGGCGAGGACGTGGTAGAGATCATCGATGCTGAAGGAGAGCGGACGTGGTAGAAACCACCGTCGCTGGCAACGAGAAACCCCCGCGTTTGTTTGCAGCGATCTTGCCGTGGCCGGCGCAAAGATGGCGGCGCCTGCGGAGCCGAAGGTGAAGCGATGTTGTTCATTGTTGGGTATTGGAGATGCGGTTTAGGAGATGGTGGCTGTGGTTGGCTGTGTGAGAAGGTGGTTGTGGTTGGCATCATGGAGAGGTGGTTGTGTGAGGGCGGTTGTGGAGGAGGTGATTGTTGTGGAGCGGTTGATGAGAGCGATGTTGGTGGTGGAGGTGGGTTGTTGTGAAGCGGTTGGTCCAAAATAACGATAGCAAAAGAAAAACGGCTAACTCAAAGATCACAGCCTGGTACACGAATAATTCCCTATAAACATCGGTGGGGAAATCTATCTGAACACAGACTTATCGACATAACTGATCTAAGGACCTATATGTTGGCTCTTGCGATTTCCACAGCCGTAACAATATATATATATATATATATATATATATATAATATATATATATATATATATTATAATATATATATATTATATACATACAGGGGGATGCAAAAGTAGGTATACAGTAATGAATTAAGTACAGTCCTTACTTATATACCTACTTTTGCAGCCCCCTGTATATATATATATATATATATATATATATATATATATATGTAGATTGGCTGATGGATAGGGAGAGGAAAAGAAAGATAACAAAAAACTAAAAAGGAGATTAACATAGGCTGGGAGGACAGACAGGTCAGTGGTCTTGCGCTTACCTGTAAGGTGGCGAGTCGGGGTTTGATTCTGACCCGACTATAAGCCATCACTCGAGTGCTTCACAGGCCTAGTATGGCATCTTCCTTCTGAAAGCTGAACATCCTGTCTGCTTGGATTATTTGGTGGACATGATGGAAGTCTTCCAATGCCTTTCACAACAGTTGGGTCAAATTCTAAAGTCCCACCTTGATGACCAACCACCTGGAAAAAAATTTTTTGCCTAGTACATTCTCTACTTTTAGACTGCTTTGACAGCACTAACACTCTGTAAAAGTATGGACATCGATTTGGAAGGAAGGTAGAGTTGATTGAGAAGGCAAGGAGAAGAGGGGAAAATGAGAAAAATGTGGGTGTGGAGGGATCTGCAGCTGCCTGTAAGAGTCATGGCAATGGAGACAAAGAGAAGATGCAATGTTCTTCAGCGGTTATCGAGAGCAGACAGGCAGAAATGAAAATAATTACAAAGCAAAATTACTATGACAAAAACTACTTGGGTAAACTATGAGTTCAACTGTGCGTGCCGACTGCCATGCGCTGAGAATTTAACGGTATAAGCACATGCTCCAGAAATGGCAGATAAATTGATTTTTGTTCTCATGTACAGTTTGGTAGCGAGTTGCAATTTGTTCACTTTCCTTTTACC
>CM068966.1:40810010-40823433 GCA_035128595.1 Eptatretus atami
TTGAGATGACAGTAATGGAATGTTTTTTTTAAACTTTTGTTTCACCAAGGACTATGTAAGTGACAAGCAATTCGTCTGCGCGCTGATCGCTTATTTGCATCTTGACGTTACGTCAAGTTGAACTGGGAGGGAAGAATGGGGTTGAACAGATGGGGAAATGAGATTCTGCTAGTGGGGGAGATTGGAACAGAGGAATGAAAGTGTGTGAGCCTGGATTTTTTTGGTAGATTAACAAGGTGGGGGGTTGCTGTAAGGATGCGTTCGATCGGAATGTACTGTGGAGGTATGGGCGGACGAAAGAGCCGGGAGAGAAAAGTTGGATGAGAGGTGATAGAAAACGTAGATGCCACCAACCTGTCTGTGATGACAGAGCAGCAAGCCCTGTGTTTCTGCTTTGTGGAAGATGTCTTGTACTGATGTTGAGATAGATCTTAGGGATATGACATAATGCCACGTACGATGGTTCCACTGTTGTCCTTTAATAGACATAACTGATCTGACCGGCCTGGAATACCACACGCTTCACCATCACTAATCCCATCTCAGGTGATCCTCTAACTCTACCCCTGATCATTTATACCCTCGTTAATCCTTGCCTAACCGTCCTCATCAACCAGCAGGTCACTATGCTTCTTTCCCTCTTCTCTCTTCTCATCCTGTTCATTCGTCCCCATTGTTCCGTTCGCATGTTGTCCCATTGCCATATTGTAAATCCATTGCACACTAAGCTGACTCCTCCATGACCGAGATTTTTTTTTACATATATCATTTTTGAATATCCCAGAAAGTTGCCAGTCCTTTAGCACTCGTAGAGTAGAGTCGAGTAGATTACGTTGGATCTAAGATTAATAATCTTTATAAAAGCCTGGCAAGGATGCCAGCACACAATGGCATACTCTTTGCAAAGGACACCGATGAAGTTTGTCATCCAGCAGCAACTGATGCTGGCAACCGGCTTAGCATCTGATCTGACGGACGATGCACCACCAGAGTTCATAGTTGTGTTGGGATTCAAACCCTTACTAGTAGTGGGGCAACTTAGCTAAATATAGCATAACAATTGTGCATTTTGTGAGGAAAGCACCAAATTTGGCACACTAGTAGCCTATCATATTATGAACAGATTTGGATATTGGGCCATCTCAAATTCAGCCGCTGATGGCTGTGGCAGCCATTTTCCACTGCCATCAAAAATGTTGAGATGGCCCAATATCCAAATCTGTTCATAATATGATAGGCTACTAGTGTGCCAAATTTGGTGCTTTCCTCACAAAATGCACAATTGTTATGCTATATTTAGCTAAGTTGCCCCACTATAGACAGCTCAAAGGCAAGTACCTCTAAGCTATCCTGTGAACACTGCCGTACTTTAGGTCAATGTAATCTGATTATCTTCGTTATATAAACAAATTGATAACAACAGTCTTGAATGTTTGACTACAATCTTAGTCAAACTACAATCTGCGGTTTAGACTACAATCTTAGCATTTAAATTTCTTACAGGGTTGAAGGAAAACCGAATAAATGTCTTCATTCGCCAGATTCATAAAAAACAAAAATTCCCAGAATAACCTGGAATTCCAGAATAACCTGGAACCGCACTCATCACTATCTATTTCTCATTCCCTTCCGGCAACATAACTCCATGATGGTTGGATCCTCGATTCAAATCCCATATGCTTTGTCAATTTGTGTATTGTCTGTGAATATCCTTGTAGCTTGTGTGTTCTTTTGTGTGCCCTGAGCTCACAGATCGCTGAATTACTTGTTTTTCAGAAATACAAATGTCTCCAAATGTCTGTTTATTTGTGTACGTGCATCTCCTCCCTGAACCTTAGGTAACTGTAGGAAAGGAAGAAAGCCCTGCCATATCGGGCAGTAATGTTCTGCAGAATAATAAGAACACACACACAATTTTATCAAAGTTCATTGGAAAGTTCAGATGACATTATGCATTGTCAGATTACATCATGCTATTCATGAACCTCATGATGCGCATCCAAAGGAGAACACTAATGAATTTGATAAGCACGAGCCTGCTTTTCATCACCAATGACAAATTAAGCAGGGTAAATCGTTCTTAACCGGATATTCCCCCCATCAAGCCTCTCTTTGGTATAGACAGGTTTCCATGACGATCTGTAGATTTTTCATTATGCTGGAGCTTCAAGTGCTGATATTGTAGGCTGCAGAGGCAGATGCTTGTAGAATCTAGCGGAGGCTCTGAAGCGTGTTTTTACTGTGAATTGAAGAAAAAAAAAACCCAAAAAAACCAAGAATAAGCTCAGATATATGTATCACTTGGCAGCAGATACATAAAATAAAAAATTAAAAATTCTATTTCCACCAGCAAGTCTTTACTTTTCATTTACCTCTACAGCATGCTACTTACAGGAGCGAAAACACTCAGCAAATATCTTAGGCAATCCATTCACCACGTGCCAAATGATTCCATGACCATGTGCATAATTGTGTAGGATGAAACGAGTCCATTGTGATTACTCAGTGAGTGTACCTTGTAGAGCTTTTCTCTTATTGTTTGTCATGTAAGCAGCAATTGCTTGCCTCGTGTGATTTTTTGAGGATTTTGAGGCCAGCCGTATAAACGCCGCGCGCTCCACACTTGGCGAATTTCAACAATCCATCGCAGCCCTATGGCCCGGCGGTTGGTGAGAGATAAGGAAACGCCTGGGGTAGCTTAGCGATGTGTGTGGCTTGCTCGGCTGTGATCGGCTCAGAATGAATCCTGCAAGTCTTCAAACCAAGCTCTCCGCTTACCGTCTCTGTCTGTCTGTCTGTCTCTCTTTATTTGTAAATGATGGCTTGAATTGCTCATTTTCTTCCCCAACAATTTGCCGTTGTGATGAATAAGGCTGAAACCAACAACCTCTTTGGGGCAATTTGTTCTTCAACTTTTGTAGTTTCTCTACTTGGCGATGATGTTTCTTCTTCTTTCTTTTTTCTTGAGCGGTTGTTTTGTTGAGAGGATGTTAAGCTTGAAACAGCCCTAAAAGATGACATTGTTTAGTGTAGCAAGAAATACTACATTCAAAACGGTCCTCGATATAATTGTTCAATAATTTACAAACCCACTTTTTATTGTCCTTAACTGACATACGAGCTGGCAGGATAACATAGAGGTATGCACACTTGCCTCAAGCTGTCTAGCCTGGATTTCAATCTCGACGCACCGATAAACTGTCATCCTGGTGTTTCGCGTGCAGGGCGAGGCATCAATGTGTGTGCCACATTAGTCCGGGGGACCAGTCTGCCATTACTGGTCGTTGAGAGACGTTAAACATCCCATGCAGTGTATCTTGTGAAGATTCGATGAGTTATCGCCGGCACCCTGAATAAATTGCAAATTCCTTCCGCAGTTGAACGTCTGGCCAGCCAGTTCCAGAAATAATTCAACCAGAATTGTTCCACCAGCTGACCCCACAAGGCAGGACTAATTCAGGCTTTTCAAGAATAAAAAGAAGTGTTAAACGTAGCTCTGCCATTAAATGTTTAAGAAACTAGAAACTCAGTCGAGCGCATACCTCTGCCATGCTGAACAGTTTACATTTTGTATCCCACTGATGGGTCGGATCTGGATCTGGATCTGGATCTGAACCAAAATCTAATCGGCTTGTTCTTGTCACCGAACCAACTCATCCACCTAGTTTTGTCATCACTCGTCCACAACTTATTGAAATATCATGCTACATATGGTTTTTGGCCCCATCTCTCAATGGTGAAGAATCACTTAAAAAAACTCAGATCTCCAAAATAGAATCAATTCCTCCTTGTCAGACACCCAACCTATCCACCAAATTTTGTCTGGATCCGTCCACAACCTTTTGAGATATCCTGCTCACAGTCAAACAAACAGACAGACGAACAGTCGAATGGACATGGGTGAAAACATAACATCTGTCCACCTTCGGTGGCGGAGGTAAATATGTTTTCGAGTTATAGTGATGTGGTGATGTAACTTATGAAGTTTGGGAGTATGAAAAGATCTCGTCACTCTGTTATCCACTCTGCTAGGCCAGGAGGTTGTCTACTCATCTGCCGGAGTTTTGGTGCCAACCACGTTGTCACATGATTGGGAAAACAAGGTGGCTTTCTTGAAACTTACAACACTGGTGGCAATTTCATCCTCGTGGCTGATGGGGCAAAGGCTATGAGGAATGTTCCTTTGTGTTTACGAAAATTACTTATTGTATGGTGTCATGTTATGCATCAGTTTCCATTCTCTTGATGTAGATTTTCATTGATTTGAGCTTTTTAAAATGGCATAATCTGTTCAGTTTGTCATTTGCACGTGCAGCACATTACCTAAGGAGGACAGAACAAGCCGCTGGATGTAAATCCCTCCACCATATTTTGGTGAATAGTTTCAGGGTCATAAGGCCCAATTCACTTTGCTGATAACCTGACGACTTTAGAGATCGTTTCTTTAAATTTCCCGCTCTGTGCCTTAAAACTTTCCTTTCCCAACGTTACTCCTCCAACCTCTCAACTTTTTAATGGGATTTATAAAATGAAATGCACTTTGGAAATGTTTCATGAATAATTATTATTTTTTATTGAATAGGCATCTTGTATATTATTTCCGAGTTTGTGGTTTCGTGTCGCGCTATCTTCGACTTTGTTCTGCGCTCGAGTAACGTGATATTCGGCTTACATTATCTCAAAGACCATATGAGGTGCATGGTACAAAAAAAAGTAAATAAAATGGTTCTGAAACAGTGAAATCGTATTGCACTTACTGCATTAAAGTAAAATTACTACTGATACTCTGCATCAGTTCCTTTCTCAAACACACCCACCCCAACATGTCGCGCAGAGCGCGGGTTATGCTAGTGACCATTAAACCAAAGGAGTGTCCCCCAAGCGAACCATTTTGCCTGGTGAGAAAATACATCCGGTTTGGTTCACCAATCCCTCTTAAAATCCCGGATCTATCATCGGAATGGTGTTGTAGTTGTGTAGTTTTTGTGTACCGACGTCGAAATTCGAACAGATGACATTTGGAATCACGCGCCCGGTTCTTTGAAGGAAGGTAATAATATTTAACAGGACAAAGTTTCTCCGGTCACCTGGGAATTTTCAGGACTCTGCTCGCAGCTCTTCACTGTCTTTGTTCCAGCTCATTAACATTTCATTAAGCTCATTCACGACGACAGTCGGTACAAATATTTCAAAACTCCCTTTATGGAAAATCTTACCTCTTTTATTTTGCTGTGAAACTGGGTGATAGTAATACCATTTAAATGCTTTATGCTCTTCATTTCATCTCTCCTTTTAATGTTTTTCTTTTTCCCATCGCATTTGCAGCATATACATTATGTGTTCTTGAAACGTATCAATAACGGGTTTGCAACCCATAAAAAAAAAAACAACCAAGAAGGAAAATGGAAGTTGCAATGTCGATTTCCTTGGACAGGTTAGACATTGTCATTGCCCTGCACACACGGAGAGAAAAACAGGGTTAAGCAATTTGTTCATTTCTGTTTTTCTGTCCTTCTGTCCACAGACGTCAGTTTATGATCGATAAACAAGTTGATTTAAATTGAATGTTATATTTTTACCCTCGCCGAAGGATTCGGAGAGGGGTATTGCTTTGGGGTCCGTTTGTTTGTCTGTCTGTTTGTTTGTCCGCACAAAACTTTCGTGTTTTTCTCCGCAAACACTTGTCGGATTGAGACAAAATTTTCACCTTTGCTGCAACCACTCACGTATAATGTTTTAATGATAATTATGACGTCATAGGTCATGTGGTGTGGCATCCATTTTGGAAAAATGGAAAAAAAAACTTTGGACCTCTGTATCTGCGAAACCGCACCACAGAAAAAATTTAAACTTGGCACATAGCAAGTACTCCACATGGGGAATGAGTGTGATTTTTATACATCGGAGCGTATTATGTGATTCCGTCCGTCCGTCCGTCCGTCCGTTCCTGTCCGCACTCCTAACTCCCAAAGTTTTCAACTTTCACGTTTCATATTTGGTACATAGGTACAGACTGTGGAGACGGTGTGTCGCGACATACGTTCGTCATCTAAAGTGGTTACCATGGCAACCAGGATGCTGTTTTCCATCCGTTCCTGTCCGCACTCTAACTCCCAAAGTTTTCAACTTTCACGTTTCATATTTGGTACATAGGTACAGACTGTGGAGACGGTGTGTCGCGACATACGTTCATCATCTAAAGTGGTTGCCATGGCAACCAGGATGCTGTTTTTCGATGTAGTAGCACAATTCTGTATATACCTTCTTGTTCGGGCGTATATTGTGCTCACTTGCGCTCTTGTTTAAATGATATCATAGGTGCCCTCGTTATGACGTCATAATTGCATATGAAGAACGCCACATCCGATCAGTATAAAAATTTCTGAGGGTCATCTCGGGATAAAATGGTCCATAGAAAAATTTCATGATTTCATCAGTCACGTAATTCGGCAGCCATATTGTTTTTTTAAAAAACAACACATATGATGTCGTTGGTCACATGGTTTCACAGCCATATTGTAATTTCCCCTAAAATCTATAAAAAAAAATCTTCTCCAGAACAGCTGGACAAATCGAGGGGAAACTTCACACCAGTGTTCCCCAAGCCATGGGTGTACAAGTGGCACATAGTAAATACTCCTCATGGGGAATGAGTGTGGTATTTTTTATGATGTCATAGGTGCCTTCTTTATGACATCATAATTGCATATGTAGAACGCTACATCCGATCAATATAAAAAATATTTGAGGGTCATCTAGCGATAAAATTGTCCACAATTTATTTGGATGATGTCATCGGTCATGTGATCTGGCAACCATATTGTTTTTTTTGTTTTTTTTAAACCTTCAAAAATCTTCTCCGAAATGGCTGAAAAGATCGAGGCGAAACTTTACACATATGACCGCCTATCCATGAGGAACAAAATGGTCACACATATGACATCATAGATCACATGGTTTTGCAGCCATATTGGATTTACCCTAAAACCTATAAAAAAAAGACTACACCACTCTAAAGAAGTCCTGGCAAGGGTTTGCAATCTTTGATTGGTCATTTTCTTGCTTGAATATGAATTGAGACATGAATCGGAAAACGAATCGGTAGTTGAGTAGTACTTTGGCTTTGAATTTTTACCAATTGTGCATACAGAGAGGAGTGAGACAATTTTTTTACTCAGCCTTTCTTGCAGTCAAACAAAATTGAAAATCATTCCAAATATGAAAACTACTGTTAGTCCATGGGCCCAGGCCAGAAATTCCACTTGTCGGTACCATCTAAGGAAACCAATCCTAGTTATGATTTTTGAATTGGTGTATATATATATATAGATCATATTTTGATGTGATAACCATTGCAGACTGGCAGCTTATTGGTAGTTATCATCTCTGGAATGTACCCACCCTCCACATAATGAAACGAAAAGGCAAACTCAGAAACATTCACTAATGATGCAATTGCTGTTTCCACATGGGGCTAGAATGAACTGCAAACCACAAATACATGTCTGAAATGCTTTATTTATACCATCCGAATAATCCTGTCATTCCTGAAGGCAGAATTTGTTTTATGGCAGAAAGGGGCGAACAATAGGGCCTATCAAAATGTTGCTGATTAGTGATTTTCAGTACATTTTAATTTATAATATTGTCATACAAGTTCCCTGGGTAGTGCTACTGAACCGCAGTAGCCTACAACATGCACATGTTGTATGAGGAAAACATTTATGAACATTTTACAAGTTTTTACCACAGTTAAAGGAATTGCCCTTCCCCTACCCTAGTTCCAACAAGCGTCCAAAATGTGAAATTTACGGATAACCCAAATTTCACCACGCTACTGTGGCATGTTTATGTACTATGTTTTACTCATGCATATTTGTAGCCATGAATGTCCTTGTGATTGTGCAAAACATTCACACCATGGATCAGTAGTCTAGTCTTCATCACTGTTATCAGCATCAGAGTCCTCGAGGTCTACAACCTCTTCCTCGACATCAGCGGGCTGGTTGCTGCAGGTTCGCAACTTGCACATGTCAGTGCACTTCAGGCTATTGGCAAGGCACGTGCAGTCTGGGAGTTTGCACGACCGTCCACACTTGCAGGAAAGCAGTTGCAACACTGCATCCGGTGCTGGAGAACCGTGCATCCACTCGATGGCCAGCTTCCCGTCATCATCAGTGTGCCATCCACAACCCTTGGGACTTGAACATAGGGTTGGCATGCAGACAGCGCCTCCAAATAGCAGCCTGGTAGTTTGCACGGAGGACGTGCATGAAGAGGCAGTCTTCACATGGTGGAAGCTGACTGGACTCTATCTCTCCCGTCTGGCACAGAAGAGTTGATGTCGGAGTTCATTGACTTTCGTGGTGTTGGTAGACGGCACGTACATGTGGCAGATGACCTCTTGCAGCTTCTGAAAGAGCTCGGTGGATACTTCCCATGAATGACCGAGCTGACTGAAGGCCTCTTGGTAGGTCTTATCCGACTTCATTTGCTTCAAGGCGCCCATCTTTCCCCGGCCTGCAAAGGCACTGACTGTATCACAACCGGAGAACACGTGCAGTCCAACCAGGGCATCACAGACACTGTCTCCCATCGATCTAGCAAGCTTGTCAATGTCTAGGAACCATGTGCGGGTTTGCGTACCACACTTCTGATACACGGGGCATGGGATGTCCTTATTGAAGGCAAGACACAGCACGAGGACATCTGTATCTTCGGCAGTGATCACAACGCCTTGTACCCAGCCTCTGCTGCATGCAGAGCATGCAGAAGCATTCGGGTGTCTGCTTCCTCCTGCGTGGACTTCAGCTCTGCCACTTCCTCCCAGTGGTCCTTGGTTTTTATTTTTTTTTTCCCCCAAATGTCAATATCTCAGAATGGTAAAATGGTAAAAATGCAAAATACATACACTAAGCTGCTCTTCTGGAAAGTTATCACATATTGAAATAATCATATAGTCTACCAATAACTTAGTAGCCCTAAAGTTTGGTTTCCTCAGATGGTACCGATATATGCCTGGGCCCATGGACTATGTTTTTAAGGACGTCATAAAGGACACAAATAACTAATGTTACGTGTTACATAAGGTGGTGTATGTAATCGACTGCATTACCGACGGTAAACTTCCGGAATTTTTTTCTACGAACTAAAAATCTTGATTTTATTTCAATTGAATTATATACTTGAACACTATGAAACAAAAATCGCCTTTTTAGCACTTTCAAAACCCTTCCTCTTCAGCAGTACTTGGACAAAATCTTACGGCATTTTACGTCATCATGACCAATCAAATTTGCTGCTCGTAGACCCCTCCAATGTCCTTGTTTCTCAAGACAGTGCGGGGTAAGGTGTTCTCTGAACTCTCCAGTTAAATTATGTAATACTGCTTCGTGCTGCCATGGCAGGATGGCCGGCATGGTAACACTGCAAGGATCTTCTTGATGAATTGAGTACACTTTGAGATTTTACTCCATGATTGAATTTTTATGAACTAGGAAGGGGCAGTAGATTTGTTATTTATGCACCAGGAAATGGTTGGGGTGGGGCATTGATAAATTGAGAAAAGAAAGAGGAGAGATGAAGGAGTGGGGATAGGATGTTAAGAAGGTGAAGATTTGGGAGGAGATGGAGCAAATGGTTCCTGATTAAAATTCGCCATTTTTGCACATGTAATAAACATATTTGATTTAAGTTGCTTGTTACTAAGAATCTCCAAGCAATAAATGGTGGGAAGGCTTCATTGCAAGCGTATGCTTGCCATTCACTTGCTTAGTCTGGATTGGATTTCATCCTTGACAAAGTCCGACAACTAAAACTGCTATGATGGTTAAGAAACATTAGAAATTGCTGCATGTTGGAGCATGCCATTATTCAAATGGAACATAATCCTGGCTGTCACGTATATATTTGAGTTTTGGATGTTAAGGATACAGTAATATCTTATGAAAAGGGTTGGTCACTGTGTGATGGAAACCACAGTCACTTGATTTTAAGTATCAAGAAAGAGTGGCCAACTTTGAAAACACAACTCTCAAGGCAGGGCACTCGATTTTGATCGACATGAAAGGGATTCAATGACTGCAGTTTCCAGCTCCTTTGGAGATCAGTTTCCAGATCCCTTGCCATTTCATTGTGACTCTGCCAACCAGGGATAAGCAACACTGCACAAAGCTGGAATCTGGAATTTGCGGAAGCATGACGCCTAAAGGCCTAAACCCGCCGAAAATAAATTTCTGTTGAGGTCTGCATTATCCTACAGTAAAAACGTATGGATGAAATATTCTCCAACATGGCTTACTGCATGATGCAACATCCTGCCTAAGGAGCACCAGGAATCCAGTTTGAAGTCGGATTGCGTTTTCTTGAAATCAATGCAAGCTCAACAATATGGCTTAATGGCTACCACCCTCGGTGGCGCGATGGTTCGAGCGTCTGCTTTGAATGTGTGAGGTTGACGGTTTGAACCCTGGCTGAGCTAGTCATACCAAAGACTTTAAAAATGATATATGCTGCTTCCTTGGTTGATGCTCATCATTTAAAAATGACGGCATACAGACAAACAAGCATGATAGTAATATCACAGGCTTTGATGGCCCTAATGGCCTCCTGCATCAAAGTTCCTTGTGAAGGAACTCGTATTACAAGGTGAGCAAGCTAACACTTAGCTATCCTTTGAGTTACCCAGCAAATTGGGAGAGTGCAAATGGATGAAGATTTATCAGAATATGGGTCCCAGCTCTAGTTTAATCAGCCAAGTATCGATTACATTCATGAAAAGTAACTGTGTGAACAGTGCTTTGTATTGCCGAGTAATTTTGCCCATTTGTCATTGAACTGTAAAAAGACAATGTGGTGCAGAAAGATCTTCTTTTATATTTTAACATTTTAATCATGTAATTTAGATGGACATCCAAGAGCACTGCTTAATTAAAGAAAAGTGGATCGAAAAGATGAATTAATCTCATTCTCACTGGTCATGCATTCTCAATGTCCCCCTCTTCCTAAAGATGAGATCAATGTGAAAAAATATTTCCCAATGAACCAGCAGTTCAGCAAAAGTAAAACCATATCTTTCTGTGGTTAAACACTTGAGGGATCTTGTACATCTGTTACTTGAAAGAACAAGGATCAGCAGTGGTGTACTGAGGGTGTCTGGTGCCTGGGGGGCAAAACATAATTTTGCTTCTCCCTACCCCCCTTCCACCTCCCTCCCCCAAATCCCCAACCCCACTTGCCATAGCCATAGAGAAACATGAAATTAAAATTTCAATCAACTGACGATTGGCCACTCCACTGGATTCAGAATGCTAAAACAAAGATGAAAGGAACACGAAATGTCAGTTCAAAAATTTATTCAATTCAGAGTGAGAGTGGATAATCCCCTGTTCAGGCTGTTCTGTCATCTTAATAAAAACAAGTCTGAAGACGACGATGGTTCACGAGCGGTATTTGACGATGTAGATTGTTTCAGGTAAGTCAAGGATGAGACAATGTGATAATGTTTGACAAGTTATAAAAAATGACACAACTGATGTGGTACGAGTGACGGGTTATTAGCTGCAAAATGTCGAAAACCCGGTTTCGTTCAACAACTTTCAAAATTTGACCTTTGCGTAACCTTTAAGGTCACAAAACAATGTTGTGGACATTAAAATAAGGAAACAGGATACGTGCTATAGCTTATTGGAGTTTAGTTGTCAAAAACCGTTCGATTCCACAACTTTGAAAATTGACTTTGCCTTTAGGTCAAAGGTACGTTCATTCCACAACTTTGAAAATTTGACCTTTGTGGCCTTTAAAGGTCAAAGGTAAGGATTATGACCTTTGGTGCAAAACTTCTCTGGAAATCTTCCAGGAACATATAACGTCATATAGCTATATGGCATTTCCACTCCTCGGATTATCCATACTTTGATGAAATCAGCGTAAAAACAAACTTGAAGGGGGCGCCACGGGCAAGGTGTTCGAGATAGAGCAAAATGGTTTCAAGACTTTAGGTGGGGAATGACCTCAGGATTATGCATAAAGATATTGTCATCCAGCTCTCAAAATTTGGGCGGTCGTATGATTTTTTACTCAAAATTCAAATTTTTAAGTTCTTGACCTTGGGACGAAAATGAAAAATCGGACAACGACAAGTTTTAGATAATTCATTTTGCTATTCAAATACCGAAGAACCATTCCATTCAGTAAATTCTCGAGGAGAAGATAGATTTTTAATCCCACTACCCCTTAAAAATGGCTATTTTTGGACGTGGCTCCGCCCACAATGGCAAGCGCGCCCTCACCAGGAAAACACAACTAGACTTGATATCGAACACATAACCAAGTTTCATCAAGATCGGATCAAAGTGCACGGAGTTATGCTCTGGACAGACAGACACACAGACAGACAGACAGACAGACAGACACAGACATAACGAATATAGTGGTCACTCTGGCTGGTGCTCGTGAACCAATAAAAAAAAAACATTTTATACTTTTCTTATTTTGATCTGGTGTTGATAAATTGGTGCAGTGTTGATGTGACGTAGGCATGATGGGCTGAATGGCCTCCACCTGTGTCTAGTTTCCTTGTGTTCTCGATGATGTGATGCGTCGACGTAGCGAATCTGCTGCCAAGAAACGGTGACTTAAGAAGGTTCATGATCATGTGGTTCACTTTTATCGGGACACATTGATTGGAGAAAGTTCTTGATCCCGTGCGTCCCGTGCATAGCATTGGTACCTCTCGAGTGTTTTACAGTACTTTTAATAAACTAGTGGGTACATTGGGACAAATTTTCTTTGGGCTTCATAGCCTTGTGGCATACCGGCCTGCTGTACTTGCTGAGCATTGGCTTGCCATTCACCAAGCCCAGATGAGTTTGTCCCAGGGTGGAGATTATACGTTCGTTATTGTTGTTGCCAAATTATAGTACTATTATTATTCTTGATAATGTTATTCGTATTAATTAATATATGCTCTGTTACCATGTCATCATTATTTTTGTTATTTATTTTGTAAATAGAATGCCATGGTGTGGAAGGACCGATTGAGCTGCTCTATACACCTCAACATGGCGTGTGTTTAAAACATGGGAATTCTTCTGAGTTCTTTGTAGTTAATTAGCCTAATCAACTCAGGAGATCATGATGATCATTTTGGTGTATCACATTCTGCATCAGAACACTCCAGTAGAACTCCACAAGAAACATGCCTCACACACACACACACACACACCTTAGTTAGCGGTTCATATAACAGGTATTCATGTACGATAAATATAAACTAAATGTGTACTTTAAAGATCCTCTGAAAGTTCAGAAGCGTACTCACACAACAAAGGTGTTCGATGGAAGATTTTCTCAGCTCGTGTCAGTAAGATTGTTCCGTGATAATTCTGATAAATTGATATACTGTACTGTGATTTCAAAATTT
>CM068966.1:40823839-40840147 GCA_035128595.1 Eptatretus atami
GAGGGGGTTCAGGAGAATCTGGAATGAAAAAGGGGGTTCAGGAGCATCTGGAATGAAAAAAAGAAGGGGTTGTGAGTGTCTCGTCTGGAGCGGACCTTCCGCGAGAGCGCTTACAGAGGAGTAAGATGCATTCTAAGCTGAGAGGTACTCGGGAAAGCAGACAAGCATACTCGAAAGTTAGTTGTTTTTTTTGTCGTGTGTACCAAACCATTTTTGCTGGCACTCATTGGAGAACCAAATATAAATCATTGTGTGAACCCCTGTTTCGTAGATCAAACACTGAAAAACAAGGGATTTCCTGAGGCACGATATCTCTGCTGGTATACTAACATTTGATGTCACATTATCACGCATTACACAAACATCTTGTTGATGCATCATTTTATGAGAATAACTAAAACTGGTTGTGAATTTGACGTCCCCTTACCCCGCCCTGGAACCCGGTGGCAGATGCCCTCCTCCGCGCCCCGTCAGTACACCACTGCAAGGATGATAGCATATTATCAACAAACAGACGCAGTATAATAATGGGATTTGCACCTGCGATCCTAGCATTATGAGTCGAGATTGCGGATGGAAACGGCCTTTTGAACGGCTGTGCCAGGTTTGAAATGGTGCCCTTTTCAACGAACGCTGGGTGAAATGACCGCTGCTCCACCATTAATCTCGAATGAAATCTCGATTACATGGCACAGGATGCGGAGTGGTTGGCTTGGCAATTATTATTTTCGTATACAATTTACTGAGGCCATGCATTTCACAGGCCTGGTAGGACTGTTTACTCTTGGAGCAGCCTTGGAGGAATCGGTGAAGGATAAAATGTTAAGATTAAGGAGAGACTGGCAGGATATCTTACAGGTATGCGCACACGCCTTCGAGCCATCGAGCCTGGGTTTGAATATCGACACAGCTATAAAGTGTCACCGGTGGTGATGCATGAACATGTGTGCCATCCATCGAAATGACATTAAACCGGAGGACCCGTCTGTCGGCACCGGTTGTTAGTGGATTTCAAATATCCCACGGTGCCGGTTGCGGACAGTGGGGTGAGTTATCCCCGGCACCTTTAACAAATTATAGATTCCTGCCCATAATTGTCGGCTTCGATCGAAGAACATCGGCCCGATTCAGCCGGTTCGTGAAAGACTTGATCCAAAAAATGCCACCCAGTAGATCCCACACAAAGGTGGTAATCATTCTGTATTTTGTGGCCGTTAATGTAACAAGATGTAGTAAGATTAAGTAGGAATTGAAGTTTCTATTACAGATGTAAAAATTTCATTTCCCCTCGATGCTCCCGTTTAATCAGGCATTCCCTTCCATTCCCTCCCTTTTCATTCCACTGTCATTCCTTATGAATAAGTCTTTTCTCAAACTTACGTGTGTGTGTTTTGTGAGTAAATGGCTTCCTCCTTTGATTATATTGTTACGGCTGTGGAAATTCGCAATACACCAATAAGGGTCCTTAGATCAGTTATGACGATAAGTATGTGTGTAGTTATATTTCCCCACCGTTGTTTAGAGGGAATTTCCGTGTTCACCGGGCTGCGGGGCCTTACCCTACCCGGATGCTCCTTGGTCATTGTGGATAAGATGAAAAGGGTGCGCGAAGCACTCTCCTGATCGTCTTTTCGGGTGCGGAAAGGAACGCATTCACAGCGGCAGCGCACGGACGTCGTGGTAGAAAGTGCGATGCGTTGGTGGGAGTTGGTTGTTGGCGGAGGCGTCGTTTTGAGCTAAGGCCGGTGACTGAAGTCTGATGTTTGTTGGGTGGGAGTTGTGAGGTAAAGAGCTTCGCGTAAGGTGGTTGCCTTGGTTTGTTTAGCTTGTTGGGGGATTATTGGTCCAAATAACGACTAGAGAAAAGCAAAAGGAACTTAACCTCTTAAAGATCACAATCCCTGTGACAAACGGAAATTCCCTTCTAAACAACGGTGCCTTGGGGCTAACTATACACTTGTACTCAGACAATACCTCATACGTGGACTGATGGTGTTTGCCGAATGTTTCCACAGCCGCCAACCATTAGTATACACCACTTATATATCCTTGTATATACACATACATATATTATATATATATATAACTACACACCTTTATATATATATATTACTTATTATATATTCTATATATATCATATATATTACACATACTATATTATATATATATATATATATTATATATACACACTACTATATATATATAATATATATTAATATATATATACACCACATACATTTATAATATATATATATACACATACATATATATACATTATATATACAAACCATTACATATATATAAACATATATATATACACATACATATATTATATACAATATAATATAATATATAGTATTACAGTAATGAAAACAAAACGTATTTTATTGATTATACAAGCATATCAATAATAACAGACCCAATTAATAAACATTTGCATTCCTCAATGTTGAAACTGTTTGCCCCCGGCGTTCACACACTGGTATAATACTGTATATCCTTACTGTATACCTACTTTTTGCAGCCCCCTGTATATTATATATATATATATATATATATATATATTTTTAAATTGTTTTGTACCAGACAAAAATGCCTCCATCACCTTTCAAGCAGTTAAACCCAAAGCCTTGCTTTGCCTGAGTGGACATCAAAATCAGCCAGTCGTATCCCAGCGAACATTTAACACTCCCTCCATGGACACTCAAACACAGCAGGGCGCTCGGCCCACGTCCCTTGCCGAGGCACTACCGGTGTAATTGATGCCGTTCCGGGGCGGGTGCGGAGAAATGCCGATCTAAGGCACAGCAAGGATTCATTAACAACACTCTGGCAAGCCCTATATGGTTCACACTAGAAAATGTGTTTGTTGCATTTTGCCAAAAAACAAATGAACGTTTCCCCAACGGTCGTCTTGGCTGAAAAACAACGCATGCTGTCGTTTACGGAGTGTCGGTAATGCAGACAACACTCATAGTCTAAACTTATAAACAATGATAAAATAATCAAACTCACAGAGATGAATGACAGAAATAAACAAGTCAGAGAAACAGACTATAGAGATGTGGAATTGGGATACAGATGTCAATAAAAGTACGAGCACAAAAATTGAAATCCATATATGCTTTTCGGAATGACCATTACTGCGTTACATGAACCTCAAATACACAGTGTTGATGGATGGACATAGCTTAATGGAATGTGAAAACGTTCAATGGAAACAAGTAGGCTGAATCATACCTCACCCCACTTTAACTGCAAAGCTAATCTCGCCTCAAATCACACACAAGGTTCATGCAGACTCAAAAGTGGTCCAAAGATTCAAAGTGGCCTGTAAAGTATTCACCCGCTCCCCTCGCTCCCAAAGTTTTCACATTTGCATGCCACCTGAACTTATTACTTGATGCCTGTGAATCAAAATTAAATATAGAGTCTTCCTGAACTACTCCAATAATGATAAAAGCGCAAAAATGCAGAAAAAATGTTAATAAGTTTGATTAAAAGATGGAAAATTGATGATTCTCCAGTTGCATAAGTATTCAACCGTTGTTTCTGAACCCTCACTATAATTCGTGTGTGCGCGTGTTGTGTGCGTGCGTGCTTGTTGTGTGGTTGGCCTGCGTGTGCTGAATGTTAGTCATGCTACTCCTCCACAGTGTCTGTTGTGATTACATCCAGACTTGCTACATAGGATCAGGCATGACCCCAATTAATGATATGCGGGATGTTGAATTACCCATCCGTGGGGAGTACCTCCTGTCAGCTACCCATTGCACGGGCAGCTTCACCAGATGACGCGATTGGAGCAAAGCCTTCGGGACTCCCAATCTTGATGAGAGGAAGGAAAAACTACGGGTAACCTTCCTGAGGTCACATTGGGGGGTAGTGTGTGTGGGGTGGTGTTGAGTGTCGTCCACCAGGTCGCGGTCAACATGGGTTAACCTGAGGCGTTCCCTCCAGGTGGTGTGCCTGGAATTCCTATCCGTAAGAGAGGATGATCATCTGTCTCTGTTATTATTTGGGTCAAGCGTTTGGACATCGGTATCACAGCACTCTCTGATGTTTGGAGACCGGATTGCAGTGGGCATCATGCGGGTGGTTACACCTACTATTGGTCTGGTCGCTTCTGATTGCGTTACAATGCCCAAGGAACGTAGCTGTGTCCAATAGCTGGATTTCCAATGAATAATTGAGGGTACACCGGGTCAACGACGATATTATGAGACTAAGGGATTCACACTCTGGGTGTTCATTTCCCTGGTCGCTGTATGTTCTCAACTGAGGCGAGTCGGTCATGAAGTGACACATTCTATGCCATGCTTCAAGTCCAGGTTGATCAGTGCCCCAGGCGGGATACTTCACAAGTCTTGGGGGATTGTTTCAACACCGACTTAACTGAAAAGGATGGTTATGAGACATTGTGTCCCATGGGTCTGGAACTGTAAACAGAATAAGCACTAAGTTCCTTGACTTTGCAAAGAAGTCAGGACTTTGGTGGCTGGTTTCATGTTTCAGCACCCCACCGACTCATCACTGCACTGGTTTCCAATGCTGGTGGTGTTCCAAAGGAGGATTGAGCATGTCCTCGTTGATGGTCACTGGAGGATGATCAGAACTGCAGCGTTCTACTTGGAAGTGCTCATTTCCTCAACCACCGACAGAGGCTTATTGTAGCAACTCTAATGTTGCAACCTTAAACCAGGGATGGTACCATCCCAGGCCTAGGCTGGATGTTGGCAAGGCTCCAAGGATTGAGAGGGTGAGCTGAGAGGAGTTTTGCCGAACCAAAGCTGAGTGGAGATTTGGGGGTCTGATTGCTTTCGGGATCCTGAGAATTGTTGGCAGTGCTTCAAGACCAAACGTCCTTGATTTGCCAGTGGATGTCTTGAAACTCATCGTACGGCGAAGAAAATTTTTTTCTCTCAAGGACATGGGATACCCTTTAACCAGAGTCACAGGGCCAGGCTGAATGACAGAAGCTGAGCTTTCAGGGAGCTGAGGCGTAAAACTGTTACCTGCCGCTAATGGCTGGGACAAGGACGGCCTTTGTGCGAGCAATCTGTGAGGGGAGGAGCATCATCTGGGTCGTCAATGATTCTCGCCTGCTTACAGGGGAATTGTGCATTGCGTTCGTTGAAGGCCGCATCCCTCGCGTTGTTACTGTAGTTAGAGCAGGAGATGTGGTAGGCTCTTGACAGAGGAGTCTGAATTGAAGTTCCTACTGGGCAGGTCTACTTCTCAAGGTTCTTTGAGTAAGCGCCCTCAAGGTTCTGAATGAGGAGTCGGAACCGCTGGAATTACGGGTTTCCTGGGTCATAAAGGGAAACCAATTCCAGGCTTCAATGACATCTTGGATGCTGTGTCCTGACTGTTGCCGTTTGTGCTGAGAATGTTGAGGTTCAGGCAGAGATTCACTTGACCTTTGGCAATGATATTCATGTCTCTTGCCCTGGATGTGAGCAGATGTCAAACAGACGATCTGGGCGGTCCTGGGAGTCATGGATTCGCACTGATCATGGAGGCTTGGCGACTGTCGTAGTCCTGTGCGGAGGATGAAAGTCTGACTTTAGGTCCTTGGTGCTTAGTCTTTGTCTAGGAGTGAGATTGGACTTGACGGGGACTGAGATCGACCTAATTCTTCATTTGTACCAGTCTTCTCCGGAGAAATCGCTTGCTCATCGTTGGTACGAGACTTTGTTCAATGAGCGGTTGCTGAGAGGAGACTCAAATGATATTTGTTACCTTGCATAGTCCGTGAGCATCAGTTGGCCGCTGTCTGGACATGTGGTCGTTTCCTTACGCTCTGATCCTGCTACCAGATTCTCTCAGCTAGAGAAGCCTCGTGAGTGGACGAGGCAATTGGGCTGACCCATTGCCTCGTGGTTGCAGCAGGATGATCGGCACTTAAGGAGATGGGGTGGGCCAGGCATCGGCCTGGGTATGGCCAGACGGAGGCGGCCTGGCTTGTATCAGTTGGGAAAGTGGACGCAGCGTATGCGCTCCTCTGGCACATGCTCCCATTATCCTCACCTGCCTCTGAATGGCTTAGTTGGGGAAAGGCAGATTAATAGAAGAAATTTCGTTGTGTGGGTGTGTGCGTGCTGCGTTATAAAGTTTTTTTTATTTTTTTTTTTCCTTTTTCCCCCATTCCTTTCATGTAAATTTTGGGTTGTCCCAGAAGCCCCAAAGTCATACTATCTATCGTCATTTTCATTCCAGAGAGTGACGACTTATGCAAACAGAAATTTTACATCATTGCATCACTGAATTTGGGAAATCAACTATTTTTCAGATGAAAAAGTCAAAGCGTCAACTCAAGGTCAAACTTTCTAAAATCATCAATTTTTATCTGAAAAATTGTCAATTTTCATCCGATTGACTTGAAGTTAAAAAGAATCGCTAGTACATTTACTGAATTTGGGAACCTAATATTTGAATCAAAAAGTCACTCAAGATCAAACTTTCAAAAATCAATTTTCAAACTGAAAAATATCATCAGACTTACATCCTTTGCAAGTTGAAGTTTGAATAGGATTTGTAGATATCACTGAATTGTTGAAAGCTAACATTTTTGAGTCAAAAGCGTAACGTCTCAACTCAAGGTCAAAACCTTCTAAATATCATCAATTTCAATCTGAACAAATAATACAATTTTCATCCGGGAATTGACCTGAGCTTTGATTTCAAAGAGGTTGTCAATTTTTAATCTTAAGAAGTGGACTATAAGATACATTTGATTTGAGGATCCATGGCAAATTTTGTACGCAGTGGGCTGCGGTTTATCTTTGCATAATATTTCAAGCGCCCTGCTACGACATCTTTTTCTTGTTGTTCCTGTCTGCACAGAACTTTTGTGTTTTTCCTTTGCAACGTTTGCCGGATTGACCCCAAATCCTTCAACATCAGGAACGACTACTCATGCCAGAAATGTTTCATGATTTTATGTATGTTATAAGCTCCACATGGTGTGGCAGCATGTTGAATTAAAAGGAGTTCGACTCTGCTTCTCAAAATCCGCACCACAGTGGAAAACTTCAAACCTTAGGCACATAGGCAAGTACTCTCCCATGGGAATACAAGTTGCAACTTTTTTGACAATATTATTACTTCCACCACGAAGGTGATGGAGGCTCTGCATGCATTCACCCCTGTTGTTTTAATGGTACCTCGGACTCTGAAGGAAGGACGGTATGGACTACCGCGACTGACAGAACCTGACATCGCTTATTGGCATTTAAAGCTCATCTCAACTCAATCATAGGACAAGCTAGAAAATTGTGGACCAATATTATTTTCATGAACAACAGATTCGATGTTGGTTCAGGTCTAGATTCAAATCCGACTTTCTGCTGGGATACAAACCTCAAACTGTCAGTCCTGGTGGAGTATGAGCTCTACCAAGTGCCAAATGTAGTTTTATCTTTTAACTGTATATTTTCGTTGCTGAAAATATCCTACCCAAACAAACTCCCCAGCGAACGTACCCTTATTTAATCATAGAATTTCTCATGCTTAAAAATGAAAAATCCGCTTCTAGTCGATTTTGATTTGTCACACTTTCCAGGAATCGTACCTTCGTCCAACGTAAGGTGAGGATTTCTATACTTTTAGGCGGTTAAATGGGATTCAAAGAAACCGATATTTATCAAGAGGCATGAGAGTCATTACCAAGATTTGTACCAAATGTCTAACATCGTCCATAGTGATGCGCCTGCGATCAAGGATCCTCATCAGTAACACCAGCGAATGCATTCTAGCGACTTTTGTAATGGCATTCCTGCTGAGTAAGTGGGTTGCGTTCCTAGGTTACTTGCTGTACATGGTGCCAGTGTCCCCCCCAAGGAATGCAGTCAACAAGTCGGGAATTCATGTTTTTTGCCTTTGTTGTTGTCCGCTTTACAAAAAGGATGCCATTGAGTTTAGCAACATCTGTGGCTGGATCACAGTGACATATTTACTCGGGGCTAGCAAAAAATAGCCTCTGAGATATGCCACTTTACTGGCCTCTGATGCCTGTTCAACCTGGGATCAACCATTCCTTCACCCAGCTATAAAACTGGCCATCGGCCTTGTTACACAGGCAGGTGTGTGATTCATCAATGTGTGTGTTTGGTACCTGTGTTGTATATGTTCATCCCTTGGATTGAAGATAAACCTGTGGCTAGTCCCAATCTTACTGGCCATTAGTTGATGCACGGTTAAAGATCCCACGTCCTTGCCTTCACAAAGGCAGTGTGAACTATCCACCTAGGGACTGTAAACCAAATTCACAATTCCTGCTTCCAACTCTGCAGTTAGGCACATGCATAATGCGACACAGCTACACTCTCAGCAATGCATTACTGCCTTGCAATCATGTGTTGCATACAAAAGAAGAAAAGCAGGACAATGCCTGTTCTTAACTCGATTTTGCGCTTGTGCTACCTGACCTACCTCGTGTCACCGCAATGCAATCTACGGCGATGAGCTAGGTCTCCCATTCTTTAGTAGAGATTTCATGATGTGATACCATACCAATCACCAAAGTGCACTTTCATAACACTTCACCTGAATAAAAAAAGATACCTTTAACAGCAACCTAGATGCAATCTATGATTATCCATATCCATCATGCCTCTGTTGTGCATGTATTAGTGGCACAAGTGGCATATGACATGGATTTGTAAAACCTAATAAAAATAAAATTCTCCTCGGCCACTGGCAGTTTGAATAAATCCTCAATCCATTGAAAAAAAACTCTCGTTTTGGTAAGCTGTTGCCACACCATCAAAACAAAAAAGCACGTGTTTGTCATTTGCAATAAAAATATCTGAAATTATGCCAAGTATGAAAATCTCTGAGCAGATGATTTTTTTTTTCAAATTCAACACAGAAGGAAGAATTATAGGCCAATTTAGCCACGATTATGAACAACTGTGAAACACAAATCTTTTTATCCAAAGTCTACGTCTTCACATCGACCTTCAATGACTTCGTTAGGTATTTTGATATCCGAACTTCACCTTTCGCTCACAAGTTTGGGCACGTATTATCAGTTACATGGTAGATTGGCACAAAAATCAAACTGGCGGTAAAGAGGAGAATTGGTACAATGGAAGTAGGACTGGAATGCCAGGAGAAGCGTAAGATCACAACATGTCTTTGGCAGTAGCATGCTTCCGTTTCCTACTGGGGCATAGTTTGATCACCTGATCGAGGATCGGTATCTGAACGTCTGAACTGCTTGCATTGTGCATGAATTGTGTCCATTTTTTTGTATCCATAGTCAAGGCTAGGGAGAGCTAAAACACAGAACAAATTCAGGACACAACATAAACAAAAGGGACATCAGGAGAAGGGCGGAAATCATCCAACATCAGGGCAGATGGAGAAAATAGTTATGGAGACGGAACACCAAGGCGATGCCAGGTTTAATGATGACGATGTAGTGGCTAGTATGTAAGGGACGCTGTGGACAATATGGATACAGATAGCAAAATTTGGGAGGGTGCGGTGGTTTTAATTGATGGAGAAAAGATTCGATTGCGTCTGGCACCTGTCGGCACGGACTTGATATGGTTCGCCTCTCTCTGGTCCTCTGTCTCTTCTTCGTGGAACACCGCTATCTTGCTAAGACCTGCGACGAAGACATGATGGATTGCCACGAGTTAGGCTATGGAATGGTGGTTACACGAGCAGCGAAAAGAGAGTCTCATTACTTGCAGTGGAGGTGAGAAGGTGGCTCTCGTACTCTCTCGTGCCTAGTGTTCTCATTGAGTCTAACGGTGCTTCTGTCTTCTTGGTCATGTGCGATGTGTGAATTCTTACAGCATTAGCTGCTGCGTCTGGCTCTCTGATCTGTCGATGCTCTGGTGTTTCGGTACACTCCTCTCGTGCATCGGTATGTATGGCATTGAGTCTCTCTCCTCTGTTACAGAGACTGCTAGGTACAAGCGAGGAGTGAATGTAATACTACATCTGACGCCACCTTACTCCCCGACGCTCACCTGCTCCCTCTCTCTCGTTTGGGATCGTCTCATGCGTAAGTTTGGTCTCTCTGGATCTTCATCGGCCCTAGTATCCAATCTATCTTTATCATGAGAGATTCCGATATGCATATCTGATAGGCTCTGGTGTCTTCCACGTCTCCGGCATCTAATGCCTGCCTGTTAAGCTCATGCCGTTTGGGTCTCTCTTCCTACCCCCTGTCTCTCCTGTCTCCTCTGCTTGGCTGGCCTGTCCGTCTCCACCCAATCCCATGACGCTGCGCACCACATGGCGAGTACCTCTCACAAGTCCACGTCATGCTCGCAGGAAGCCATCATCTCCTACTCTCTTACAATACTACTCACAGTGTTCACGCCATACTGCCTATCTGTAACTATGTCGCATCGTCTGCGCATCTGAGTCTCTCTCGGTGGCCTCCTCCCTGAACCGTCGTCCTAGTTCCTTATCTTCCGACTTGATGGCCTCCCTGTCATTGAACCTCGAGTGTTCACCGATGTTTTCTGGCTGTATCCCAGCACCGATTAGCGCCATGTCTCTGCACCCTTCAGAATCTCACATATTGCTACATACCTACGCATCGTTCCCAAACCTCTATTCATCTTACCTCCTGTCCTTGACGACACCACCGCCCAACTCGTGTCCCTTCCATCCTATCTGCTCCAGTAGTATTCACTCCTCATCACTTTGTCGTACATGATATCGTGTGTCCTCCATCTTAGCCATACCCTGTCATCTACCGTGTCCTCTGGCTGCCCGCTACTCACACCTCAAGTGGCCTAAGCACCTAATCTACGTTAATACCACTAATGATTCTTCGCCAACCTCTCACCACCGTGATCTCTTCACCCATCAATCTTATCCAATGGTCTAATATGCCTACCTGAGCCACTCACGCCGATACATATCCAGCGCTGCATAATATTCAATTCAAATCACTATCCCGCAAACTATTTTGAAGAATACTTCTGTCTCATCTAGACCAGAGCAATACTCAACGGGGGGTGAAAAACAATGAAGTGTGAATCATAAGATGTCCACATTACGATACTGTGGCAGTATGGGTTAAATTAGTAGACGGTATAAAGTTGTCACTGATATAACCTATTTGAAGATTATTCTGTTGTTGCGGTCGTTCGTGGCTGGGGCACCATAACAATCATCGCTCCCGGTGCGAAACTCGAAAGCAATACAGACGTGTCTTCAGATGGAAGACTATATATACCGTCGGTAGGCCAAATAATGTAAAGACATGATACTGGTAGGGTGCCTAGACGTGACAACCCATGCCCACGAATATCTATGAACAGGCACTCGTTCACCTGTGTGTTCCATAGCGGCCAGCAAAGGTAGTTACACAATATCAACAGGCCATCAGAATAAACTTCTTACCACAGCCCACCCAGACTCAGTTTGCAGTGCGAGCATAGAGGAAGAAGTGCAATCTTGTGTCTGAGCACCACATAACAACACTCGCCTCCTATCACATCGGCCTCTGTCCATGCAATTTGTTCTAATCGTATGACCAATACACGTAACGATGCCATGCCACATTTTAGTACCCCAGATCAACGGTATGGCATTTGGCTGAAGAGCCCATGAGGTGGAAACGCAATGATGATGTGAACAATGCCACCATGTGGCCATAAGTTCAATCCTATGATATGTCCACGATAAATATCGCGCACGAGAAGACAACTATTAATGCGTGAGCTTATATGACAGGATAGCTTACCCAATAGACACGTGCTCAGTATAGCAGCCGCAACCTCATGCTAGATCATGATAAGCGGAATAGCCACTGTACTAAAAGAGTTTCACCATTCATCTTTCAGATCGACCTTTCACCAAATCGTGAGTGCACGCCACACACACACACAACACACACACACACACAACACAGTGCAACAAGCAAGTCAACCACACAGTTGTTTTGCACAAGTCTGTTCCTCATACACAAATATAAGTGTATATTAACTTAAATCAAACTGATACAGACCATTCCTTGATAGCCAGAGTCTTTATTAAACACCCATTTAATATAGATATGACCGTGGTAAATTGGGAACAACGCTCTGTGTAAGACCAACACAACAAAGACGCCACGATCACCCTCTCTCACTGTCTTCAACGTGATATAGTACTTGTAAAATGAAAAGTCAGGCATCGCATTCACACAAGGTCTCCGTAACCATCCCCACTTGATATGCTGAGGATGAATTGCGTGGCCACTGTGAGTAGTGATAGTAGCTCCCAGTAACTCCTACCACTTATTGACCAGCCAATCAGAGCACAAATGACTCCTTACTTAATAGTGTTGTCCGGTCCAAACGTTTCGTCATCATCGGACGTTGATGGTTCCAAATGAACGGCCGTGTAGCGGCAATTACTATAGTGTCTGTATAAGCTTGCATGCGAATTCCTGACTCCGATCATATGTCGAAGTGTGTTGCAATCCTGTCAGTCATACCAACCCACGTCTGTGAGTGCTCCATAACTCTGCGCGTGATTTGTCCTTCATACGAAGCCAAGATTATACCACACCATAGCGTGAGCCTGAGTGACTTTGACAGCAGGGCTCCATTCTGCTCTCCAGTCGAAGATAACCCCACGGCATCTCGCAGAAAAGATCCATAGGACATTAAAGCCACACTGCGAGCAACTGTCTGAACGATGAGCTCTTTAAGGATCCAACGTTCACTCACATGCTTCGCGCGGCACGAGTCAGAGTTGTCTCCCAGAGCACGAATAACAACCTAACAGTCGATCACCTGCGGCCAAATAGTAACCACTCGCGAGATATAACTATCCAGTTACGTCGAGGTCCGCGAAGTCTGTTCATCTGTTTTATTAGTCCACTTACTAGGTGACGTGAAAGACTGAAAATTTAGGAGGAAGAGACTTTCTGCCAAATTAATCTATCAAACCATCGTGGCAAGCTTTGCATTCTTAAAAAGCAACTTAACAGATCAGGTCTATTGTTAAACACACAAACAATTTTAAGCTGGTGGTCTGTGAAACAACAAATAAATAATCATTAAAGACAAGAGCTATTTCATTTTATTACCTCCACACTAATATAAATGCTTACTCAGTAATGTCACTCCCTTTCATGTCCTCTGAGTCCTGGCGTGCTGAGATGATACCGTAAATCTGAAGAAATATGTCGGAAAGGTGGGATTCGGTGGCGCCGATATTGACTTTGCACAGTGCTAATCTTCTGGAATATCGGACCGCTAGCGAAGTTCGTCTAATACATTTGGCCGATGCCAAGAATTCGCGCAATGTCCGGATGGGCACTCCGCCTCAAAGTGTTCTATTCCATCGTTAAGAACTGATTCCCTCTCGAGACTCCATATACGAACGGATGGAGATTCCAAAACCACCAAGGTGTTGTATGTGGTCATGTTCCATCAGAGTCCTCCGTTAACACGGGTCCGCCAGCAGCGGATAACGAATTCCGTCAATCATAACTGCACATACTGACTCTTGACACAGTTTTTACGCCAGCGGATGACCACTCACAATACGAATGCAACGCGCTCCGTCGCCCTACTCACAACATGGTGGGATAGAGTGGATGGTTTTGCCATGATCTCCGGGCTGCCCTACACCCCTCATAGCGACGGCCCAGTGCAGGACCTGTTCCCCGTCTATACGAAGCGAAATCCATCCAACTTCCCAATGACCTAACCGATGTGTAGCCGGATTACATGCGCATGACGACCACTTACAGTCCCGCCTGTGGTCCCAAGAACAATGTAGTCGTAGAGTTAATGATATTTGAAAAATTCTCGTGGAATGACTTATAACAAAAACTTGGTGGATTGATGTTGGTCAGGTGACATGAACAAGCAGATTGATTTTGGTTCAGAAATCCGACTATCAAGTGAGGATGCAAACGTAAAATTGTTCAGCCCTGGCAGAGGTATGCGCTCTACGCAGTGCCGTTCTAGTATTGAAAAGGGTCTTCAATACGTTTGAATATCTATTTGTTCGTTCCTCCACCACAAGTTTCAATTGTAAGCCGCTTATACCATATCATAAACTTCCCCACCAATTCCTTTCATCCGCACCCTTTCATTCCACACATGTTTACCTGTGGACTTCTTCTAAATTCCCGTATTGCTCGTCACCTTCACAGCACAACCCACACCCACATACCAAAAAGCAAAGCACATTTGCTTCCAGAAACAAATGTAAAACAAAACATGTCCCGACTGGAATCGGTTTGACGCCTTGGCGGGACAAGTGGTAAAAAGAAAGCTCAGAGCCGCTCGACTTACTGTACTTTGAAAAATGACACGTGAGGCAAACTGGCCAAAAATATATGAATTGAAAAACTGTGAAATGAAATCATGACCAATTGAATTGACATTAGAACCTTGAGAAAGTTCTACCACATCCAGGGATTATGCAGCCAATTAAGGATAGCAAATGACACCACAGGCAACATGCAAACGCCGTCATTAGCCATATTGGCCATCCACCGATACTGTTAAACTAACAGTCCCTTGGTTTATTAGGAACTGTGACATATATATATATATATATATATAATATACTATATATATATATTAACAAACTTCTGAAATGAAGAGGGCTTGAAACGAGGCCTGCATCAGCGCTATTCTCGAAGAAATCCTGGATGCATTTCAAGGACATTGCAATTGCACGCCAGCACCGAGCAAGCCGGGGAAGCTCCCAGTGCATGTCCAAGGATGCCAGCATCCCAGTGGATTGGACGCTACAGGAAACGTCGTTGCTGTGTGTGTTTAATAAACATAATGGTGCTCAAAACCCATTTTTGCATAAGATGACTCAGAAATCGAGTTTGAAAAATGTGCGAAATAGTTTTGGACAAAAGTGGCTGCGACCAAAAAAACTTTGTGTCAACTTTCCAAACAAGGTGTCAAATGCATTCAAACAATGGGATGTCGCGAACTTCAAATACCCTCCCTTCGGCGCCCATGAGATCACCAGACACAATTAACCCAAGGGTACACCAACAGGTGAAGGAACCATTCTCACTTGCTCAGCCACACACGAGTGAAATGTTGGTTCTTTGCAGTCACCTCGTTCCAGTCAAGGTGTAGTTAAATTATCCGCAACACTTGGCTCAATGACTACCATTCATTAGAAAGTGGTGGCTGGTGCCCCATCTGGCGGTGATTCTAAGGTTCATGCAAGGGACTTGAAGAATCATTGCAAACTTCGCGAATTTTGAAAACAATTTCTTCCATAGCTGATTAATACATAAAGTAAAATAAAAACTTTGCATCGGGGTCTCTTTCGATTGCCAGTAATTACTGGCGATAATAAAAATAAAATAGCCAGAAATAAGTTCTGAGTGCGGTGGCACGAGTGGCCGGAGGCTTCAGCTGAGCCAAACAGGGATAGTGTCCCTTTCCAATGCTCCTGGCGCATGCCAAGTCAATCGATGAATGACAGCTGCCTGTAAACTTCAAGCATTGTCCGTTCATACGGTCGCCTAGCAATCTTCTCAATGTTTCTGCGAGTGGGTAGAGATGTGGAGGTGAGCGCTGCTATTAACAGACAGTGCTCTGTAAGCAAAAAATGCAATACGCCTGTGAAGGGAAATTTGCTTTTTTGAGGTCACCAGGAGGTTCCCTGCTAATGGCTCGCCCGGCTGACATCACACATTTTCGGGACACCAAGTGGCGGCAAAACAAGTTGTCCTCTTTCAGGCATGTTTTTTGATATCTAAATCATCATTCCATGTTCCCTAACCTTTCCAAGATTCATCAACCCACATTGATTTTTGCATGGACTCAGCCATAGGCATGGTGTGGCAAGAAGAAGCCGACCTTACAGTTATGTAACAGCCACATATGGTTTTGACACCATCTGTGACGTGAAAAACTTAGAATCGCGTTATCCTTCCGGCTTTCAAGAATCAAAATACATGCATGTATCATACCTGTTTGAAGATGCTACGATGGTCATATAATTCAGTCGTACAGATATTACAGCCTAAAGCTTTAATTAAAATTAATAAAAATGAGGTTCAATTACAAGGGAACTTAAAACAGTAGGATTACCGATTCAGGCCCATCAAGCCTGCACAATGGCTGCCAACCTATGGGCCGTTTTGTTTCCGTGATCTATCCTTTTTAAAGCCGAGCTTCAAAGCAAGGAAGCAGCACGTTAACATTTTTACATGACTCAGCCATCGCCCCGTTCAAATGGCTGACCATCCACAATCAGAGTGGATGCTCCAACATGAAACTCCACCAAGTCTTGGTATACAATATGAAAATACATTTTGTATTCAAAAAATTCAACAGGATAATACACAGAATT
>CM068966.1:40847699-40863141 GCA_035128595.1 Eptatretus atami
ATGCGCATGTGATTGCGTCCAAAATAGACATAGTAAAGAAAAACGGCTAACTCAAATCACAAGCCCTGTCCACAGGGGATAATTCCATTAACAACGGGAAATTAACTAACACCGACTATCGCATAACTAACTAAGAACCATATGGTTCTCGAATTTCCACAGCCGAACAAATATTATCTTGAACACCAGAGCTCGTATACATCTGGACATTTCTAAATCCACATTCTAACTTGATTGTTCTTTTAAAGAATTATTTACATAGCTTCTAAGCAGAGTCTTACTTATATTCAACTTCACTGCATCAGTCAAGCTCTTTACTACTTTAATATTACATGTATTCTTCCCACACAGAGGAGAATTAATATTTCATTACAAATGGATTTAAATACTTAAAAACATCATATCATATTTGATACATTTATTCAGGGATTGATATATTGTGTTATTTTAACTACAATTTTAATCAATCTCAATTATATTATCACCCCAAACCATAATGATAAAATGACACATGACAAAAGGAGCAAAACACTGCACTCCCCCTCAGCTATTGACAACAACATTAAAAAGCAATCCTGAACCAAAAACTAGTAAATCCTCACCACTCTCTTTCCCATTTCCTCCACCAACAATCCCTCCGCAAGTTAAAACCCATAATCCATATCTCTTCCTCACCATCCCCCGAGTATCATGTACTCCTCCTTCCTCCCTCTCTTCGCACCCGCAAAATGTGTTCGCCTTATAAAAGACATCCTTCCAGTATCCTGTTTTCACAATGGTCCAATTCTAAACCCATAACTAATCCCAAGCATTGTATTCCTCCAACTGTCACCGCCTTTCTCTATACAATGCTTCCTTACCCCAGATTCTACTCCTCCTCCTTCCTATCTTCTCCTCCTATCAGCACCGAACACCTTGTACCTCTACATCATGTCCTCAGTAACCTCCTCCTAAACTATGTCTCACTCACTGCAATATATATCGTACATTACCCGTATCTATTTCTGCTTCAAGGTCTGCCATCTCATGATTAACTCTCTGATGGAGAACTATATTCACTTTCCCTTCCTAAATTCTATTTAGTGCCTTTTACCTTACCTCCATCACAATTGCATCCATCCGTTCCATTCCTAATACCTTCCCCACCCTCCCTTACCTTAAAAAAGCCTGAATTCCTTCTCAATTCCCACCTGAAAACCTTGCCGCCCCCTTTTCATTTAACATACGACCATCATTCCGGAAACACTCCCTGTTCCCCGAAATATGCCCACCTAGCCAAAGTGTGTCAAGGGTCCGATGCTGGGAACCGCATCCTGACTTCAAAGCCCGCTCTTATCGTTAATAATACGTATGGGTTGTGGAACCGGCCTGTCTATCTTCCATGTCTGGGCAATAATGTATACTAGCATCCTGTATCCGCCTGATCAGAAAAAATGCGCGAAACCATCCAAGATTTGGGCCCAATAGCAAGGAGAGGCTTAGGGCAGCACCAACCTCTCAACCGCAGAGTCGTCCTAGTGATGGGATCCCAATCTGCTCTATTATTAGTTTAGTATATTCCTCCTTCCAGCCATTTTTTCGTCCTACAGCGTCTGCTTCATCATTTCTATATGTTTTTTCAAATGTTTGGGTGGATTATCCAGAAAACGTATTGACCTCACTAAACCCTCTTGCTTTCAGACCAATGTTGGTTCATAACTTTCACAACAGATAAAGAATTCTGCCTCACGGTGCACTCATTTATTCGAGATCAGATCCAAGATGTGCCGTTAAATCTCGTGGCAGTTTGCATTTGATAATACTTCGGCTATTTTACCATTTCCTCAGACATGTAACCAACTGAAAACTGTAGTCCACTTTTCATACATACCAATGGCCAGCCCTCCAACTCCTCAGCAATTTATTATTAAAACATTATAGACAATCGGGCCTTTACATTTTTCTCTTCAGCTTGCTTATGATAACCCAATACACAATAATCATTCTGTCGTGCAGTATTCAAGAGACCTTTCTCGATGTCTGAAGGACGACTTCACTTTAAATAAAGTTCAACTGGTGTGGGTAAGGTGTATGCCTCTACATGCTGCTTACCCATCGTTAAATTATCATTTAAAAACTAAATCGATAAAGGTCAAACATCCAACAAACAGCACGAGGTAGAAAGGTAAATGAGACAAGATGACATACAAACATACAGCAACGTCATGAGGGATTAGGGAATAGCGCAAAGGGGACAAGATGCAACATTGAACCAAAATTTTTAGGAGGTTTAGTCGTTGAAAGGGATGCAGAAAGCATCATGATTTTGGATGGGTGGGGATGGCTTGATAACGGAACACTGTTTGAAGACCTCCCAGGGGAAGAAATACATTATTTGAGTGAGGAAGAATGTTCCACAGCTGGCTGAAAAAAAGAGGAACAAATAGGTGAGTGAGCAAGTGAATTCCTGTATTTAGGTCGCCAACAGAAAGTGTGTTGATGACCGTGTGAACCTGCCAACCTTGGGGGGGGGGCTCGGGGGAACAAAACGGAAAGCAGCAGAGGGTACAAGACCAGAAAGGACGGGCAGAAGAAAATCATGGAAGAGCCCAGTCCAGGAATTCAGGACTGAACCTCCCTCAACATGGATTCTGAAGAAATGGATGAGGGGGGGGGGGTGAGCATTACCAAACTATACTTTCGAGAAGATCGTGAATATACTATTTGTCAGATGAAAATCATATTTCCAAGTGCATGACCATCTTGTGATCTTTGTCAATGTCTGATAGAGAGGGTCAGCAAATTGGTTTGAATTTTCAGATCAGAATCATTTATGAAGATGAATAAGATGGGAGCCCGAAAAACACTGCCTTGAGCCACTCCAGCCTGACAAGGACAAGAGATTAAAGATCTGTGAGAGCCACACGTTGAACGACGAGAGCTGAGGGGAATCAGCAGCCAAGTTGGAGTTGACCTGGATGGCCATAGGCAATTATTTCGTGTCCAGTGGTGTAACCCCTACCTGCGGAGCAATGCTCTCCCTCGACTCACTTCGATGGATGCCAGACAGTATGAAAAGCATTAGATATCCAGAAGATCTTTAATCTAATATCTGCATTAAGCCTCCACTCCATTGTTGAGGCCTAATAATTTTTAATCAGGCCTATAAATGAAGCAACCACTCCCATTCATTCAATTTGCATCGACTCATCGTATCTCAAAACACCGTCCACAAACCCGGTCCCTCAACAATCTCTCTAGCAAATTGTAACACATCGCCATCGATACAATCCAACCATACTCTATTTAGTGGGAAATATGCCTGGATATAATGTATAACGAATGAGTGTTTGACATTGACTTAATTTCATTTAAACAAGATCTGTTATTTCCATCACTCATATAATTTGTAAATATGAAAAGAACGTTCCAATGAACAGACGCTCGTCTCCCAATTTATGTCTGGCGTAGTTGGCTGCATTGGTAAGTGGAGTTTAGGAGATGTAAAAGGACGACTGACATACATCTTCATCACTTACAAAACTCTTCCCTACTTTCGGCGGAGACATCTAAAAATATGATTCCACTGTGAGTTATATCATTTATCTCGTAAAAAATCAAACCAAAGTTAAATACAAGCCACTTCCTTTGACACGAGCTCTGGAAATTCGATTGTTTCTCCTCCACAGTAATACTTGTAAATCCTGACAACAGAATCCATGTACATGGCCAATCAATTTGGTGAACATTCGACATATTCAGACAAGTTCAACTGTAATAAACGTAATTACAGCCGGGGTCGGCCGCCAACCGACGCTAACGGATCCGCATATCGATCGGCCGACCGTCCGATAATAATCGCCGCCCGATACTCAAGCGACGGTCCTGTACTAGAACCGAAAACACCTAATCGCAATCACGTCGCTTAGGGTTCGATGCCAATCTTCAATACCTAAAATACCCACTTGATCCAACTACCGGTATTCCACCCCTCGACGATCTCGTACGGAACAAACCCTGAGCAGCCTGTCCGTCCGATCCCGACGGGTAAGACCGCGAGAACCTCTGTCCAAATGTTCCCCCATTACGGCCAAACCAACCTTCTAACTCCCAACACACGAAAGTCATTCAATCAGGAATGACCAACAAGCAGTTTTACATTACACAAGGACATTATATATAATAAATCACCATAGCAATTATATTAAGCAAAACACGTATGCAATATACAAAGCACAAAAGCCACGACAAGAAGAACTACCAACCGCTAAGCAATATTAAGATACAGTCACTTACACAAGTTTTTACTTACGGACTCCTCCACAATCATTCATTCTGAAAGAAGCAGGAAAACAACACCCCATCAAAGGCAATGGGATCAGCACTGGACCTCTTGTCTTTATGGCTGGATATGCAGATCCCAGACCGTGCAAGTACCTGCACCCTCGTGTGTCCTTAGCGCGACCCCACGTCCCTCCCCACACACTAGCGTAGCGCGGTCACTCGGGCCTTCCTGCTGGCAGTCAGCTCTCTCCGCTCTCCCACACGAACGAACGCTGCGACCGCAGCTCCTTTCCCCACGGGCAGCCTAGCGTACCGTGTCAGAGCTCGGGCCTTCCTCACAATCTCTCTCCGCTTCTCTCCATACACGAACCGTTGCACCCGCCATGCTCCCCCACGCCAAGCTACTAGCCTGCTGGTCGGAACCGGGCCTTCCGTGTGAGCGACTCTCTCCGGCTCTCCCCACACGAACGCGCAGGTTCGCGCAACACAGCAAGGCGACGCCTCCAGCCCGCGTCTCCTTCGCGACGCCCGGACCTCCACCGACTGACTGCTCCAAGCTCCCGACTCGGACACGAGCCCAGATCTCCACACAGCTCCGGCAGCAGCAGCACAGCTCTTTACGCTGCGTCCAGCGGCAGCAATGACAGCAACCCCAGCAGCAACTCCAGAGAGAGAGAGAGAGAAGAGAGAGAGAGAGAGCGAACGCTCCTGCGCCCTTTTTATTACCCACGCTCCGCACCTCCGCTCTCGCCCCGCCCTCCTTCCAGAACATGCGGGAAACTTCTCGAAGGAAGCGTTTTCCCGCCAAATTAGGGACGCGTCCACTGCGGTAGTTCTCTTTGTCCCTTGCAGGGTGGTTGTGTGAAGCGTTGGTCCAAAATAATGATAGCAAAGAATAACGGCTAACTCAAAGATCACAGCCCTGGCCACACTAATAATCCCATTAAACAACGGTGGGGAAATCTATCTGAACACACACTTAGCAATATAACTGAACTAAGGACCTTTATGGTGTTCTGCGAATTTCCACAGCCGTAACAATATAAATATATATATACTGTATTTCAGGTATCTCCACACTGAAAGGCAGTGGAAAGGCGGGTCCGGAGCAGTGGGAGAGGGGGAAGGGTAGAAGTGTGGAGGTGAGAGTTGGAACTCTGAATGTTGGGACGAATGACTGGCAAAGGCGAGAGTTGGCTGATATGATGGAGAGAAGAAAGGTGGACATACTGTGTGTACAAGAGACCAAGTGGATGGGGAGCAAGGCTAGGAGCATTGGAGGTGGTTTCAAACTGTTCTACCATGGTGGTGGATGGGAGGAGAAATGGTGTCGGGGTAATCCTGAAGGAAGATTATGTCAAGAGGGTATTGGAGGTGAGAGAAGTGTCTGACCGAGTGATGAGTGTGAAGTTGGAAATTGAAGGGGTGATGATGAATGTCATCAGTGCATATGCCCCACATATGGGGTGTGAGATGGAGTATAAAGAAGATTTCTGGAGTGAGTTAGATGAAGTGGTGGAGAGTGTATCCAAGGATGAAAGAGTGGTGATTGGAGCAGATTTCAATGGGCATGTTGGGGAAGGGAATAAAGAGGATGAGGAGGTGATGGGTAGGTACGGTCTCAACAAGAGAAATGTGGAAGGGCAAATGGTGGTAGAGTTTGCAAAAAGAATGGAAATGGCAGTGGTAAATACGTATTTCAAGAAGAAGGAGGAACACAGGGTGACATACAAGAGTGGAGGAAAGTGCACACAGGTGGATTACATCTTAAGCAGGAGATGCAACCTGAAAGAGATTAGTGACTGTAAGGTGTGGCAGGGGAGAGTGTAGCTCGGCAGCATCGATTGGTGGTCTGTAGGATGACTTTAGAGGTGAGGTTGAGGAAGAGAGTGAGGCTGAACCAAGGACCAGATGGTGGAAGCTGAAGAGGAAGACTGTTGCGTGAAATTTAGGGAGGAGGTGAGACAGGCGTTGGATGGTGGTAAGATGGGTGGGATGATTGGGCAACTACAGCAGAAGTGGTGAGGGAGATAGCTAGGAAGGTTCTCGTGTGACATCTGGACAGAGGAAGGAAGATAAGGAGACTTGGTGGTGGAACGAGGAAGTGCAGGAAAGTATAAGGAAGAAGGGGTTGGCAAAAAGGAAGTGGGATAGTCAGAGAGATGAAGAAAGTAGGCAGGAGTACAAGGAGTGGCGGCGCGAAAGGCAAAAAGAGAGGTGGCAAAGGCCAAGGAAAGGCATATGACGAGCTGTATGAGAAGTTGGATACAAAAGAAGGGAAAAGGATTTATACCGATTGGCAAGACAGAGGGACCGAGCTGGGAGGATTGCTGCAGCTTCGGGTAATAAAGGACGCCAAATGGGAATGTGCTGACGAGCGAGGAGAGTGTGTTGAGAAGGTGGATGGAGTACTTTGAGGAGCTGATGAATGAAGAAAATGAGAGAGAGAGAGGTTGGAAGAGGTGGAGATAGTGAATCTGGAAGTGGGTGGATCAGTAAGGATGAAGTGAGGACTGCTATGAAGAAGATGAAAAGTGGAAAGGCGGTTGGCCCAGATGGTATACCAGTGGAGGATGGAAGTGCTTAGGAGAGATGGCAGTGGGGTTGTTAACAAGATTGTTTAATAAAGTCTTGGAAAGTGAGAGGATGCCGGAGGAGTGGAGATTAAGTGTACTGGTTCCGATTTTCAAGAATAAGGGTGATGTGCAGAGCTGTGGAAATTACAGAGGGATAAAGTTGTTAAGCCACACCATGAAGTTGTGGGAAAGAGTAGTGGAAGCTAGGTTGAGAAGAGAGGTGACGATCTGTGAGCAGCAATATGGGTTTATGCCAGGAAAGAGCACCACTGATGCGATGTTTGCTTTGAGAATGTTGATGGAGAAGTATAGAAGGCCAGAAGAGTTACATTGTGTGTTTGTGGATTTGGAGAAAGCTTATGATAGGGTGCCAAGAGAGGAGTTGTGGCATTGTATGAGGAAGTCGGGAGTGGGAGAAGTATGTGAGATCGTGCAGGATATGTATGAGGACAGTGTGACAGCGGTGAGGTGTGCAGTAGGAATGACGGACCAGTTTAAGGTAAAAGGGGATTGCACCAAGGATCGACTCTGAGCCCTTTCCTGTTTGCAATGGTGATGGACAGGTTGACGGACGAGATCAGACTGGAGTCTCCATGGACTATGATGTTCGCGGATGACATCATGATCTGTAGGGAGAGTAGGAGCAGGCTGAGGCGAGCCTCGAGAGGTGGAGGTACGCACTGGAGAGAAGGGGAATGATAGTCAGTCGGAGTAAGACGGAGTACATGTGCGTAAATGAGAGGGAGGGTGGTGGTATGGTGCGGTTGCAAGGAGTTGAGGTGGGGAAGGTGGATGGGTTTAAATACTTGGGATCAACTGTCCAAAGTAACGGAGAGTGTGGGAGAGAAGTGAAAAGAGAGTGCAGGCAGGAGGAGTGGTTGGAGAAGAGTTGCAGGAGTGATCTGTGACAGAAGGGTAGCTGCAAGAGTGAAGGGGAAAGTATATAAGACGGTAGTAGAGACCAGCTATGTTGTATGGTTTGGAGGCGGTGGTGCGCTGACAAAAAGACAGGAAGCGGAGCTGGAGGTGGCAGAGTTAAAGATGCTGCGATTCTCGTTGGAGTGACGAGATGGACAGGATAAGAAATGAGTATATTAGAGGGACAGCGCAGGTAGGACGGTTTGGAGACAAAGTGAGAGAGCGAGATTGAGATGGTTTGGACATGTGCACAGGAGGGAAGCGGAGTATATCGGGAGAAGGATGTTGAAGATGGAGCCGCCAGGCAGGAGGAGAAGAGGAAGGCCAAAGAAGAGGTTCATGGATACGGTGAGGGCGGACATGCGGGTGGTTGGAGTGTCAATGGAAGATGTGGAGGATAGAGCGAAATGGAGACGGTTGATCCGCTGTGGCGACCCCTAACGGGAGCTAGCCGAAAGAAGAAGAAGAAGATATACTGTATTTCAGTACTGTAGTACTCCATATAGAGGGATGATACAGGTTAAAAATGTGTGTGTGTGTGTGTGCATATATATACAGTATATATATATGTATATACTGTATATATATTTATGTATGTATTTATGTATATATGTATGTATATATTTATGTATGTATATATTTATGTCGTATATATATATATATATATATATATATATATAATATAATTATATATATATATATACATACGTTTATATTTTGCGGGGAACCCGGCAAGGGTGAGGCGAGAAGACCACGAGGGGGGGAAGCTACCTTGGGTTCCCACCAGACTCTGGAATCACAGGCCATCGCACACGGCGGGTCTCTAATCGACCGTGAATGCCAATAACTCAACCATGTGACCTAGGATCCTCCGTCTAATGGAAACCGGTTACCTAAAATGGTCAAGTGATCTAATTACCGGGGGACACACCCTCGGTACGCCTTGTTCAAACCGGATCACCTTCCCGGATCAGAAGCAGCTGAGTGTAACTACCAAGGATGTACCGGCTAGAAAACAGATCATTGGGGGATAATGTTCTGGCTAGGCTAGGATACGGACCATGCTGGACCAATGAAGGAAATGACAAAAACTGGGAACATTTCTCCACAAAGCATTTATTTACAGTTTGGCGAGGAAAGATATGTGACACAGTGAATGGGGTTTATTATTATGTACAGCAGAGGATAGCAAGGAATTTGTGGGGTGCGACAAAAGGCAAGCAATTCACAAAAGCAGACACAGAGCAGACTTATCCTGTTATATCTTCTACAATCTTGACATGTTATGACAGGCACCATCACACACACACACACACACACACACACACACACACACACACGCAAACCCGATGTAGATTAGGTAGCCAGAAGGAAGGAGAGCAGATGAGGACTAACGGCCCCTCAATACCTGGCGCAGTCGGCCAACCACGCAACCCCGTACGCTTTGGGGGACGCTCTGCTTGAGCGATCCCACCTTAAGAGTTGGCGCGTTATCTCCTACTTAATCACTTTGGTGGGGCTCATGAAAAGGTGTGCTCCACACTGGTCCCAGAAGAACGTCTGTTGAACACCAACCCCGAGTGTAGATGCAGCGACAGGCAGACGAGGTGCAGTGAAGAGAGGGCGGAGCAGAGAGGCTGAAAAGGGGATGAGTCAGGCAGGCAGGCGAAGTGCAGAGAGAGAGAGAGAGAGAGAGAAAGAGGGCGGACGACTTCGCGATTCGCCTTTTATAAGCCTCGGGTGAAGGGTGGGGTGACAACCCGAAGCGATGCGCCGTCACCCGAATTGTGCTACCTCATTGGGTCCTGGCCCCACCCTGCCAGACTCCTAGGGCCGGAAGCAGTCTCATTCACACATCCGGCACGACACGGCTCAGAGCCTCACACCGAACTCCCGGGCCATGTTCTGGCGATTGGACGAGGGTCATGTCAGTCCCGCATGCCCATTCGGGGCACCCCCCGCGAGCTGCGGTTGGTGCTGTTAACATGCTTGGTAACATCCCCACACCACGCGGCCAGAGCGGCCTGGGCCGTGCAGCACTCCTCTGCTTGGTGGCGGACTGTATCGATGCGGAGGTGCGAGGAGGTGCGTGATGATTTTTCCCATGTGCGGGAGATGTTGGTGGTTGAGGTGGTGAGCTTTTGGTGAGTGAATGTTGAGCAAGGTGAGACGCCGTTGTAAATTGGCACGCAGATTTCAATGAAAGGGCTTGTTCACCATGCTCACGCTTGTTCATGTGGTAATTCTCTCACAGGGCTGCACGGGTGTCTGTTAACATGTATGTGTGCTTGCTTCGATTTGTGTCATGGATAAATGGAAATGGTTAGATGGAAATCAGGATTGAAGATAGAGATATAATTATTAGACCTCGCTGTTAGACCCACGCAACGCACTTCATCCCGTTAACCCATTAAACATGAGGGGAAGGTCTAACTGCATGAAGACCTATGAAATATATGCCTGGGGATCACTATGTTGGGTGCCATTGCCTGAGAGGAATGTGGTTTTGCAGAACCGCAACAATATATATATATATATATAATCTACATGAAATCGAACATGTGGAGTGTGACGAGCACTCGTCGATCCCCATTGGACATAGTCCTACACCAAAGCGTTGCCTCCAACCCAGAGGCCTCGGCTCGGTGACTCTGTCAAACAGACAAAGATTAGATGGTCAACATCAAACGGAGCCGCCGATCCGGATTTCAGGCTAATTTGCCCTCATCAGGATGGTATACCGATAAATATCCAACCAATGATGACCACATTTGTCATTTATACATCAGACGCAACCTCCTGACTGTTATGGTGAGCATCGCCACGGATTATGTCTCGCATGGTAAAACCGCATAATCCGCACAGAACAACCAGGTCAATATTGGCCAAAGGTCAACAACTTTGGTGAGATTTCTAAAATCCTCAGTTTTCATCCGATTGACTTGAAATTTGAAGAGGATATATATTTCAGGTCAGTGAATTCAACCAACCAAATTTTTTTGAGGTCAACATGGACCAAAAGGTCATCATAGGCCCAAGGTCAACAACGAAGGTGGTATTTCTAAAATCTTCAATTTTCATCCCATTGACTTGAACTTTGAAGAGGATTTATATTTCAGGTCACTGAATTCAACTCCCAATTATTTTTGAGGTTAACATTGGACAAAAGGACATCGGCCTAATTTCTAAAATTGTCAATTTTCATCCGATTAACTTGAAATTTGAAGAGGAGTTGCGTATTTGGTCAATGAATTCAACCACCAATTATTTTTGAGGTCAAATTTGTTGAATGGATTTTGCAAGTATCATGCTCTGCATGACGTCTTCTTGTTTGTTTGTTTGTCTGTCTGTCTGTGTTTGTGCAGGATATCTCAAAAAGATATGCACGGATCCGGATGAAATTTGGTAGGAAGGTTGGGTGTGTGACAAGGACGAACTGATTATATTTTGGTGAAGATCTGGATCCGGCTCCAATGACTAGAATTTCTTTATAGTGATTCTTCACCATTGAGAGATAGGGTCAAAAAACGATATAGTTCTGTATAGCATGATATTTCAAAAATGTAATGGGCCTGATATGTTCTCGTGGATCAGGCATTACGTGGCAGACGTCTGCACTCTACCGAGTGCCCTTATAAGTAGAAATGTGTTTACACATGCTGGAGAATGTCATTGTTACTGCACGAATTTTTTTTATTATTCTTAGGATTTATATTACATGAAACACAAGCAATCCCCCTCCCCCCTTTCAGGTGTAATGATAAGGGTACAGAACTTCTAAAGTGTTTTGCAAGAGTATTTATGGTATATAGTTGATAGAAACACAACCCTGATAATATTCCACCATTAACCACACCCATACAGGTCTGATTAGCCCTTGGGAAAATATGTTCAGCGGTCTCACCCCCATTACAGTGATTGACAGTCATAGTCCCACCCAACCCTCTGTTGCCTTTCTATTACTTTACAAAGGAATGCATTTTTGCATACTTTTCGTGGAATCCTTTCAAGTTGTTAAAATTATGATAGCGAAGGATGCTGCACCAAGTAAAACCTTGTCGGATGGTACCAGAGTCATTGCCATTGAGAAGGGCAGCTTGGAAATACACCGTCTGAAGATTATTATTATTATTATTATTACGATGATCGAGAAGAAGATATTCCAGTTTTGACCGATCTGGGTTTTTTGCAATGGTCTGGAGAACTGAAAAGTGATCCCTGCCTTGACAATCAGCTGAACAGACCATCGTCTCTCATACGTAGCCTTTTCGACTTTTTGGAGAAGATACTCCAACTTTAATTTTGTATATAGTGGGTGAGAATGACATTTTTTTTTCTGCGCCATCCCTGCACAGAGAGTGCCAGCGCACCCCCTGAAAAGCCCAACATAAATATCAGTGTCAGTGATAAAATTGTGTTGTAAGGTATTGGACTGTTACACGTGTGGAATGAAAAAGATGTTTTCTTTATTAAACTGCTGAATCGTGACGTTAAAAAAGTGGTGCATTAATCATGTTTCGAACATCATGATACTAGTGTTCAAATGAGAGCATGAATGATTGCCGCTCATTTCCAATTCAAGGTGCTTCCCGACTCTTTCACTGTTTTGCTGAAGATTTATTTTCCTTTCGCAAACACGGGAGAATCGCAAATGCAAATTGATAGTTATTAATTGGGTGCAGAGTGGGAATACCAACATGAATCTTGTGCATCAGGTCAGGTCAGGTTTGGGAGTGTGCCACCGGAGCAGTGCTTCGCTGCGTCCACTTTCCGCTGGTACTCCAGGGCCCTCCACCTGGTCCATTCCCATCTCCTCGAGTTGCCGATCAACCTGCTGCAACCATGAGGCACATGGTCAGCCCATTGACCTCCTCCACTCACGAGGCCTTCTCACTGAGAGAATCTGGTGAGCAGGATCAGGGTCAGGAAAACGATCCACATGGCTATACAGCCGCAACTGATGCTCACGGACTATGCAGGTAACAAATCCCATTTGAGTCTCTCTCAGCAACCGCTCGTTGGACACAAAGTCTGTCCAGCGATCGGCAAGGATTCTCCGAAGAGACCTGGTACCAAAGGAATTAATTATCCGTCTCAGATCCCTCATCAGAGTCCAAGTCTCACATCGTTAGAGCAAGACTGGAAGCACCAAGGACCTGAAGAGTCAGACGTTCATCCTCCTTCACAGGCATCGACAGTGCCACACCTCCTGATCCAGTGAATCCATGACTCCCCAGGACCGGCCCAGATGTTTGTTGACATCTGGCTCACACCCAGCAGAGACATGAATATCATTGCCAAGGTAAGTGAATCTCTCTGTAACCTCAACATTCTCACCACAAACAGGTACAGACAAGATAGCAGCATCCAAGATGTCATTGAAAGCCTGGATATTGGTTTTGACCCAGGAAACCCATAATCCCAGTGGCTCCGACTCATCATTCAGCACCTCAAGGGCCCCCAAAAGGATATCCAGAGTCTTCGCAAAGATGACTGCATCATCTGCAAAGTCAAGGTCAGAGATCTTGACATTCCCAAGTGATGCCCCGCAGCTTGATCTCTCCGCCATCCTCTCCAGAATGCAGTCCATACAAGCGCTGAAAAGTATGTGGGCCAGGAAACACCACTGATGAACTCCAGCAACAACTGGAAATAAGTTGGAGATGGTACCACCACATCTCACAGCACTCTCAGTAACAGAGTGTAGTTCAGACATCAGATTAATCAGTTTTGGTGGTACCCCATGAAGACCAAGAATCCTCCAGAGGGCATCCCAATTCACTGATTCGAATGCTTTACAGAGATCAACATAAGCTGCAAGCAGCCTCTGCCGAAACTCTCGTCTGCATTTGGTGAGGACCTGAAGGACAAGGATACGGTCAGTCATTGACCTCTTTGGTGTAAAGCCTGACTGTTCTGGACACTGGTGCTCAAGGAGATGATGGTGAACCCAATCAATAATTATCCGAGCAAAGACCTTGCCGGGCAATCAGAGCAGCGTCACCGCTCAGTAGTTGTTGCAGTCTTGGTGATCACCCTTCCTTTTCCAGAGAGGGACAACAAGGCCCCTCTTCCAGTCAGTTGGGATGATGCCTGTGTTCCAGGCAGAGCACAGAACTGCATGCAATGACATGAGAAAAGCATTTCCACAAGCCTTGAGAAGTTCTGCATGGATGCCACAGATCCCAGGTGCTTTACCCAATTTCAACCGGTTCACTGCAGCCTGTGTTTCCACAAACGAAGGTGGATCACAGTTGATTGGAGGGTCAGCAATAGGGATAGTAACACCCCTGACATCCAACTCAACAGCTGGTGGATCAGCCTGGTACAGCCGCTCAAAGTAACTGACCCAGCGGGCCTTCACTTCGGACTCCTCTGTCAAGAGCCGACCACCGTCTGCTCTGACTGCAGTAGAACGAGGGACGGGCTTGGAGGAAAGCGATGCAAAAATTCCCCTGTAAGTAGGATGAGAATCACTTGACCACAGGTGATGCTCTACCCCCTCAGATTCCTCGCACGCCTCTTTGTCGACCCTCAGCACACTTACAGTTTTATGCCTCAACTTCCTGAACAGCCCAGCTCTGCCATTATGCCTGGCCCTGCGACTCTGGTCAATGGTGTCCAGTGTCCCTTGATAGACAAAATTATTCTTCGCCCTCCGGTGAGTTCCAAGACATCCACCGGCAACATCGAGATGGTGGTCTTGAAGGCACTTCACAACTCTTCAGGATTCTCCAAACCACCCAGACTCCCCAACTCCCCACACAGCCTGTTCACAAACTCCTCAGCTACCCTCTCATCCTTGAGCTTGCCAACATCCAGCCTAGGCTGGGATGGTACCATTCTCCTGGATTTGAGCTGCAGAGTTGCTACAACAAGCCTGGGGTTTGTATTGAGGAACTCTTTTTTGTGGACACTGTCGAGACTTGTATGAGAGCTAATATACAGAACATACAACAAGGGGAGCAGGAGACAAGAGGGGTGGGAGTGGAAAGGAAAAAACAGTGGGGAACAGAGACATTAGGAGATTTGTCGAAGGGAGAGGGATGGGGCGGGGAACACGGGGTAAACAAGATGGACACTACAGGGACTTTCAGGTCCTCAGCATGACGGGGACTTTCAGGAAGGAAAGCAGGAAACGTGAAGGAGGTGGGTTTGGGGTGGATTTGAGGGGGTAGAAAAGATTGTGGTTTTGATGCGGGAAGATATGATATGGTGGTGAATAGCTTCTTGAAGACCTGGAGGGAAGAGTGGGATGGAGGAGAGTGTGGGAGTTTGTTCCAAAGGTGGAAAAAAAGAAAAGAGGAATGAAAGATTGAAGGTGAGCAGTGATTCATGATTTTGGTAGTTTTACCAGAAGGGGGTTGCTGGCGGACCTTGAGTGCCCTGCGGAAATTGGGGGGGGGGGGCAGATCGCAGACGAGCAGGGGAGGGACGAGGCCGGAGTGGAGCGGAAGAAGACAGAAAGACCACCGACCTGCCTGCGGTGAGAGAGTGAGAGACCCAAAGATTCAGCCTCATCGCGGAAGATACCAATGATCCTAAATGCCTTGGTTTCCACAGTGTGACGCCAAGAAAGGTGAGAGGCGGGAGCACCAGCCCTGGAGGGGAGAGCAGTACTCCATTAGGCTGTGGACAAAAGCTTTGTACGTGGTCAGGAGCTCAGGTGGGCCAAGGAAGGACTT
>CM068966.1:40865277-40886226 GCA_035128595.1 Eptatretus atami
CACTGGCCAAAACGGGCGGCAAGCTCCTTGATTGGCCCTGGGGGCATGGTGACATCACGCGGAGCCCTTTCCTCCTGTCGCGGGATCCGATTGGCCGGGTGACGGTCACCTCACTCATTGCACGCTGATTGGTCCAGGGCTGCCACGTGGCTCCTCCTTGAACTCCGCCCACCATGACGTCGGCCAGAGTGAGGTAAAGAAAGCGAAGTGAAGGTGAGGGTGATGCGGTGTGGTCGGCGTTGATGTTGGTGTGTAAAAATAAAAGAAAAACCCTATCACAATAACTCCACAGCACATGAACATTTAATTACCCATTAGACCAGGGACGGGACCCTAACTGGCAACACGTACTTACCGATATAACTGATCTATAGGACCTGTATGTTGTGTGCTCATGGCTTCCAGATTCGCAACAATATGTACTGTATGTACATATCTACATCGTTGAGTTATATTTGTTTCCAAACTCCTTTTCACCTTAATTATACATTTTCATACTCACTAAGCCGATGATGTTTTAGACTCTGCCATGTTATTATCCTTAATTTATTATAATTTCCATTATTAGTCCACTACCAGTTTCACTGGAGGGGACTGTGGGTTTGCTCTCTGTCTGTCCATCCGTCCATCCCACCTGTGGTTTTTCAGACTTTTTTTCTCCCCATACCCTTCAACATATCCAACTGAAACTTGGTGCATGGCTTTATTGTAAGTTACAGAACGAGTTCGAGTTTCAGGGCATTTCGTCAATTTTTCAGTTATGCCCTTTTGAAAATATGCAAAGGATTGCAAGGCAACATGTATTGCAAAGCAATTCCCGCTCTTGTTATTATTATTATTATTATCCCGTACCCCATACAGCGGAAGACTGGGTTTTGCAATCACTTCTCCGCGTGCGTGTGTGTGTGTGTGTGTGTGTGTGTCTGTCCAGGCCGTCACTTTTTTACCATTCGTATCCTGGAATGGTCTACGTGTCTCGATTATTGAAAAAGAATGCTCCAGGCAGTTTAACCAACATTTGCAGATGGTTAAATCACTTAAAAAATTTTTTTTTTTAAACACTCTAAGTGTGTCAGTAAAAACCATGCCTTTTCCAGATACATGCACATATCCCGCCAGATAGGGCAACTTGCAGCTAGATGACGCCAGATAGGCAACTTGCAAGTCTCCCCGCTTGCAGCATAGATGATGCAACACATGGACAGAGCATAAATATGCACGAGGCAAAACATGAATATGCATGAGGCAAAACATGGGTGGACCATGAATATTTGTTTTACATTCAAACCTGGTTACATCACAGTTAGAGCTTTTGTCATCAAATTTTCAACAAAGCTTTATTATGAGATATGGAGAAGCCAAATGAATAATTTTGGTAAAATAATTTTCACTATTATTATTATTATTATTATTATTACTAGCAGATACCCGTCTATAGGGGACAGGACGGATCACAATACTCAGTTATGGTAGTTTCTTTGGATGTTTTGCGCCGGATTCAACAGCTCAGTTCATATTGGTGGCGTGTCTGGGTTCCCATGGTAGCGTTTGAGACTGGTCGCTATAGATTGTTGGCCTTGACACATCGTGCCGGATGAGTAACACGAACGATTTGACATATTCATCATTTCTATATTACCTCCATCAACAGATTAACAACATGGCAGGATAAAAGTCGTAAATGTTGAGTTGAACAAATGTCCTGAACTCATGGGCTTAGGTAAGTAAAGCACGTCATCTGGGACCCGGCCGTCGGTTTGCCGCCGAACGCTGCTGATTGTGACGTCATCGATTCCCTCTTTGAAAATTCTATCTATATTCGATTTTTTTGAATCCGCTATCACCTGCGTAAATACATGGAACACAATGTGAAGATTTCGGAAGGATGAACAGAATATGTTCGGAGAAAAGTGTGTTAGAAGTTCCAGGCTTACGCCCATTATATTATGATTATATTTTTGTTATTCTTTGACCCTTTTTTTGGCACTTTTTTGATGTATTATTTAAAATATAAAAAAAATTCTCAGCAACCACTTGTCCAATTGTCTTTTCTTTCAGGGTCGGAGCCCATGGAGAGTATTTTAATGATAATTATGACATCATAGGTCATGTAAGTCATCTTGGATTAAATGCAAAAAATTAAAACATTATATCTCTGAAACCACTAATCAGAAAAATTTGAAACTTGACCCATCTCATTCTACTCCAAATGAGGAATAAAAGATTGTAAGGATGACGTCATCGGTGAAGTGGTAGACCAGCCATAAATGTTTTTATCAAATTCCTTGTTTACCATTGAGATTCAGTGTGTATGTCCAGGCCGTAACATTTTTACCAATTGAGCTTTTGTCATCAAATTTTCAACAAACCTTTGTTATGAGATTGTGGAGAACACAAATTAATATAATGTACAATTTTTTTTTAACTGTTGTTTTCGTCAAGTTTAGTTTGAGTACAATGCGGACGCGGACAGGCTTTGCATTTTCAGATGCTTTCTAGTTATTGTTAACGTTAGTATTAGCCTGTCCCCCGTGCAGTGGAAGATGGGGGTTTTGCAATCACGTGTGTGTCTGTCTGTGTCTGTCTGTCTGTCTGTCTGTCCGGGCCATAACTTGTTCACCATTTGAACCTTTGTCATCAAAATTTCAACAAAGCTTGATTATGAGAACATGGAGAAGCCAAATTAATAATTTGGTCAAAATCTCAAAGGTCAGCATTTCATAAAATCGTCAATTTTCATCCAATTGACCTGAAATTTCAATTATCATTTGAGCTTTTGTTGTCACATTTTCAACAAAGCTTTATAATGAGAATATGGAGAAGACAAGTAAATAATTTGGTCAAAAGGTCAAAGGTACCGTTTAGCATACGGAAGAACAAGAAGGCAGATTACAAAGCGGACAAACTTTGCATTTTCAGATGTTTTCTCGTTATTAATATTATTATTTTGTTATCATGTTAATATTATTATGCCATTATCATTGGACAGAATGTATTAATTTCTGGTTGTAATAATTTATGTTTCTGGTCGGTGTGTGGACCAGCGACTGAGCTGATGCACCGCCATGTGTAATACATGCATACGTCCAATTTTCTCCAAACCTCTCTCAGACGAGTCTTAAACAATGCTAGCAACCATTAGAAATGGGTTATGGATCGAAAACGGTCACAATTGGGCCATAAGGTTGTCTGGAGGGGCAATATCACATGCCACACTTGAAGCCATGCCCGGGAGAAATCACATATAAGGCCCCGAGATACAAGTTCTAAACAATCCATACACAGTCCACGAATAATCTGATGGTGAGAAAGACTGGATAAGCAATAGAATACATCATTCATCTGTAAGGCCTGGTGTTGGCTTCACAGTTAAGCTGCTTGGCTTAAGATCCTCGGGTCTTGCATTCAAGCTCCTGTCACGTCATTGAATTAACACCAGGTAGGATTGACTCAGCCTGTCATTTATATACATATATATATATATTTATAAGCATTCATTCATTCATTTATAAGCACCATTATTAGCTAAAGGTCATTGGGGCCTCGCTCGCGGCCTACCCAGAGGCCGAGCCAGTTGAGGCAGCTGATGTGATAAGCATAGAATGCCTCAAGGATGTTGGGTTTCCTCCAAATTTCTTTCAGTTTAGTGTTAAACAACAATAGCGAATGTTAAAAAAGGTAATCTCATGTTGGACGAAATTGACTAAATAGTTTGTGTGCCCCACAAAACTCAGGGATATAACCAGGATCTTAAAATTAGTTAAAAACTGGGTTTGGGGGAGGGAGGATTGGGGGCTGGGTGAACGAAGGTGATTTTAGGGTGAAGAATGAGCAAACACTGACCACACATTATCTTTTGATGAGACCCTCTCATAGACATTACAATCACGATAAAAGTACCCAATCACCCATCCATACTCAAGCGACCACCAAGTCTTGATACCTATCCCTCGATCTCCAATATATCATATCATATCCAACAACATATCTCTATATCCCTCGATCTCCAACACTTCCCGGTACCTATCTCATTCCAATTTAAAGTTATCTACCATTTCTGCTGCCACTACCTTTCCAGGGAGACCATTTCAGAACCACTAAGTTGTCCACTGGCAACTTCGTGGTTCTTTGGAGATGTCTGTGTCCATTAAACCAACCAACACCAATAAAGTTTTCATTTTTAATTTGGCCGAGGGAAGGGAGGTCGAGGCCACTTATTCCTGATACATGAAACACCTGCAACACATGCCTGCAGAAAACAGACTTTTTGGAACAGCAACCACATTTTCGATCCAATCATCATGTACAGTAACTTAAAAAATAAAAAATTCTCCTTGGGTAGGCGCTCCTATGTTGAAAGTTTTGCGTCAGTCTCTCAAGTGGTTGTGGAGAAAATGAATTGAAAAGCAAATAAAGGTGAAAAAGTGAGGACAGAAGTAAAACAAATGAGGGCCTCGGCTGACGTTCCATAACATGGTCAAGGATGATTGTGGATACCTATTATTAGTTAATGTCATCCTATTTTCCCGAAACATTGTGTTGCTCTTTCACTCACAGCCCATACGTGGGAGACGTCATCATCCAGGAATTCTGTCATCAAGTAGCTAAAATGAGTACAGAATGTATTATGGAACAATGGTGACAATAGGGGCTTGTTACCTGGATGTAAGAAACCGAACATTGCAAAACGCAAGGAGTTGGATATGATTGGGTGGTGTGTACTACCTTCTTACCCAGAACTCTTGGAAATAATCAGCAAATCAATGCCTGGTGCACAAATTGGAGTGGATTATAATTATAAGCCACCATCTCCAGCTTTCTTACTAAATTAAAAAACGAAATTCCAATTGGTGATAAGTTGGGGGTGGTATATTTCACTGCCAACAAGGATTGTGGTAAGAGAAATATTGGGGAAACTGGGCGAAATTTTATTTTAAGATGGGAAGAACACAAAAGGAAAATGCGGTTGCTTAGGACAGGACAGTCTGCTATTGCACGCTATTACGTACAATTCAGCCACAAATTTGATCGGGGGTGGGAACCTCTGAGCTATGGCTGGGTGAACACTTTAGCACGAGCCAGGCCATAACAGGTGGGGTTCAGCGCCCTCTTTCTGGCACCAAAAGCTCTAGGGTTTTAGGAGCTCTCATGCATTCTCATTGTTTTTAGGTACTATTTTACAACACATCAGGTAATAATAATTGCTCCGAAATTTGACCATTTACGGTAATAAATTAAAATGATGTAAGACTGCACTGGGAAATGTGACCGTCTTTGGAAAGATGGACTGGATCACCCCCCTGGTTCTCATACCCTGTGCTGACCTTCCCCTATGCTGTGCCACATTAAACGTTGTTGGTTATCATTGTGCTGTTTCTTCACGTCATCGTTACTCGTCGATTATTGTTGTCTTTTTCGACATATGACTGAAATTAGTTTGAACAGCATGGCTGCAGCTGGAACAGTCGCTAGACATGATAACTTGGAATAAAAATATATTATTCTGACAAAATGAAATAGTTGTTGTGGAAATGAAATGACGTCTTACGTATTAATGTCATGTAAATTAAAAGTAGACAATGCAATGTTGTCATCTAACAAAGGCATCAGCATGAATCGGATCGGTGTCAGCATTCAGATCAGCAACTGGATTGGCTTCAATTGTGGCTTAAACTTGCACTGCTGGCCATAGCTACCATGATCGGCATTGTATTTACAAACAGCTGATTTGTTCAACTTCAGAAGCTCTGCTGCAGGTTTTTGAGCGAAGCAGTCATTGTCAATGTTTATCTTGAACGTCAGCAGAAATGCAACCATGCTCTCCAGGTGACTTCCATCCCCAGTCAATATTATGGACCAGACAAATGCAGCACTCACTGTCGGCAATGCTTGCAGGGAGAAAGAGTTACGCACGAATCAGAAAAGTGGAGTACATTTGTGAGGAAGAATCGATTCCTCTTACCTTGTGAAGCTTTGCCCAGAAGGTGTCAACACTCATGTCCTGAGGGAGATCAGCTGTGTCTGCCATCTGGAAGTCAACAGCCTCAGTCTTCAGGACATCAAGCTTTTCATCAAGCCTCAGCAGAGGCAAGTGATTCGCCAGGCAGACGGCAATATTGGAAAACCATTGTATGTGGTGCGCTCTTCAGGATTGAAGATTCTCAGATCAGTCAACAATGATGATCTTCACGAATTTAGCATAGAATTGATGGACGCGGCTGATGAATTTGGTCACGTGGGGTACCATACCATCTTCCATTGTGGTGTTGAGCAGCCTACGTGCATCTTCATCCATCTTAAGATTGTCGTCATTCACCTGGTTCCTGATGTCGTAAAACTTGGTCTTCATTATGTCAGCTAATTTGATCTTCTCCACCAGAACGAAGTACCGCAGCAAGAGCTTGGTGAGGTTCTTCATTTATGGATGGAGGTGGATTGTATTGTGCTCTCCAAATCTAAACTTGTTTCGCTTTGCTTGTTTGTTGGATGTTGACGAATTTGTGACATAGTTGTCAGTTTTGAAGTGCTTTCACACATCATTCACACCACCATGTTGAACAGAAAAGGAAACCAGGCAAATCGTGAACTCGGCTTTCTCCTCACTGTCCACTCCAGACAATCGACTTCCAGAAAATATCATCTTACACACCTTTGACTTCAGCAACAAAGTTTTGCATCTTCCAACTGGAATTGAAGGAGCAATACTGCTTCACTTTATTTTTCTCAGGTGTTCTATGAGACTCAGACTGAGGCTGTGAGTCAGCCTTGGAAGAATCTGTATTTGTACTGCAAGATGAGCGTGGAGAGTAAATCTATGTCATAGTCATGGGAAGAATGTCATTGTCAACCTGACAGACTCACTGTCAATGTGATTATATACATAGGATATAATATTAAAAAAAGACTAACTGGGAGGATGCATAGCGATGTGGAAGAAATTGAGATAATCAGATTTTTAAAAATTGATACAAACAAAGGAACATGCTATACTGGGCACTCTGGAAAAATGTCTAAATTACCTTCAAAGCACTGGCTGCAGTGACCATCACATCTATCAAAATAGTCTCCCGAGTTATCGTGGAATGACAACTTTTACAAAAAGCTGCGAATGAAAAGCATAACTTTGGCTGCAATGCTGATCATGACAGATTGAACATAGAAATGTGTGCAACATGTAATGGGACACATATCAGGCATGTTGCTGTCGTCCAAAGCACAGTAATTTTTAATAATGGACAAGATGCACTTGTTTCACCTGAACAAGCAGGGACAAATTGCATGTTTTGATGTAGCAGAATCGATCTCTCTTCTCTCTGCTCTCTCTCTCTCTCCTCTCTCTCTCTCTCTCTCTCTCTCTCTCTCTCTCTCTCTCTCTCTCTTCTCTCTTCTCTCTCTCTCTCTCTCTCTCTCTCTCTCTCTCTCTCTCTCTCTCTCTCTCTCTCTCTCTCTCTCTCTCTCTCTCTCACACAGTTATGTGATTATACAAATTACATATAATATATATAGATATATATCTATATATTACTAAAACTCCCATCTTGTATGTATTGTTACGAATTTCCGCCCGCCCGGCGTGCGATCGGCCACGTAACTCAAATCGCGACGCGTCGCCCACCGGAACGGACAATTCAGTTGTGACCCTCTTGGAACTACCACCAAGTAGTAGGGCAGATATGTGAAAAAGATGTTCATTTCCGGCAGAAAGTGTGAAATTTCGCATACAGGGGTATTTTGGGGCGCGATTTCAAAAATTGGCGGATCCAAGAGATTTAACCAATGGACCGGCCGCCATCTTGAATTCCAATATAGCCACCAAGATGAAATGTTGAAAATCCCTATCTTGGGTTCTAAATGACCTGTGGCACTGAAATTTGGTACACAAGGGTATGTTGACATGCTGAGTTCAATAATGCAATAATTTGAAATGTCTGACAAACGGTATGCCGCCATTTTAAATTCCAATATGGCCGCCAAGACAAACATCGATGTTTTCATGCTTTAATAGCACAGTGTACGGTAATGTCATAATGTTAAATCATTTGAGCATTATTATGATAACTGGAAAATTGTTGCATCTCAAATCTACTGATGGTTTGTAATTTTGTCGAAGGCAGTAGAAATTTGGAAATTCAGCGCCCCAAAATTCCCCTGTATGCGAAATTTAACACTTTCTGCCAGAACTGAACATTCACATGACATTCCAATAATTTATTTTTTTATGTTTTATACTGTTTCCGGATGCGATACTGTTCTGCCATATGTGGGATTGGCAAAAATACCGTGTGGAGCATATGGAATTCCATGCCAAACTTGGGGGAGGTCTTCAATCATCTCTCACATGCACCAGCGGAAGTCACAGATGATGACATGGACAACATAGAGAGGTTCTTCGTTGTTCTGTACAGTAGAACTTCCCCTCTGAAGAAAGTGAACGAAGCACGCAAGCAGCTGTTTGCTCAGGGAAATCGGCAATCGGAAAATATTCCACCGACAAAAAGAGCACTGAGTCAACATGTGAAGAGGGCAGTCTTTCAGGCCGGTCACATCTGGGGACAATCCCAAATTGCTAACCCAGAGCTGCCTTCACCTGCAGATTGGGGATGGCTAAAAATGCAGATGATGTCTGGCATCCATTTTGGACAGTAATGCCAGAGGCGTCAAAAGGTGCCGAGAGCTGATCAAGTGCAAGTGTAAAAAACGTGTGTGCTGAAATGCAAATGTTCTGCTGCTAATCTACTATGCACAGAACTATGTTTCTGCTCTGGACAATGCTTCCGAGATGAGCAGTAGGAGAAGTAAAACGGATGGAAAAAAGCTTGCAGCATGTTACGCTGCCAACTGGTACGAAATATACTTTGAAATGAGCTCTTTGACTTGTTATATGATTCGTCAACTAGGGATCCATTGAATTGGTATTGCTTTTGCAAAGAACCGGGATTTTCAACATTTCGTCTTGGCGGCCATATTGGAATTCAAAATGGCGGCCATACCATTTGTAGACATTTCAAATTATTGCCTTATTGAACTCAGCATGTCAACATACCCTTGTGTACAAAATTTGAGCACCACAGGTCATATAGAACCCAAGATAGGGATTTTCAACATTTCGTCTTGGCAGCCATATTGGAATTCAAAATGGCGGCCATAAGGTTTGTCATACATTTCAAATTTTTCCATTATTGAATTCATTATCTCAAAATGCACCTGTGTACCAAATTTCAGGGCCATAGGTCACTTGGAACCATAGATAGTAATGTTCAATGTTTCGTCATGGCGGCCATATTGGAATTCAAGATGGCGGCCGGTCCATTGTCAGACCTCTTGGATCCGCCAATTTTTGAACTCAGCATGTCAAAATACCCCTGTATGCAAAATTTCAAACTTTCTGCCGGATGTGAACATCTCGAGCAATTTTTGTTACATATCTGCCCACTAAAGGAGCTAGCCACGGGTGGGGGTTTAACCTCACCACAACCCAGTCCGCATTCTACCTGCGCGAAATAGGGTGAATCGCCGAATGTCGATATACCTAAGTACACCGCGCGGGTAGCGTACCGAGGATGTTACCACGCCGCAGGTCGATCCGGACACGAACCGCTTAAGCGGCTCGTCCGTGCTGCAGGGATAACCGAGCGGAGTTATCGTCAACCTCGACGGTTCAGATTATATTGGGTGTCTAACCCACTACCAATCCCTTACGTGATGCAAGATGGAAATGTCAACCAGAGAAAGGACGCAACGAAACGGAAAACAGTTTGACAAGCACTTTTATTTCACACACACAAGGCAAGCACGTTTCACAGCCATACAGTAAGAACACAACGCAGAGTTAAAACCGAATAAAGTAATGTACAAGCACTTATAGGGGGTTACTTAATAGACTGGCGCCACACACACACATTTACACCAAAAGCAAAGAAAATACAAGCCACCTTCACAGGCAAGGAGCAGACAGGTCCGCGGACCAAATGAACGTGGGACCTGGGTGATCGGCCAGGTCCACGAGACCGAAGGGGTCTTACCCGCGCCCTGTGGCGCGATGGGGGCTAGCCGCAATGTCCGCGTAACGCGCCTGACTCCGTGCCCCTTGTATGGTCGGTGAGCTCCTTTGGCGTGCGTTGCGCAGGCACGTGTTGGTCGGCACCACGTTGGTTGGGGAACGGACGGGGTTACCGGCGCTATCTCAGGCGGATGGGGGGGGGGGGAATTGTTGATGCTCGGGTCGGGAGAGGGGAATGGCGGACGCTCCGTCCCGCTAGCGGGTCTCGGGACCGCCCCGACTCCGGCGAACTCTCGCCCTGAGCTCTCTCCGCGTCCCTGCTTCACGCCGCGACTCGTCCCTCGACCTCAACTCCGAGCTCCGTCCCCTTCGCCGTCCGATCCCCGCAACGATAACCTCAACGATGACCTTCCTCTTGACTCGACCAGCCCAGCCAGCACAGCAACGCAACGCAACGCACAGCTCAGCTCAGCTCAGCTCAGCTCAGCTCAGCTCAGCACAACCACACACGCCCCAACTCGACACACGCGAGTCGCCTTGTGCTCGCGGCTTTATAGACCGGAGGAGGAGCGTGTATGCTAATTCGCGATCAAAACGCGCTTGGAGCGGGGCCACGCCACCGACGTTCAGCCATTGGTCGGGCAAAAAGGGGCGTGAGCCTCTCCTGATCCGAATTCCTCCTAAAAGGAGTCACATGCATCGCGCTGGGGGCGGGGCCACACACCCGACGTTTAGCCATTGGTCGGGCAAAAAGGGCGTGAGCCTCTCCTGATCCGAATTTCCTCTCCCGTAAAGGCATCCATTGTACTCGCGGCTCGACGCGTTCGGCACAATTACCGAACGGGCCCTGGACAGCACGACGTTCGGTGTTGACTGGTTGTGGGAACCGATGTTGTGGAAGGAGAAAGGCGAAGGTGTGAGGGGTTTGCTGTAGTGGTTTGGTTGTTGGCGGGCGTCGTTTGGGAATGCGGTGAAGCGATGTTTGCGAGGAGATTGTGGAGGTAAAGAGGCGAAGGTAGTGGTGTTTGAGTTGTTGGCGGCTTAATGGTCCAAAATAACGATAGAGAAAGAAAAATGGCTAACTCAAAGCGTCGCAGCCCGGATGAATCACACATATTCCCTCTAAACAACGGGTGTGGACTAACTACACATGAACTTATCGATATATCTAACCTGAGGACCTTTCTGGTGTATTGCAAATTTCCACAGCCGTAACAGTATGTATGTATGTATGTTCCCGAAATACAGCAAGCGTACACAGTAGCGCAAAAATTTTAGGGCCACCTTACTCACCATCCGCCTACGGTGTGCAGTATCAAGTTTTGTTCAAATCGGGCAACGAAAAAATTACTTAAAAAATCAATTCCCGATTCAGTCAAGTTCTCTTTGGGAGAATTTGATCAATGCAAACAACCTCAGCGGTATAGTTCGCTGGAGCTATATTTTTTTTCCCCCCCTTGAAATGATTTTTTTCATCAACCGCTGTCACAACGCTGTACGATTTGTGAGTGTCTTTATAGCTATGGAGAAACTCTGGGTAGGGTTTGAAATGGCAAAGGGCTTACCTTGGGTAGCCTGTCATGGTTGCTTTATGCAGCTTTCTTTAGCTGGAAGAGCATGGGAGTTGTTATATATATATATACATATATATATATACATATATATATACATATATATATTTGCATACATACACACATATCGTATAAAAGCCCATCAAAAATGATGGGTTGGAATTATTTTATTCGAAATATTCAGATACTGGAAGATATGATGTTTTGTAGCAAGAAACAGCGTTATTTTAAAACACTATGTGTGTAAATGTAACCCAATTTTCTTTATCTTCAAGGACCTTTCATTTTGAGGGTACAGCCTCGTGAGCATGCCAAATACTGAATCCCCAGCCTAACTTCAGGTGTGCTTTTATCTGCTTTATTCTTGTTTTACTCTGCGCACGTTACACGTCACGTACAGGGAATTTCACCTCCATGCACCTTGTATTTATTTATTATTTCTCTTCTGTACTTCTGTATTTTTTCAACTCTTCTGTTCATCGGATCTATTGAGGCCCAATTGCAAGTCACCGTCTACATTTCCAAAATAAGAGATGTAATTACTCTTTAATGAAAAATGTTTTATAATCTTGAAAAATAGAGCGCAGTGAGCACACAGTCGTGTTAAAAGATTGACCTTTAAAACCCTTCTTAAATCATCCTTTTGAAAGGAGACAGACATCACACAAACAAACACACAAACAAACACACATTGTGTTTAATATTTTAATATATATATATATATATATATCATCTTATACTAATAAAAGGCAGTGTGCGTGCGTGCGTGCGTGCGTGCGTGCGTGCGTGCGTGCGTGCGTGCGTCTCCTCCATAATTCCAAAACTATAAAACCTAGCAGCGTGAAACTTTGCATGCACACTAAGAAAACTCCAAGGAAGTGCAAGAGTGAAAATTCGATGTTTGTGCTAATTAAAACACCCATTTTGAAGATAAAATTAATGGCCTTATTTAATTATTGTTTTCATCAGGCAATCCTCGGCCACCTCGCTGTCTGGGGTCTTAAGGCGTTTCCTGGGTCACCTCGCTGGGGGCTGAAGCCGCCATGTTTTTTGGTATGCTCAAGTTTACCCTGACTTGGAACAGGCCGCAACGATTTCTTAACGATAAAGTTGTTTTCACTTTCCTCACTCATATTATCGAATGCCTGTTCATCATAGCTACGAATTGCTCGGAACATTGCAATGCTTGTAAAACCTGGAGACGTCAGCGTTCATGGCTTGACATTTGGGTGTCTCCAGGAGGTGTATGTTTAACGTGTCGCTAAATCGCATGCCAAACGAGCCATTTCGTTGGAGTGCTTGCATGAGTGCTTAAGCCACTTTGTGAGCGCTCTCCAAGCTGCTTGGTTGTTCGTTTCGGTGAAAGTATCCGTGCTCTCAAGGGATCATCAATTAGACGGACGTACGTTTCTGCCTGTGTTGGGCCCTGCGGTGCCGTGCGGTTGGTGTCTCGGGACGCGTCTCATCCGCTGAAAATGTGCAATGTTATTTTTTCAGGATATCGCTTTGTTTAACCTTCTGTGCGATCTCCTAATCTCATCCACGCCTCACTTCGACATTGATACATATATAAAAACAATAAGCTCTGTCCGACCAGGTGTTTGCCATGACCTGGTTGTGAAGGCCTCGAGCATTGATCGACATTTTGTGTTCTAGGCCTTGATATATTTTTCATTTTGCTAATTTCCCACTTGGATTCCTTTTTCAAAGAACTCTGTTTAAAGGTAAATTTTTATGTTTGTCGTTTTTATGTGTTTTATGCGTGTGTCCGTATATAAACTGTCTTACCACAAACGGAATGTGTGTACGTGTACGTGCGTGTGTGTACGTGTACGTATGTGCGTGTGTGCGTGTGCGTGCGTGTACGTGTGTGTGTGTGTGTGTGTTACGTGCAAGTTGTTGTTTTCTGCTATCTCCACGTGTGTGTGTGTACGTGTACGTGGTCGTGCGTGTGTGTACGTGTGCGTGCGTGTGTGTGTGTGTGTGTGTGTACGTGTGTGTGTGTGTACGTGCAAGTTGTTGTTTTCTGCTATCTCCACTGTGTGTGTGTGTGTGTACGTGTTGTGTTACGTGTGTGTGTGTGTACGTGCAAGTTGTTGTTTTCTGCTATTCTCACGTGTGTGTGTGTGTGTGTGTACGTGCAAGTTGTTGTTTTCTGCTACCTCTACGTGCGTGTGTGTGTGTGTGTGTACGTGTGTGTGTCTATATATGGGTTTCAGAATGCGGAATGGAGTCTCCCAGGGCAGGCTTAAAGTATCCACCTCCATTTCGGTTTGGGTCACGATTCACGGACCAAGTTGTGAAGATTTCTGTTCTCAAAGTTTTGTGCCAGGGCTCTCTTCAGGATCGTCACTGAGCCCCGGACAACTTCCAACTGTAGTTCGTTTGTAGTGATATTCCCAGGATGGTTTTTAATTCTGTGAGGTTCTTCTTCATCATTCCCATGAGTTCTTAATCATCACTGGTACAACTTTGGAATCTTCAACTTCCAGGATCTTTTCACTTCATGCTTGAGTCTTGGTATTTGGTCATTTTCTTGATTTCTGCATCGTAAGTCCGAAATCACCAGTATTAACACCTCAATTAGCAATGCCTTCTCTTTGTTTTGCACCCAAGTATGATGTCTAGTCGCAATGCTTTGTTTTCGGTGTTCATGCCTGATGGGATCATAAAATCATACGTGAGCGTACTTCTCTGTTTTCAGTTGTTGCTTTTGGTTCATTTCCCACATATTTTCTGGAACTGGAATATCAAATTTTTGCAGATGTGCCAGTGGATTACTTCATAAACTCTGTTGTGTCGTTGTGTGTCCAGGAAATCTGACATGTTTTTTTATTTTTTTGTGTTCGGTCAGTCAGTCACATATCATTCTCTTTACTAACCCCACCTCCACTCCTCACCTGTCGTTTGTTTTTTACTTCTCTCCCCCACACTTTTCTCTCACTCTGTCCCCTCCTCGCTCCCCCCTCCTCATAAAATGCAGCACCCTCGTCCCACACCTCTGTCGCTCTCTCGTGTGTGTGTGTTGCTCTCTCTCTCTCTCTCTCTCTCTCTCTCTCTCTCTCTCTCTCTCTCTCTCTCTCTCTCTCTCTCTCTCACGCACCCCTCCCTCCCACAGTGAATAGCAACGTTTGGTGAGGTGTCACTCTCCCCACCTCCCCCTAACTCCCCTGCATTCATCCTCTCTGCTCCTCCCCTTCCCCTCTCACCTGACACCTGCCTTCTCTCTCTCTCCCTCCCTCTTTCTCCCCCCCCTTCCCCTCTCCACTTTATTGACCCGTCAGCGAAGCAATGGGTTATATTTGCTCATGTATGTGTGTATATATATATACACACACACACACACATATGACACACATATTACATACACACATGAATCGTGGTTATACATACACACTCTCACTCCTGCGTCGTGATTATGCATACTTGCATGGCTCACAAAGTGGGTATGCTGTGTATGTTTTGTGGGAAATTCCACATAAAACTATTATGAGGTACTTGGACAAACCATCAATGGTCAGAAATGAAAGTAGACATCTTGGGGAACCTGTAGACACCGGCAATATCATACTCTCAATTTCCCTGTTATTAAAGATGAATTAAAGCAACAGAATATGGGTATTGTAACCTTAGAAATGTTACAGTTTGATTGGTAAAATTTTTATTTTACTGTACGTTTCTTATGTGACAGTTATTTTGAGTGTGGTGACCAGAATGTGAACTTTGGTGTCTCTTTTATGTTTTGATGATGTTCTGTCTCCCTATTCGGGTTTTCTGGCATCTACCCTATCTGATAAAATAATGGATTCGTACATAACGCTTCGTGTCCACTGCATCGAGGAAAATAAGGAGTCCAGTGTTGATAAGTGTCTTATGATTTTTATTCCAAATCTCCCTTAATTTCTTGAATATGACAGAGTCTAACGCAGAAAAATATAGATCAAAATTGTGATCAGAAAATAAAATTCTGACCGCAAGTAATCCCGTCTTGATTTTCGTGTCAGTCCCGTTATGTACGAATCATCATCTCTTGTCAGACGCAAATAACGCTAGCATTAGAAAACCTTGCCGTCTTGCAAACTTCCCCGATTGAGGATATAATAGGCACTTGCAAGCGTGTCAGCACATTTCCATTCGCGTCGAGCGCAGCGTTTGTCTTCGTGTCCGTGTCTTTGCGAGAGCCGTAATGTACGAATCCAGCATGAGGACGCCGAGCCGAACGAGGTGACTCGCATTTGTCTGATATTTCTCATTTTAACCAACACTATAATTTTTTGGTGCTTCGTGAGGATCCGAGAGGTAAGAATTATGTTTTTCTTTTCATGTTTAAATGATTATTTTCAAAAGTTCGAAAGAAATAGATTCGATTTTAATGTTATTTTTCGCTTACAAGTGGTCATTTTTTTAAATGTTATTTTTCGCTTACAACAATGGCACGGTGGTCATCACAGTTTTCATGGAGAGGATATCATTGTCAACCAGACAGACTCACTGTGATGTGGAACTGAGTATAGACCCAGTATTATTAGAATCATGGGCTACTCTGTGCATAATAGGTCAAGCTCTGATGTCTTCTTCTTTACTTCTGTTTCCGCATGTACCACGCTAAGGAGTGTAAATAAATGACCTCCAGTTTATAGCTGTGTACCTACACACCACACACACACACACACACACACACACACACCCATACTTTTGTTTTATTTGCAATATGTATGAAGTCTTTACTGTGATGAGGACCTTATACACTTCTATTTTCCTTATTATAGTGGTCCAGGTTGTTGGAGGTCAAGTCATGCTCTGTGGAATTCATATTATCTTGCATAATGGCTGGCAAATCATTTCACTGACCTCAGAAGTCTTCCAAGCTCAGCTCAATTCCAGTGTGGCACATGCAGGTATGCCTTAAAAACCACTGGCATTTCCATGGAAGAATTGTTCATAAATTGCCAAAGGAGGCCATGGAATCAATATACCCCACACTCCACAGTATGGCTATCCTTTGGATCTAAGTATAAGATTACAAGGAGACCTTTATTTTTTTGGCATGAACACGGTCAAATGACCAGACTCACTGTCACCCTCTCACAAGAATAACCATGCAGCAATCTGGATAACAGTTTCTAAATGCAATTTCTCGAACTGACTAATTAGGTTAGGATGATCGACTGAACAATCCATGCATGAATGAAATTGGCAAGAAACCACATTTATAAGGACAGCTTAGGCAAATGGTAAACTTTAAATTTATTACACAACTTGAATTCACTATGCATTAGTGACAATACTTCTGGCAATATAATCAATATGTACAAACAATACACAGAATTAGGCTATAAACAATTAATATGTCGAGGGAATTTCAATGAAGCCATAAAGCTTTCATCTAAAACAGGTTACACAGATAGATGGACAACACAAAGGGTAAATTAGAACAGCAGACAGGAAATTAGGCCTCGGCCTTTCTCCTTGAGAGGTTGTTGTCAGTTTGTTCTGACCACAAGTCCTGGGCAGAACAAAAAGAGACCTCATGGGGGTAAACAAAAGTTCAGTCTCAGAGTTTCAGAGTACCGAAGGGAGCAAATGTTCAGCCTCAAGAGCCGAACTCACTCAGAGCTGAGGGTTTGCATTCAAAATCATACAAATATAATTTTTTGCATCCTAATGAAAACAAATTCCCAAATGTCTGCATCACCGATTTGGATAATACGTTCAATGTCACTGGCAAGGTGTTATGGGTACCACTTTTTCTGCACCTGCTGCACCTTTAGGCAATTTTGTCTGACGAGCTGAAACAGAACACTTAATGACCAAGGCACTGCACCACCTCAGCACAACTCCAAGAGGCTGGCTGTACACCGACAATTTTCATTGTCTGCTCTTTCAGAAAGGCCACCAACCAGCGGGTTTGTCCACTCTTTAAACAACCATTGATCTCTGCGATGCAGTGAAATTGGACCAAAATACTGCTGAATTTTATTTTCCATCATGCATGCTGCAAGTTACCACATCCACACACAAATCTCAATGCAAATGTTCACTATCAATTGTCATTCAGGTCCACAGTAAGCCCAGGAGAAAATCTTTGAAAGCCTCATGCTGTGGTTCATGAGCACCCTTACACAGCTCCTTTTTAGACAACTTCCCCTCTGATGTTTTGCCTTTCTTAGTTATCTACTTGATTATACAACCCACTCTCTTTTCTAGTTAGCTTGTTTTATACTGAGAATCCTCCTCTAACTTTCCCATCTTTTCATTCAAACCTACTCTTTCTAGCTTACTCTCTCATGGCGCTATTCAACTTCTTCCCTCTTCCGATTATGATTCATTTTATTAAAACAACCTTCAAACCTCATATCTGTCATTACTTTTGAAAATTAAACTCCGTTTCCAAATTTCTCAACCATTCCTCCACTTTACCAAATTGTTCTATTAAATTGTTCTTCAATTGTTCATTTATTTTTACAATGTGATTGCCAGGTCAATCACTCACACAAGCGACCTGGGCTTTCATGCTTTCCTTATCACGTTTTGATATATTTTCATCCCTTCCTGAGTCTCCTGCAATGTATGATTTATGTTATCTATCTCCATACCTATCCTCTCAAACATACCATTTAAATGAGTCCAAAAAAAAACCTTCATCCAAACAAATACCAGTGCCACTTTCATCACTTAAAATCATCTGAGGTTCACAATATGGACTACCTCATCAATCTCACTTTGTCTCCACCTGCTCTGGCAAACCTGTGGAATCCATGGCTTACGACTCACAGAAATCACTTCTAACAACAAATAAATTAAAACTTAACCAACAGTATTCATGGTCCAAAACACGAGCACAAATTTAACGTGTAGACTTCAATCCCACTCCTGACACCACTTTGTTGCTTAGCCTTCTCTAGCCTTGTCACAAACCTATTTGGTAGGCTTAGTCTCACTGAATTGTTTCAAGAATAACTGAGCAGCAAAAACAAATACAATTATTAAGTGCAGTATAGCCACCTGACAAAACTTTTGGAGGTGATTGACTAAATAATTTGTGACTTAGGTTGAATGGCAGGCCACATGGGAATCATAGTGTGAAGAGCTTAGTCATAATCCACTGACCTCTCCCAAGAGGGTGAATTAGTTCTTTCTGGGCCCTGAACTCATGTCTCTTAATTCCTCAACCAAGTTTCTGGCTCGTCACCAATGGCTCCCAACTACAGGACACAGGGTCTGTTTTCCTCCACAATGCCACAGCTGGAACACACTGTTGGATCACTCGCCTCTTTTATTGAGAATCCACAGGATCTGCTCACTGGTATGGTTTGACTGATGACCGGATGAGACAGCTAGCTTCTTGTGCACGCATCCTGCACAAGTCGGAATCACTTCTGTCGAGCAAAGTCAGGCTAACACGATAAAGCTACATGAAAGAACTATTTTAAAATTAACTTGAAGGGCACTCAATAGAGCACATATGGCTGTCATGTAATGCTTGATCCATGAGACCATATCGGGCAAATACATTTTTGAAATATGCTATACCGTATATCGTTTTTGTCCCCATCTCTCAATGGTGAAGAATCACTTTTAATATTAAATAATTCTCTTATCCAGATCTGGATTCAGATCTTCACCAAAATGGAATAAATTCATTCTTGTAACACACCCAACTTGTCCATCAAATTTCATTTGAATCCGTCCACAACTTTTTGAGATACCGTGCTATATATTAGTTTAGCCCTGTCTCTCAACGGTGAAGAATCACTTAAAAAATTCCAGGAGTCGGATCCGGATCCGGATCTTCACCAAAATCTAATCAGTTCGTCCTTGTCACATGCCGAACCTGCCCACCAAATTTCATCCGGATCAGTCCACAACTTTTTGAGACATCCTGCACACAGACAGACAAACAAACAGACAGAGAGGGGTGAAAACATAACCTCCTTCATCTTCAGTGGCGGAGGTAATAAACATGTCTCCATTCGACAGGGTAGCCTGAAAGTTGCTTTACCCCTGCTAAATTTCTCGTACCTCCCTCCCTCTCTTCCACTCTGCCCTCCCCCATTGTTGTATGCAGTAAGGAAAATAAAGACCAATTATTGCACCACAGTTCCAAGAAGGAAGCCAAAAAACAAACACACACACACACACCCACACACCACACACACACACCACACCCCCTCCCACACACACAACACACAGACACCCCCCCCCCCCACACACACACACACACACAAACAACCCCCCCACCCCACACACACACACACACACACACACACCACACACACACACACACACACCACACACACACAAATATATACATATATAAACACCACACACACAAACAAATAATAACATATAAACACCCACACACAACAAAAATGAAACCACACCGACACCAAACACCCCAAACATATTACAAACAAACATCACACACACTAACACAATACCCGCTCGTCCACACACACACACACCACACAATATTAGCACAATGTCAATACAACACGTAATCGCACACACAATATTATGCATAGATATAACACCACACACACACAAAATATATGCGTATAAACACCAGCACACACAACAAACAATACATATCATCCACAGACCCGACCCCCCCCCACCCACACACACACACACATACACACACACACACCACCACACACACACACATTACACACACACACACACACTAATACACATATGTCAACACTATACACACACAAATTATACATACACACACCAAACACAACACTATACACATATTCAACACTACACACACACACACACAAAACACGATATTTTATGCTGTATATTACTTACTAAAAGCTATTTTATTTGAAGTTATAACCTTAACTTATAAGCAATTTACTGATTTCCTAATTGTCCGGATATCATCAGCTGGGCACTGTTTTTCATTGAGGTCTTTCAGCCCAGAACCTCTCCAAACGGTGGATCCACAACCACGGTCGCCGGTCCACATCAGTGGATTACTCAACATCAATGGACTCACAACCTCAAAGTTGTGTCCAGACTGTCAAACACAGCAATGCAATATCCTTACACAAACTTATTTAATTACTACTTTTATTTAAAGTATTACGACATATGAATAACTTTAATGATACATCACTTTATATGTTGATATATTAAGTGATAAACACTTTACCTTGTAGACATGCCAATAACACAGTACCTCCATATAACCATAGACTCAAGCTGTCATTCAAATATTAAAACTGTCATTAACAACCGATTTTAACATGCTGCACTGTGTATCCTAGCAACCACCAATAAATTATATTAATGCTTATTTATAATGTATTTTTAAAATAATATATATTTGTTTTATTTTTATCTAAATACCTCCATTATTTAACACCA
>CM068966.1:40886833-40907155 GCA_035128595.1 Eptatretus atami
TATGCAAGTAATATTTACAATGATCAAAAGCAAACACTTAAACAGTTTCTACTTATAAGACGGGCCCACATACTCGGACACACACAGATGTTTTATTGAAGACCCCCGCAGCCAGAGAAGGAGAGACGAGCTGAGGGTCGCTAGTGGTCGGTCGGGGTACCTGTTACGCTGAGGTAGGGGGGTGCTCCGCGGTGCGGCACCTGTCAATGGTGGTCCGGCCGGGGGCTTCGTGCCCGTGGAGGAACCGCGTGTGAGCAGTCAGAGTTCCGGCAGGATTAGGGTCGCGGACGGGACGCACTTCTCGGCGTGAACGCCAGGAGACGGCACGCAATTGACTTTTATTCCTGGTGGTGGTGGTGATGACGCCGGGTCACGAAGCCTCTCTTCTCTCTCTCTCTCTCTCTCTTCTCTCTTCTCTCTCTCTCTCTCTCTCTTCTCTCTCTCTCTCTCTTCTCTTTCTCTCTCTCACTACTCCACACAGCTCTCGCACTTTTCTCCTTCTTCAGACGCCCCCCTCTCTTAAATACCCAAAGGAACAAAAGAGCCTTCGTACGGGGTGGAGCTCCGTGAAGCACACGCCACTGTCCGCCTTGATTGGACAGGGTTCCAAGGCATGCCCTTCCTGGGCGGGTTTCGGTGAAGCAACCGTCACCGTCCGCCTCGATTGGACAGGGTCCATGGCATGCCCTTCCTGGGTGGGGTTTTGGGTTGGGAGAGCGAAGCGCTCGCTCAGTAGTAGGCTGGTGGTCCACTGGATGTGGCGTTGGAGGATATGTAGTTTGAAGATATAACCTACCTAAAAGAAATCGCAACGCACACCTTTGATTCTCCACTACACAAAAGGAGGGTTCTATCTCACATGTACTTAACGGCATAACTAACTTTTGGGCCTGTATGTTGAATGCATATAGTTTCCAGATCTGTAACAATATCTATATATATATATATATATATATATACAGTCGGGGAGAACAAGTATTTGATACACTGCGATTTTGCAGGTTTTCCCACTTACAAAGCATGTAGAGGTCTGTAATTTTTATCATAGGTACACTTCAACTGTGAAAGACGGAATCTAAAACAAAAATCCTGAAAATCACATTGTGATTTTTAAATAATTAATTTGCATTTTATTGCATGAAAAAGTATTTGATCACCTACCAACCAGTAAAATCTGGCTCTCACAGACCTGTTAGTTTTGTTTTAAGAAGCCTCCCATTCTACACTTATTACCTGTATTAACTGCACCTGTTTGAACTCGTTATCTGCATAAAAGACAGTTTCCACACTCATCAATCAGACTCCAACCTCTCCACAATGGCAAGACCAGAGAGCTGTCTAAGGACATCATGGACAAAATTGTAGACTTGCACAAGGCTGGGATGGGCTACAGGACAATAGGCAAGCAGCTTGGTGAGAAGGCAACAACTGTTGGTGCAATTATTAGAAAATGGAAGAAGTTCAAGATACAGTCAATCTCCTTGGTCTGGGGCTCCATGCAAGATTCACCTCGTGGAGCTCAATGATCATGAGAAAGGTGAGGGATCGCCAGAACTACATGCAGGACCTGGTCAATGACCTGAAGAGAGCTGGGACCACAGTATCAAAGAAACCATAAGTAACACACTACGCCGTCATGGATTAAAATCCTGCAGCGCACGCAAGGTCCCTCTGCTCAAGCCAGCGCATGTCCAGGCCCGTCTGAAGTTTGCCAATGACCATCTGGATGTCAGAGGAGGAATGGGAGAGGTCATGTGTCTGATGAGACCAAAATAGAGCTTTTTGGTTTAAACTCCACTCGCCGTGTTTGGAGGAAGAAGAAGGATGAGTACAACCCCAAGAACACCATCCCAACCGTGAAGCATGGAGGTGGAAACATCATTCTTTGGGGATGCTTTTCTGCAAAGGGGACAGGACGACTGCACCGTATTGAGGGGAGGATGGATGGGGCCATGTATCGTGAGATCTTGGCCAACAACCTCCTTGCTCAACAAGAGCATGTGAAGATGGGGCGTGGCTGGGCTTCCAGCATGAACACGACCCGAAACACACAGCCAGGGCAACTAAGGAGTGGCTCCGTAAGAAGCATCTCAAGGTCTGGAGTGCTAGCCAGTCTCCAGACTGAACCATAGAAATCTTTGGAGGGAGTGAAAGTCTGTGTTGCCAGCGACAGCCCCAAAACCTGAAGGATCTGGAGAAGATCTGTATGGGAGAGTGGGCCAAAATCCCTGCTGCAGTCTGTGCAAACCTGTTAAGAACTACAGGAAACTCTGATCTCTGTAATTGCAAACAAAGGTTTCTTACAAATATTAAGTTCTGTTTTTCTGATGTATCAAATACTTATTTCAATGAAATAATGCAAATTATTATTTAAAATCATACAATGTGATTTTCAGGATTTTTGTTTTCGATTCCGTCTTTCACAGTTGAAGTGTACCTATGATAAAAATTACAGACCTCTACGGCTTTGTAAGTGGGAAAACCTGCAAATCGGCAGTGTATCAAATACTTGTTCTCCCCACTGTATATATATATATATGTTTCATCAATAATATTAATTAAATAATTTACCTCATAAAATAATTAATTCATTTATTATTAATTATATCATGCAATGCAATAGGAACTTATTTACAGAAAACCAACCAAACTTGAATAAAAGGTGACGATGGAGTCAAAAGATTCTCACAAGTTCTGAGATCAAACAATCAGCCAAATATCCTGTTTAACATGATGGAAAAAAACCTTCTCAGCACGTTCCACAAAATCATCCTTTACTGAACAAATTCTTGCAAATTGGAATAGCTGAGATGAAAAGACTGACGCGGGAGTCAGTAGGAAGTTAGACAGCATGGTGGACCCAAGTTGTTACAGTGTTGAAGAGTGGTTGGTTGCTTATGTTTGGGTGAATGAAAGGGAGGGCACATGTAAGCCAAACAATTGCTCAAGTGCAGATATTTTTCGTGGAATGCTTTGTAAAACCTTCTTCACGAAAGCAGAGGTTGTTCAAGTTGAAAAAGGTGCTTTCAAAACAGGAGTGTGAAGGACAAGAAGTGCGGTGGAAGACCGGTCACAAGAAGAAACGCATGAGCTGCTGTGTTGGCGCCAGTTGACCAGTTGCTGATAAAGTCAACAAGAAAGAGAGTCAGTGCATGAACTTGGCATGCCGCGGACCACTATGCAAACTCACATGAAAAAAGATCTTCAGTTGAAACCCTGGCGTCCATCATTTGTGAATGAACTGAGTGTTGCCGACATGGATCGGCACTCTGCATCATGTGATGTTTTGCTTGACACTTTCCCAACGACCCTGTCTTGAGGAAAAGTGTTGTTTTCAGCGGAATGTGCCATCTCTCGAAGCTCATGGGCACGAAATGTAGTGTTCTGGTCTAAGGAAAATCAACATTTCACATTGGAATTGGAGCATCATCCTCCACACTTGATGATTTAGGAATGACCTCAAGACATTTATTTGGTCCTTTTTAAAAAAATTTTTTTATGATGAACCAGTAAGGTAAATGGCATCGCTTACAAGCATATGTTCAGAAACTGGCTGGTATCACGACTTGTTGTTGCGGAAATATCTGAAAGTGTCTGGTTTCAACAAGACGCTGCACCCGCGCATTTCGCGTTGCATGTTTGGAACCATCTGAAACGTTCCCTCAATGATGGATTGGATGCGGATCACCAATATCACCAGCTCCTCCACTGTGGCCACCACGTAGTCCAGATGTATTGATGCCAGATAACTGCTTGTGGGGCTTCATAAAGGAGAAAGTGTCAACAAACTGATATATGATGATTGAAGAATTGCACGCTGCAATTGTGGCCTCTTTTTCACAAGTGACTCCACAAATGCTACATTTAAAATGTTTCAGGAGACATGGTGACATATTCAGTGGTGTAAGGAAAATTATGGAGTTCATACAGACACAATGACTGATTAATTATTGTATGTACTGCACAACAAAATCTGTATGTTAATATAATTTAAGAAAGAATGCTTTACTGGAGAGGGGTAAAGTGATTTTTAGGCCGCCCCGTACATTGAAAGATATATTATTATTCACGAACAGTTGGGTCAACTATAGATGGCCCAGCAATATATTTTACTTCCACATCCTAGAATACTATTATCCATCATTCATTGTTTCATTCATATACAGTTGCTGGCTGCTGGTTGCATCATTTCTGAGAGGGTGGGCAATGCTGCTGATGCAAAGCCTCCTCTAAATTATAGCAGAGATTTAGACTTTAACCAGGGTACCCACAGAGTATGATCTTTAATGGCCATCAGCAATTGCTAGCAGATAGGCAAACCGGCTTAACATCCATCTGAAGGATGCATTCATTCCCTTTGATGAAATGAATGTCCTACCTTGTGAAGCACTGGGATGATAGTTACGTGGATGGGTTGGAAATCTGTTGAACGCTGGGGCTGCAGTGAAATGATTCTTTTTGCCACTGATGTATGCTGGGGAGCTAGCAAATGGACAAGTGACTGCAGGCCTTTCAGTTCAAGGCCCCATCTTCAATGGCGAATAACCTCCACCTCTTACATCATTTCCTCTCTTCTCCCCCGGTATGCATTAATTAGTATTCAGGTAATTGTACATCGCCATCGATCTGAACTTTCTCACAATACCACAGAATCAAAGCCAGACTATCGGAGTAGGCTACACTCTACAGCATGAAGTCCACTGAGCTCTCCTGTTAGCCTGATCTATTATAATGCCCATCATCAGATCCATGTACAAGGAACAAGCTCCGTTAACCCACAGTCACTGTAAAAAAAGGTGATAAAAAACTGCTTATGAGATTGATCTGAAAAAGGTCAAGTGGTCATGTTAAAATATCAAAATTGAAATAATAAATGTATTTTCACAGTCCACACATCCCCTTGGCTGCCATTGTTATAATTGATATGTTTGCCATTATATCTGTCTTGGGTAAATTAATTACTCCATCAATCTCGAATCTACACTTCAAGGAGTAGAGACTGCGTACTCTTAAATCACCGGCGAGGCACACCCTGCTGATGATATTTCTTGTGATCCATACATCTCCTATGTGAATGGTGCTTTGAAACGATACACCATGTTATCATTTCCGTCAGATCATCGACTCTTGTTCCAAGTATATATTTCACACATTCCCAAAATAACTGCTTTGACATGCAATGCTTTTGTGTGGCCCACAACATTAAACCTCGATTTTGTTAATTTGTCCCCTTGAAGATCCCAAGCTGCTGGAGACAGACAGATCAGGTGGGATGTCCTGAAGCTGCCCCCAACCCCCTCCATCCCATGCCCATAGCTGAGCATGGAATTGAAGGCTTGGTGTTCGACTGGTGGAAAAAATAAAACAAGACATGTTTGCAAGCTCACCATGTCTAATTCTGACATTATCAAAGACGAGAGCTACTTTGCCATATCTATCATGTCGGATCACAGATGCAGTCAATTACGGAAACTGGTTGAGTCTGGTCCCGTCGAGTCAAGGCCTTCGGAGAATGCAGGTCCATAAAATGGCTGACAAAGCGATGTCCAGAATTGTCAATTTACAGCCCGGGGTGTCCCATCTCGGGGGAGGCAAGTGGACATATGGGGGCAGAATAAAGCTGGATTTGAAATGGACGATGTGGGGGTTACCGACCTCTATGTCTGAGCAATGACCGATGTCTAAATCCACCGTGGCTCGCATATCAGTTGGCCATAAAGGAGCCCTCTCGAACATTTATACATGACGATCGATATAGCCATTGTGCATTCTCTTCAAAACAACCATTAAATAAATACAAAAATCTTTAATTCCAAAAATGTTCCAACTCAAAAACAAATCGTTAAACAAAAAATAATGGTGTGAGCTTAAAAACGACACATCTGAAGAGCACAACTTGTGCAGAGAGTAACTGGTTCATCCCAAGGAGATATTGCACAAGACTATAATTTTGGTCCGACAAAATGTTACTTTGTTTAATTTCAAGAACGATAATAAAAACGGTATTAAAAGCAGGTCGTGAAGGCTCCTCGTGCAGGAAACCTTTTACACTGTGCAACTGTAATATAGCTCGCTGCACAGTTCTCTATACATTAGGCTTTAGGAGGGTCTTGCTTGGCTTGTGGTTGGCCCATTGGGTCCCCATTCACCCACAGCACATGCCCCAAATAACATAATGTATCGCTTTGATTATCTACTCCAAGTCCTAAAACCATTCTTGCTCTCAGCTTTTTACACAAGTATAAAGGCTCATGGAAGAGCAGAATAACAGGGAGCAAAAAGTCAATAGATCCAAAGGGAAACAGTAGGAGAAACACGCATGGATGCATGACAAAGGGAGGAACTACGGCATGGCGTCAGTGAGTGCAGTAAAACTCAGGGGTAGACATGGGAGAGATTACGAGGTCGTGTGGAAATCCTGGAGGGAACAACTTGAGGCAGTTCCACAATGCCCCTGTCTGGAGAGCTGGTGTATAATGCATATATATATATATACACATACATACATATTAGCGGGGTATGCTTACATATTGTGTAAGCATATGAACCATGCTACCCCATTGCCTCGGGTCGCTCACCTGCATTTGATTTTTCATTCATTTATTTATATTTTCATTTTCCGGATGCTTTCTGATGATTCTGTGATTTTTTTCCCCTGGTGTACCGGCTTCGTTGTACATCAGCACACTAAATTTCAGCTTTTTATGTCACCCAGAAATTACCGATCATTAATATCAGTCAGTGAGTCAGTGGTTATAAAGAGCTTTTTATATTAAATATACCACCTGTCACTTTGCTGATGGGAATATTAAGAGGGGGGGAGGGGAGAGAGAGGGAGGGGGTGGGGGAAGAAAGATGAGATGGGGAGAGGGAGGGGAGAGTGAGGATGGGGAGTGAGAGCGTGGAGGAGGGAGGGAGAGTGAGGACGGGGAAAAAGAGAGGAGGGCAGGGGAGCGAGGAGGGTTGGGGAACGAGGGGGTTGAGAAGGGGAAGAGGGTGGATGTGGGGGTGGAAAGAGAGGGGAGAGTGAGGATGGGGAGCACGGTGAGAGAGATGGGGAGCACGGTGAGAGGATGGGGAACGAGGCGGGAGGGGAGAGTGACGAGGTGGAGGGGGAAAGAGAGTGGAGGGAGTGAGGTTGGGGAAGGGGAAGGCAGGGGAAGGCAGCATGAGGGTAAGGGAAGCTAGAGTGAGGAGATGGGAAGGGAGGGCAGTGTGAGGGGAGGGGAAGGGAGCGTGAGGGCAGGGAAAGGGAAGGCAGAATAAGGGGAAGGTAAGGGAACCACCCTATTAAGCTCTCAAGCAAGACAAACACCGAATAGCAAGGAGACAAACATCATATGGACACGTCTGGAGACAAACACCATCCAGACAGGTCCAGAGACAAACACCGCCCGGACACAGCTGGAGACAATGCTGCCCAGACACGTCTGGAGACAAGCACTGCCCGATATAAACGCCACCGGACATAAACGCTGCCCAGAGATAAACACTGCCTGGACACATCCGGAGGTAACCACCATCAGGACATCATAACGATTGTCCGGAAACATCCGGAGATAACCTCCGTTTGGACATAACCACCATCCGGAGATAACCATCAACCGGACACATCTGTAGTATCAAATAATATGTGAATACAACTCTCTGGACATTTTATAAGCATTACAGCTGAATTAAAATGAACTCAGTCTCGACGTACCTGCGTCCGTCCATCACTGCATGTGTGCGTCCGTCCGGCCGCCAACATTTGTCTTATAGGGGATACAACTAATCATGCCCAGTCTGCAAACAGCATGATATAGTTGAGTAAGGTGAGGCTAAATGGGCCAGTTTCAATTTACATTAAAACAAAAACTCTTCTTCCTTAATCTTCTTCTTCACTTACAATAATGGGGAGTCTTATTCAATTCCGGTTTCTCATATCGATTAAATTCAAGCTATATTCAATACTTCGCCATATCAAACAGCATTTCCGATTATACACTACCTTTTAAAGCATCACAAAGCAGGTCGAAAAGGACACGAACAAAAAAGCAGCTGATATTTCAATAATTGATTCGCACAATTTTTAAAGGATGAAAGTTAACTTTTATTTATTTTCTCTGTAAGTGATGAGTCTTACATTCTAGTTATAGCTGAAATGCGATTACAACCAAATTCACCTTTGCCAAATTTGAGCCAAATTTCAAATAATATGTTAAACAATGTGCGGATTGGACAAATGAACACTCTTTGGCAGTCAAAACTGCCGCTGAGGTCAATTCCACAGTTTAAATTTTGAAATTTGGCTCAGGTTAAGAGATTTTAGAGCTTATCGCATGCGGAAAGGAAATAAGGCATGAACGCTTGTGTCTCCGGGCGTTTATAAGCATTGCAATGTATTGGATTCGCTAGATATCCCTTATTGTCGGGTTTTCCGTGTGTGTGTGTGTGTGTGTGTGTGTGTGTGTGTGTGTGTGTGTGTGTGTGTGTGTGTGTGTGTATGTGTGTGTGTCTGCAACGCGAGGCTCCACAGCACAAACCAGCAAACTGATTTCGATAAAACTTGGCGAACAGGTGCCATATGGGCTGGGAATGTGCACGTTTGAGTTTTGTTGCTAAGCAACCACCCGTTGCTATGCAGCGGCCGAAAAACCACACGTTCACTATTTTCAATACTTGTCCTACAGTTTTGAATGTGGAGAAACGAGACTTCGGAATTAAACACTTCGAGATATTTAGAAAATTTTACTCGAGCCGATTTTTGATTTAGGTTTTATTTTTCAAATGGTAGTCCTTCAAAAATAGGGTGTCTACACCGTAGTTGTAAGGAACTACACCGTCGTTCCACCTTCGATCTCTCCTCGATCCAAACGTTATTAACCAAAGTGAAAAGGATCCAAAATAAATGGAATCCACCGGCATTTCTGTCTTTGCGGATTCTAATAATATGGTATAAATCAAGTTATGTGGAATTTGAAAAACATCTTTTAAAAATTTTTCTACACCCCCGTTGTGTTATCGTCCGCTACACCGCCAGGTTCATCAAAAACAACCGACCAGGAAGTCTTCTCGCGCTACCCACGGTCTGGTTCGTATTTCCCTGAACATCTGTTCTGTTTATGGTTATTCCCTCTTCTCTTCTCTCTCCTCTCTCTCTCCTCTCTCTCTCTCTCTCCTCTCTCTTCTCTCTCTCTCTCTCTCTCTTGTTTACGTTTTGTTTTCGTGTTTTCTGACATCCACTCTGTTTGCCGTCATCTGAGCCTGAGGTAATGTCAACAAAAATAGACATTTTATTTTTACTTAATTCGTCCCTAATTTATTCGAGCCGATTTTTGATTTAGGTTTTATTTTTCAAATGGTAGTCCTTCAAAAATAGGGTGTCTATTTACCGTCATTTTTTATGTGGAGTGCCAGTTGCCAAAATACGCAATAGGAAAAATCTTGCCAGGCAGAGGAACAATTGTATGTGAACCAATACGTCTTGGCAATGAATCTTCGTCGGTGGGATTCCCCGCAAGTGGGGCGGGGAATCAAGAGACGGGGGGGGGGGGGGGGTGGGGAGTGAAGAGGTGGGGGCGGGGCCGGGGTAATTAAATTTTTGGGCGGGGGTAAGCAATTGAAGGCAGGGGGTGGGAGGCGGAGGGGAATGGGGCAGGGGCGGGGGATGAGTAGGCGGGGGCAAGCACGCCCTGTCCAGTCCATGTCCCTCGAGTGTGGGTGAGCTGGTGAGGGTGGTTGAATGAACGGAATCCGTCTGTGACGGGGTTTCGGCTAGTTAGTATGGATACATACTGTACTGGGAATGGTCAGTTTAAGTGTGGGTTTTGTTCCTGCAAAACACGACTCATAGTGAAATTGACAGGCAGCCATTTTCCCCTCATATCGTAAAGAAGGGTGACTTTGACCATCAGGGTGACTTTGACCGTCAGGGTGACTTTGAACACTTGTTCTTGGGTTCATTCGGTAACAAGTGTTCAAATTCGGTAAGAAAAAAGTAATACCACACATTTATTTAGTTTTAAGTTCTTCAAAACCTTGCTTCAATTCCTGCGTTTTTGTTGGCTTGGGGAAGTTTGTTTAACGGGTGTGTTTAAACTCACCCCTCTGGTTTGCGTTTCGGGATCCTCAATTTTCGGTAGTGGAAAAAATCTGTGTGGTCTTCATCTATTGCTTTTTCAAACCAAGCTGATATTCACATGGGTGGTCAAGCTTAATGTTGCCAACATTATGCATTGCATGTTGACAACTTATTTTGTTTATTTTTTTTTCTGGGTGGACTAAAAACGACGCAGGGGTGCGTTTGAACACACCAGAGGGGTCAACTTTTCAGGAAACCCCAAAAGTTGCAAACTCTATCTTGACCATGTTGATCTGCCATTTGAAAGAATAGCATTTCAAGGAACTTTTGTGAAGAGCAAAAGTAGAAGAGTTTGCGATGCAACTCGTTTTGTCTCCCCTGACGAAACTGACACATGCATGTTCGACCTTGAGTCCATCATTGGCAGGGTAGACGGGTCCGTAAGTATTGTGAAGAGGTGTGCTGCGGTTTGCTGTCAACAGCTCCGAATGGTGAAAATTTGAATTGTGGATTTCTTTGAAAATCACCATGACATTAGAAATAACTGTTGTGAATGGTGAAAATTTTATTTTAAGGTCATCAAGTACATATGACTGAAAATGCTACGTTTGTCATCAGCATAATTGGTAGTAAACGTGGGCCGATTTTGACCAAACTCGGGTGGTAGGTACATCTTATGACGTAGTGCTTTGGAAATTGTGATGGTTGCTGGGACGCTTTGGTTCCCTAGCAACAGCCGAAAAACCTTCAAAATCGGTACCGTTCACGCGAAATCAATTCAGAAAGCCATTATCCCACGTAGGGTTATGAAATTTGGCATGCATCATCTACAGGTGATGCTCTACCAAATATATTCCGGTTTTTGTGATATATGGAATAGTTTACCCGCAGCGCCCCTACAAATGGGGTGTGCCCGAAAATTGGCGAAAATTGAAGGCCCCCTAGCGACCAGGTGAGTGCATCGATCCGAATGAAACTTTGCAGGTTCATAGCACGCAATGAGTACTACAACTTTGCCTCAGGACATATTGACCGATATTGCTTAGGTCAGGGGTCAAAGGCAAAAATCGATAATATGCGAGAGCTGGAGGTGCCTTCGCGCCAATGCTACTCCTCCTAGGGTTATGGTCAGATGGTCATGAAAATTCACACTAATGATCTGGAATGCATTGTGCACAAACGATCGAGCCGGATTTTCGATTTATATCTTTGTTCACCCACAGCACCCCTTGTACTTTGGGGATTTCCGATATCAAACGCATTTTCGGTACTTTTCATTCAAATTGATACCGAGTAGTTATCAGTAGATGGAACTCGATGAGATTTGGTATGCATAATGTTAAAGTGATTCTCTATCCGCTATATGACATCCATTTTTTTTCTATATCTTATAGTTTCCAAATGGTAACCCTCTCAACTTGGGTGTCCGAGGGCCATTGAGCATTCCCGCTGAAAATTCAAAGTACACTAGCTCCAAGACGGTTGAACCGAATCGAATGAATCTTTACATGCTTATAGACCGTAATGAGTACTACAACTTTGCTCATTTGCATAATGACCTATCTCAAGTAGGTCAGGGGTCAAAGGTCAATAAGTGCATTTTCGGGCGAAATTACATTTAAGGCACCTTTGCTCCTTCACGGATTAACCGATACGAATGAACGTTCATAGGTACATAGTACTCAATGAGTACTACAACTTTGCTTCAGGACATATTGACCTATCTCGGCTAGGTCAGGGGTCAAAGGTCAATGAGTGCATTTTTCGGCCAAAATGACCATTCAAATCCCCCTTGCTCCTACACGGGTTAACCGATACGAATGAAAGTTCATAGGTACGGAGTACTCATGGGTACTACAACTTTGCTTCAGGACATATTGACCTATCTCAGCTAAGTCAGGGGTCAAAGGTCAATGAGTGCATTGTTCGGGCAAAATGACCATTCAAAGCCCCCTTGCTCATACACGGGTTAACCGATTTGATTGCAATTTCCTAAGTACTTAGTACTAGATTAACTCAGAGAACGCGACTCGCACAGAGTGAATTGATTAGACGTCGCGCACTGTATAAAGTACGTACAAATACATTGTGCACATGTGTTTGCTATCTCACTGATCGTCTTAATTCCTGTGATTGTTTAGCGGAAAAGAAATTCTGCTTCTGAGCCGTGTATGCACAACAATCACGAGGCAATTATTTATCCCTTTACTACCTTGTCGTAGTCGTGTACAAATCCAATACATATATGCACAATAAAGGGTTATACCATGTCCACAAAATATAAATGTGACTGTTGAACCTTTCCATTAAAAAAGAAACTTACAGGACATACAAGTAAAATACTAAAGATTAATATTGCATCATTTCAAGGCGCAAGGAGGTAATTTTAAAATCAAACAATGTGAAAAACCTGCACCCACATTTTGCAGCTTATTGAAACCAGCCTGCTGGGATAGGTACGATTCCACAGACATGCAAGCCAGGTATGGCTGCACTCGACATACATGGGTTTATTCTAAAGTGAAGGTACTGCTTCCATTGGCTTGCTATTCATTAACAATTAGCCAAAATGCTGTAATAAATGAACAGGGAAAAATATGTTGGCACAACTATGAAAGACAAATTTATCTGTCCTATTACACGGCCTCATAGCCTCAGGACTCTTACGCATTGACTTATACATTGTGTGCATGCTAATACAAGTTACTTGTCAACTCTAGAGTCTAGACTAGTCCGATAAATCCGTCGTCCGTCCGACTAGTCCGATAAATCTGACGTGCTGTAGCTTTCTTTTATTATTCTCTTTTCTTCATTGTTTTCTACTGGCGCTACATGACACAGTAGGAATAAAATAAATAAAAATGCAACAGTGTCAGATTTATCAGACTACTCGAGACAATTGTGTCACAGGTGTGTTCTGCACACAAGTTTTCATCGTATCCGGACAGCGAGATAGCTTCGTTTTATGCGCGGAGAGATACGGCCGATGACATGGACTGGCCTTGCTTGCGGTTCATTCACCGCGGAGCAACATGTCCGCTGCTCTGCGCTGGTCACGTCACCTCACTAAAATATTTCTGATATCGAGCAGTATATGCAAGTCGAATTTACATTATTGGATTACGAATAGGATTTAGTCTAACCAGTTGTTATTGCCAAGTCTTCCTTCGATGTCCTCCCGATCATCATGAACGCCGGGAATTTCATCGCCAGTTTCCTCTGCTTGTCCTGCTTCGGGCTCGAACTGGTAAGGCCGTATTCCATTTCAGCTGCCTGAACTTCACCTCCCGCGACTACGTTATCCGACAATTCTCCATGTGATTCAGACCAAAATCCTTCATTTCTCTCACACTCACTGTCGCTACCAGACAAATCAAAGTCCATGTCATCCATTATTCAAAACCAAATGTTTGATTTTTTTAAAGCAGACATGAACGAAGCGATTGAGTCGACCAATCGAATGTGGAAACACACAGAAAGCCAATAGAATCACGTAGACCACCCACCGAGTAATTTACGTCAGCCTTGTTGTTCTGGAGATGACGTCATGTGGGTTACGTCCCGTTCAGTAGATTTCGGCAGAATTTTTAGGGGCGTTCCCTAAGAGGTTTGTTTTTTTAATTTTACATTTTACAGAACGAGTATTGTGAAAAAACATTGTCAGATCAGAAATCACGATGAAAACTCCTATAGGACATATATATATATATATGCAATTTCAGTACTTTTGAGTGTCATGGGACCTTTAAATTAAATAAATGTGTGGTATTACTGTCTTAAAATCCCCCCCCAGAGTGTGATCTTTCCAACACCCAAATTTGGTGATCATCAGATTAGGGGTAGATGGTAATATTTTTGATATTCAGGCATTAAAGTCACTTCATGTTGGGTGCATGTTTGAACACCGACCAATTGACCAGGTTTCAACACCTACCAAGTGATGATATTCAAAGTATTACCCGAATTGGGGGGGGGGCTGTGAACGGTTTAGGAGTTTTTTTAAAATAGCACAACACAATAGCAAATTTCTGCTATAATCGTTCAATATAAAACAAAATTTCAACGGAACATTGGAAAGAAGTATGAAATTAACAATTTTGTGAGCAAAACTTGCTCATAATTACGTAGCATTTTCAGTCATATGTACTTGATGACCTTAAAATAAAATTTTCACACATTCACAACAGTTATTTCTAATGTCATGGTGATTTTCAAAGAAATCCACAATTCAAATTTTCACCATTCGGAGCTGTTGACAGCAAACCGCAGCACACCTCTTCACAATACTTACGGACCCGTCTACCCTGCCAATGATGGACTCAAGGTCGAACATGCATGTGTCAGTTTCGTCAGGGGAGACAAAACGAGTTGCATCGCAAACTCTTCTACTTTTTGCTCTTCACAAAAGTTCCTTGAAATGCTATTCTTTCAAATGGCAGATCAACATGGTCAAGATAGAGTTTGCAACTTTTGGGGTTTCCTGAAAAGTTGACCCCTCTGGTGTGTTCAAACGCACCCCTGCGTCGTTTTTAGTCCACCAGAAAAAAAAATAAACAAAATAAGTTGTCAACATGCAATGCATAATGTTGGCAACATTAAGCTTGACCACCCATGTGAATATCAGCTTGGTTTGAAAAAGCAATAGATGAAGACCACACAGATTTTTTCCACTACCGAAAATTGAGGATCCCGAAACGCCAAACCAGAGGGGTGAGTTTAAACACACCCGTTAAACAAACTTCCCCAAGCCAACAAAAACGCAGGAATTGAAGCAAGGTTTTGAAGAACTTAAAACTAAATAAATGTGTGGTATTACTTTTTTCTTACCGAATTTGAACACTTGTTACCGAATGAACCAAGAACAAGTGTTCAAAGTCACCCTGACGGTCAAAGTCACCCTGATGGTCAAAGTCACCCTTCTTTACGATATGAGGGGAAAATGCTGCCTGTCAATTTCACTATGAGTCGTGTTTTGCAGGAACAAAACCCACACTTAAACTGACCATTCCCAGTACAGTATGTATCCATACTAACTAGCCGAAACCCCGTCACAGACGGATTCGTTCATTCAACCACCCTCACCAGCTCACCCACACTCGAGGACATGGACTGGACAGGGCGTGCTTGCCCCCGCCTACTCATCCCCCGCCCCTGCCCCATTCCCCTCCGCCTCCCACCCCCTGCCTTCAATTTGCTTACCCCCGCCCAAAAATTTAATTACCCCGGCCCGCCCCACCTCTTCACTCCCCACCCCCCCCCCCCCCCCGTCTCTTGATTCCCGCCCCACTTGCGGGGAATCCCACCGACGAAGATTCATTGCCAAGACGTATTGGTTCACATACAATTGTTCCTCTGCTGGCAAGATTTTTCCTATTGCGTATTTTGCCAACTGGCACTCCACATAAAAAATGACGGTAAATAGACACCCTATTTTTGAAGGACTACCATTTGAAAAATAAAACCTAAATCAAAAATCGGCTCGAATAAATTAGGGACGAATTAAGTAAAAAATAAAATGTCTATTTTTGTTGACATTACCTCAGGCTCAGATGACGGCAAACAGAGTGGATGTCAGAACAACACGAACAAACAGACGTAACACAGAGAGAGAGAGAGAGAGAGAGAGAGAGGAGAGAGAGAGAGAGAGAGAGAGAGAGAGAGAGAGAGAGAGAATAACCATAACAGAACAGATGTTCAGGGAAATACGAACCAGACGCGTGGGTTAGCGCGAGAAGACTTCCTGGTCGGTTGTTTTTGATGAACCTGGCGGTGTAGCGGACGATAACACACACGGGGGTGTAGAAAAATTTTTAAAAGATGTTTTTAAATTCCACATAACTTGATTTATACCATATTATTAGAAATCCGCAAAGACAGAAATGCCGGTGATTCCATTTATTTTGGATCCTTTTCACTTTGTTAATAACGTTTGGATCGAGGAGAGATCGAAGGTGGAACGACGGTGTAGTTCCTTACAACTACGGTGTAGACACCCTATTTTGAAGGACTACCATTTGAAAATAAAACCTAAATCAAAAATCGGCTCGAGTAAAATTTTCTAAATATCTCGAAGTGTTTATTCCGAAGTCTCGTTTCTCCACATTCAAAACTGTAGGACAAGTATTGAAATAGTGAACGTGTGGTTTTTCGGCCGCTGCATAGCAACGGGTGGTTTCTTAGCAACAAAACTCAAACGTGCACATTCCCAGCCCATATGGCACCTGTTCGCCAAGTTTTATCGAAATCAGTTTGCTGGTTTGTGGCTGTGGAGCCTCGCGTTGGCAGCAACACACACATACACACACACACACACACACACACACACACACACACAACACACACACACCGGAAAAACCCGACAATAAGGGATATCTAGCGATCCAATACATTGCAATGCTTATAAACGCCCAGAGACACAAGCGTTCATGCCTTATTTCCTTTCCACATGCGATAAGCTCTAAAATCTCTTAACCTGAGCCAAATTCAAAATTTAAACTGTGGAATTGACCTCAGCGGCAGTTTTGACTGCCAAAGAGTGTTCATTTGTCCAATCCGCACATTGTTTAACATATATTTGAAATTTGGCTCAAATTTGGCAAAGGTGAATTTGGTTGTAATCGCATTTCAGCTATAACTAGAATGTAAGACTCATCACTTACAGAGAAAATAAATAAAAGTTAACTTTCATCCTTTAAAAATTGTGCGAATCAATTATTGAAATATCAGCTGCTTTTTTGTTCGTGTCCTTTTCGACCTGCTTGTGATGCTTAAAAGGTAGTGTATAATCGGAAATGCTGTTTGATATGGCGAAGTATTGAAATATAGCTTGAATTTAATCGATATGAGAAACCGGAATTGAATAGATCCCCATTATTGTAAGTGAAGAGAAGATTAAGGAAGAAGAGTTTTTGTTTTATGTAAATTGAAACTGGCCCATTTAGCCTCACCTTACTTCACTATATCATGCTGTTTGCAGACTGGGCATGATTAGTTGTATCCCCTATAAGACAAATGTTGGCGGGCCCGGACGGACGCACACATGCAGTGATGGACGGACGCAGGTACGTCGAGATGAGAGTTCATTTTAATTAGCTGTAATGCTTATAAATGTCAGAGAGTTGTATTCACATATATTGATACTACAGATGTGTCGGTTGATGGTTATCTCCGGATGGTGGTTATGTCAAACGGAGGTTATCTCCGGATGTTTCCGGACAATCGTTATGATGTCCTGATGGTGGTTACCTCCGGATGTGTCCAGGCAGTGTTTATCTCTGGGCAGCGTTTATGTCCGGTGGCGTTTATATCGGCGTGCTTGTCTCCAGACGTGTCTGGGCAGCATTGTCTCCAGCTGTGTCCGGGCGGTGTTTGTCTCTGGACTGTCTGGATGGTGTTTGTTTCCAGACGTGTCCATAATGATGTTTGTCTCCTTGCTATTCGGTGTTTGTCTTGCTTGAGAGCTTAATAGGGTGGTTCCCTTACCTTCCCCTTTTTCTGCCTTCCCTTTCCTGCCCTCACGCTCCTTCCCTCCCCTCACACTGCCCTCCCTTCATCTCCTCACTCTAGCTTCCCTTACCCTCATGCTGCCTTCCCTCCTCACACTCGCCTTCCCCTTCCCCAACCTCACTCCCTCCACTCTCTTTCCCCTCCACCTCGTCCTCTCCCTCCCGCCTCGTTCCCCATCCTCTCACCGGCTCCCCATCCTCTCACCGTGCTCCCCATCTCACTCTCCCCTCTCTTTCCACCCCCACATCCACCCTCTTCCCTTCCTCAACCCTCGTTTCCACCCTCCTCGCTCCCCTGCCCTCCTCTCTTTTTTCCCGTCTCACTCTCCCCTCCCTCCTCCACGCTCTCACTCCCCATCTCACTCTCCCCTCCCTCTCCCATCTCATCTTTCTTCCCCCACCCCTCCTCTCTCTCCCTCCCCCCCTTCTTAATATTCCCATCAGCAAAGTGACAGGTGGTATATTTAATATAAAAAGCTCTTTATAACCACTGACTCACTGACTGATATTAATGATCGGTAATTTCTGGGTGACATAAAAAGCTGAAATTTAGTGTGCTGATGTACAACGAAGCCGGTACACCAGGGGAAAAAAATCACAGAATCATCAGAAAGATCCGGAAAATGAAAATAAAATAAATGAATGAAAAATCAAATGCAGGTGAGCGACCCCGAGGCCAATGGGGTAGCATGTTCATATGCTTACACAATATGTAAGATACCCCGGCTAATATGTATGTATGTGTTATATATATATATATGCATTATACACCAGCTCTCCAGACAGGGGCATTGTGGAACTGCCTCAAGTTGTTCCCTCCAGGATTTTCCACACGACCTCGTAATCTCTCCCATGTCTACCCCTGAGTTTTACTGCACTCACTGACGCCATGCCGTTAGTTCCTCCCTTTGTCATGCATCCATGCGTGTTTCTCCTATGTTTCCCTTTGGATCTATTGACTTTTTGCTCCCTGTTATTCTGCTTTCCATGAGCCTTTATACTTGTGTAAAAAGCTGAGAGCAAGAATGGTTTGAGGCTTGGGTAGATAATCAAAGCGATACATTATGTTATTTTGGGGCATGTGCTGTGGGTGAATGGGGACCCAATGGGCCAACCACAGCCAAGCAAGACCCTCCTAAAGCTAATGTATAGAGAACTGTGCAGCGAGCTATATTTACAGTTGCACAGTGTAAAAGGTGCCTGCACGAGGAGCCTTCACGACCTGCTTTTAATACCGTTTTTATTATCGTTCTTGAAATTAAACAAAGTAACATTTGTCGCGACCAAAATTATAGTCTTGTGCAATATCTCCTTGGGATGAACAGTTACTCTCTGCACAAGTTGTTGCTCTTCAGATGTGTCGTTTTTAAGCTCACACCATTATTTTTGTTTAAACGATTTGTTTTGAGTTGGAACATTTTTGGAATTAAAGATTTTTGTATTTATTTAATGGTTGTTTTGAAGAGAATGCACAATGGCTATATCGATCGTCATGTATAAATGTTCGAGAGGGCTCCTTTATGGCCAATCTGATATGCGAGCCACGGTGGATTTAGACATCGTCATTGCTCAGACATAGAGGTCGGTAACCCCCACATCGTCCATTTCAAATCCAGCTTTATTCCTGCCCCTATGTCCACTTGCCTTCCCCGAGATGGGACACCCCGGGCTGTAAATTGACAATTCTGGACATCGCTTTGTCAGCCATTTTATGGACCTGCATTCTCCAAGAAGGCCTTGACTCGACGGGACCAGACTCAACCAGTTTCCGTAATTGACTGCATCTGTGATCCGACATGATAGATTATGGCAAAGTAGCTCTCGTCTTTGATAATGTCAGAATTAGACATGGTGAGCTTGCAAACATGTTCTTGTTTTATTTTTCCACCAGTCGACACCAAGCCTTCAATTCCATGCTCAGCTATGGGCATGGATGGAGGGGGTTGGGGGCAGCTTCAGGACATCCCACCTGATCTGTCTGTCTCCAGCAGCTTGGGATCTTCAAGGGGACAAATTAACAAAATCGAGGTTTAATGTTGTGGGCCACACAAAGCATTGCATGTCAAAGCAGTTATTTTGGAATGTGTGAAATATATACTTGGAACAAGAGTCGATGATCTGACGGAAATGATAACATGGTGTATCGTTTCAAAGCACCATTCACATAGGAGATTATGGATCACAAGAAATTCATCAGCAGGGTGTGCCTCGCCGTGATTTAAGAGTACGCAGTCTCTACTCCTTGAAGTGTAGATTCGAGATTGATGGAGTAATTAATTTACCCAAGACAGAATATAATGGCAAACATATCAATTATAACAATGGCAGCCAAGGGGATGTGTGGACTGTGAAATACATTTTATTATTTCATTTTGATATTTTAACATGACCACTTGACCTTTTTCAGATCAATCTCATAAGCAGTTTTTTATCACCTTTTTTTTACAGTGACTGTGGGTTAACGGAGCTTGTTCCTTGTACATGGATCTGATGATGGCATTATAATAGATCAGGCTAACAGGAGAGCTCAGTGGACTTCATGCTGTAGTGTGTAGCCTACTCCGATAGTCTGGTCTTTGATTCTGTGGTATTGTGAGAAAGTTCAGATCGATGGCGATGTACAATTACCTGAATACTAATTAATGCATACCGGGAGAAGAGAGGAAATGAATGTAAGAGTGGAGGTTATTCGCCATTGAAGATGGGGCCTTGAACTGAAAGGCCTGCAGTCACTTGTCCATTTGCTAGCTCCCA
>CM068966.1:40907180-40917836 GCA_035128595.1 Eptatretus atami
TTGTGTGCCTTAACCTGACCAAATTCTCTGCTTTCAGGTTCACTGTATTATTTGTCCTACATTCATTAAGTGGGAATGCTTGTGGTTATTTTTCTCCTAAATTAATGATTTTTTAAAAAAAAATCAAAATCATTCAAGACAAGCGTATTAAAAGACATTAGTGTATGCTTACATGAATTTGTCCCACCGTCAGTACTTTGCCTTTTCACCCTCTATCATCTTCCATGAGCCAAGATCTTGTCTACAAAATACCCCCAAAATGATGAGGACGTTCGGGAACAATAGACAAATCACAATACTGTGTATGGCATTTGAACGTGGGATCCTCACATTCAAGAGCTCAGTGCTCAAATGGAGAGGGTGTAGGATAAATCATACAGGTCAGTATTCTCCCTTCAAATGGGAGCAGTTTTAAAATTATACTCCAGTTATTTATACAAAAACATGCTGGTAATATTGTGTATCCTGTACTAATTCATTTTACCACCACCGAAGGTGAAGAGGGTTATGTTTTCACCCCTTTCTGTTTGTCTGTTTGTGTGCAGGATATCTCAAAAAGTTGTGCACGGACATGGATGAAATGTTGTGGACAGATTCGGGTGGTGACAAAGACGAACTCATTAGATTTTGGTGAAGATCCGAATCCGCATCCGACTACTAGAGTTTTTAAAAAGTGATTCTTCACCATTGAGAGATAGGGCCAAAAACGATATATAGCATGACATCTCAAAAAGTTGTGGACGGATTCGGATGAAACTTGGTGGACACTTTGGGTGTGTGACGAGGAATAATTGATTCGATTTTGCTTGATTTTGAGAGAGAATTGACTTCTCTGATGATTTTTCTTTTTCCCAATTTCTGACAAAGTGTCATCACTGAAGCCACGGCTTAATAGGGCGGGCGGCGGTGAAAACACATTTGAAGCAAAGATAAATGACGTAATAATAATCCTTGTATTCGTCATTGTCATGGTATTTAAAACTAATTGTTGCATGGGTTGAGGCTGGCACAGAAAGACGCTTAAAAACTCAAATAGGAGGCCAAAATACAATCTTAAAGAGTGCCGGGATTCTGGGTTATTGTGAAAACAATTGTCACCAAAGTAAGTGCCAGGTGTTGGGTTAGGCTGGATAAGAGAACTCTGTTTGCTTTAGACCGGTGATGGTGAGTGTTGCAAGTTATGGTCTCGCGGGACAAACTGCAGAGACCGTATGCTCAAATGGGTGAAATAGACAGCTAAATGTGGGACTTTTGTCTTCCTTGGGATGCAGAGGTTTGGGGTGACACGCAATAGGTCAGGTGCAGGACAGCATTCGATGCATATTTAAACGATTCAATAAATCAATGTCATGAGTTGCTTGCATCTGATTACTGGAATTTTTAGGATATAAAGTACCACAAGTGCAAAAGTACTCATTGTACTTTATATCTTTCGTATCACCACAAGTCCATGCAGTTGTCAGCCAAAGGTGAGGCAAGTTCCTTTCACCACCAACACCATGGGTTTAATTCAGGGCATTATTTCAACTAACCTGGTCTGTTGTGACCATTCTACTGTCAGCTACTACCCTCTGCAGCTCAACCCTATCCTTTTCCACAATCTTTATTACCCCTATGAACCCATTCATCTTCTCTCTCTCTCTCTCTCTCTCTCTCTCTCTCTCTCTCTCTCTCTCTCTCTCTCTCTCTCTCTCTCTCCCTCTCTCTCTCTCTTCATTCATTCCCTTACTTATTCATGTTGAAGATTGCCCTGCTGCCAGTCAGTTCATACCCTCCATGGGCTGGCAGGATAACCTAGAGATAGGTAGACATATTCGCTCTCATCTGTCAAGCCTGAGTTTGAATCTTGGCCAGCTATAAACTGTCACCCTGGTGTTAATTCACAGGTAGGATGATTCATCAACGGTGTGCGGTCCCTCCGATGGACATTAAACCAGGCGGCCCATCTTCCAGCATTAATTAGTTGGTGGACATTAAAGAGGCCACTGTGTCCCTCCCAAGGAGTCGGTGAGTTATCGCTCGCATCCTGAGCAAATTACTAATTCCTGCTCTAACCTACAGGGGGAACTGCATTAGTGGTACAGCTGCACCCCCGCATATGCTACCCATAGGAATGTGCTGAAAAATAAGGAAGAAAATGAAGATACCCTCCATCAACTTGCCCTTCCATGAGCCTCAATCTTATGGAGAAAAAGGAAATCCAAGCCTGCTCCATCTCACACAGTGTCAATGTGCCCCCATGGACCAAGCAAATCGAACTGACAATCGGTGCCGTGCTTACACTCGTGCAAAGCATCCGAGTAACATGCCATGACTGATATTAACACAAGAAGGAATTGACATGCAATTATTGACCCAGAGAATCATGAATAAAATTAAGCATTTTTAACTGAGCATCACATCACAGAGTCGAGAGCACTGTCGCGGACCATGGCTACTCCAAACGGTACTATTGTTGAGCTTATTTGCATTGTTTTTTTTTTATATTGTCACAAGCAATGAATTTTGGGTACACCATTTTAGACCCAAACCTGATGATCAACCAATGAAGTGGTGTTGTAAAAAAAAAAGTGTAGCCTAAAAATAAATTCAGAACATAGCATCAGTCAAAGAAATAAATTTCAAAGCGTGAGGAGAGACATAGGCTAAACGTCCTGTTTCTAACACTATATAAACTAAGGATATACATTAGGAAAGCGTTACAGTACCCCCAGACTTTCATCGTTTTTGATCATCTTTAACTTACCTGCAACCTAGTTCTGGGGAGCTTATGGGATGGCGTGTCGTCTGTCCGTCCATCCACAAACACTTGCAACTTCTTCTCTCAAACTACACCTATGGTTTTGATGAAACGTGACCACAACCTTCATCACCCAGTATGTACCAAAGTTTGTTCATGGCATAAAAAATTTAAAAAATCTGGGTATGAGGGGGTCAATGGAGGGGTCCTCCTATGGTGGGGTTGCCACCCAATATATGTATTTGCTTTCTTCTCCGAAATTACACACACACATTTTTGATGAAACTCGACCACAACCTTCATGACCTGTGATGTGCCAAAGTTTGTTCATTCCATTAAAAAAAAAATTGGGGCCTAAGGGGGTCCCCCTTAGTCCCCCTTCGGGTGGGTTTCCCCCCAAAATAGGTATTTGCTTTCTTCTCAGAAACCAAACACACAATTCTAATGAAACCTGACCACAACCTTCATCACCCATGATGTACCAAAGTTTGTCCACACCATAAAAAAAAAAAAAATAGGGGCCATAGCATTGTTCATTGGTACATTTTGACGATTCTGTCCCACGTTGACTTCCTCCTCAGTATCATTATTCTACCAGGTGAGCGCCCAAGGGTATTGCCCCTATTTTTGTGATTCTGATTATCATTACCTCTGCCACCAAGATGGACAAGGGTTATGTTTTCACCTCTGTCTCTTTATTGGGTCGCCAAAATAGGTGACCCTTATTGTCAGTAATTCTGTCTGTTTGTTGGATGTTTGTTCGTTTGTCATCAGCATAATTGTAGTAAACGTGGGCCGATTTTGACCAAACTCGGGTGGTAGGTACATCTTATGACGTAGTGCTTTGGAAATTGTGATGGTTGCTGGGACGCTTTGGTTCCCTAGCAACAGCCGAAAAACCTTCAAAATCGGTACCGTTCACGCGAAATCAATTCAGAAAGCCATTATCCCACGTAGGGTTATGAAATTTGGCATGCATCATCTACAGGTGATGCTCTACCAAATATATTCCGGTTTTTGTGATATATGGAATAGTTTACCCGCAGCGGCCCCTACAAATGGGGTTGCCCGAAAATTGGCGAAAATTGAAGGCCCCCTAGCGACCAGGTGAGTGCATCGATCCGAATGAAACTTTGCAGGTTCATAGCACGCAATGAGTACTACAACTTTGCCTCAGGACATATTGACCGATATTGCTTAGGTCAGGGGTCAAAGGCAAAAATCGATAATATGCGAGAGCTGGAGGTGCCTTCGCGCCAATGCTACTCCTCCTAGGGTTATGGTCAGATGGTCATGAAAATTCACACTAATGATCTGGAATGCATTGTGCACAAACGATCGAGCCGGATTTTCGATTTATATCTTTGTTCACCCACAGCACCCCTTGTACTTTGGGGATTTCCGATATCAAACCGCATTTTCGGTACTTTTCATTCAAATTGATACCGAGTAGTTATCAGTAGATGGAACTCGATGAGATTTGGTATGCATAATGTTAAAGTGATTCTTATCCGCTATATGACATCCATTTTTTTTCTATATCTTATAGTTTCAAATGGTAACCCTCTCAACTTGGGTGTCCGAGGGCCATTGAGCATTTCCCGCTGAAAATTCAAAGTACACTAGCTCCAAGACGGTTGAACCGAATCGAATGAATCTTTACATGCTTATAGACCGTAATGAGTACTACAACTTTGCTCATTTGCATAATGACCTATCTCAAGTAGGTCAGGTCAAAGGTCAATAAGTGCATTTTCGGGCGAAATTACCATTTAAGGCACCTTTGCTCCTTCACGGATTAACCGATACGAATGAACGTTCATAGGTACATAGTACTCAATGAGTACTACAACTTTGCTTCAGGACATATTGACCTATCTCGGCTAGGTCAGGGGTCAAAGGTCAATGAGTGCATTTTTCGGGCAAAATGACCATTCAAATCCCCCTTGCTCCTACACGGGTTAACCGATACGAATGAAAGTTCATAGGTACGGAGTACTCATGGGTACTACAACTTTGCTTCAGGACATATTGACCTATCTCAGCTAAGTCAGGGGTCAAAGGTCAATGAGTGCATTGTTCGGGCAAAATGACCATTCAAAGCCCCCTTGCTCATACACGGGTTAACCGATTTGATTGCAATTTCCTAAGTACTTAGTACTAGATTAACTCAGAGAACGCGACTCGCACAGAGTGAATTGATTAGACGTCGCGCACTGTATAAAGTACGTACAAATACATTGTGCACATGTGTTTGCTATCTCACTGATCGTCTTAATTCCTGTGATTGTTTTAGCGGAAAAGAAATTCTGCTTCTGAGCCGTGTATGCAACAACAATCACGAGGCAATTATTTATCCCTTTACTACCTTGTCGTAGTCGTGTACAAATCCAATACATATATGCACAATAAAGGGTTATACCATGTCCACAAAATATAAAATGTGACTGTTGAACCTTTCCATTAAAAAAAAACTTACAGGGACATACAAGTAAAATACTAAAGATTAATATTGCATCATTTCAAGGCGCAAGGAGGTAATTTTAAAATCAAACAATGTGAAAAACCTGCACCCACATTTTGCAGCTTTATTGTGAAACCAGCCTGCTGGGATAGGTACGATTCCACAGACATGCAAGCCAGGTATGGCTGCACTCGACATACATGGGTTTATTCTAAAGTGAAGGTACTGCTTCCATTGGCTTGCTATTCATTAACAATTAGCCAAAATGCTGTAATAAATGAACAGGGAAAAAATATGTTGGCACAACTATGAAAGACAAATTTATCTGTCCTATTACACGGCCTCATAGCCTCAGGACTCTTACGCATTGACTTATACATTGTGTGCATGCTATACAAGTTACTTGTCAACTAGAGTCTAGACTAGTCGATAAATCCGTCGTCCGTCCGACTAGTCCGATAAATCTGACGTGCTGTAGCTTTCTTTTATTATTCTCTTTTCTTCATTGTTTTCTACTGGCGCTACATGACACAGTAGGAATAAAATAAATAAAAATGCAACAGTGTCAGATTTATCAGACTACTCGAGACAATTGTGTCCAAGGTGTGTTCTGCACACAAGTTTTCATCGTATCCGGACAGCGAGATAGCTTCGTTTTATGCGCGGAGAGATACGGCCGATGACATGGACTGGCCTTGCTTGCGGTTCATTCACCGCGGAGCAACATGTCCGCTGCTCTGCGCTGGTCACGTCACCTCACTAAAATATTTCTGATATCGAGCAGTATATGCAAGTCGAATTTACATTATTGGATTACGAATAGGATTTAGTCTAACCAGTTGTTATTGCCAAGTCTTCCTTCGATGTCCTCCCGATCATCATGAACGCCGGGAATTTCATCGCCAGTTTCCTCTGCTTGTCCTGCTTCGGGCTCGAAACTGGTAAGGCCGTTATTCCATTTCCAGCTGCCTGAACTTCACCTCCCGCGACTACGTTATCCGACAATTCTCCATGTGATTCAGACCAAAATCCTTCATTTCTCTCACACTCACTGTCGCTACCAGACAAATCAAAGTCCATGTCATCCATTATTCAAAACCAAATGTTTGTTTTTTTAAAGCAGACATGAACGAAGCGATTGAGTCGACCAATCGAATGTGGAAACACACAGAAAGCCAATAGAATCACGTAGACCACCCACCCGAGTAATTTACTTGCAGCCTTGTTGTTCTGGAGATGACGTCATGTGGGTTACGTCCCGTTCAGTAGATTTCGGCAGAATTTTTAGGGGCGTTCCCTAAGAGGTTTGTTTTTTTAATTTTACATTTTACAGAACGAGTATTGTGAAAAAAACATTGTCAGATCAGAAATCACGATGAAAACTCCTATAGGACATATATATATATATATATGCAATTTCAGTACTTTTGAGTGTCATGGGACCTTTAAATAAATAAATGTGTGTATTACTGTCTTAAAATCCCCCCCCAGGTGTGATCTTTCCAACACCCAAATTTGGTGATCATCAGATTAGGGGTAGATGGTAATATTTTTGATATTCAGGCATTCAAAGTCACTTCATGTTGGGTGCATGTTTGAACACCGACCAATTGACCAGGTTTCAACACCTACCAAGTGATGATATTCAAAGTATTACCCGAATTGGGGGGGGGCTGTGAACGGTTTAGGAGTTTTTTTTAAAATAGCACAACACAATAGCAAATTTCTGCTATAATCGTTCAATATAAAACAAAATTTCAACGGAACATTGGAAAGAAGTATGAAATTAACAATTTTGTGAGCAAAACTTGCTCATAATTACGAACAAACATCCAAACAAACAGACAGAATTACTGACAATAAGGGTCACCTATTTTGGCGACCCAATAAAGAGACAGAGGTGAAAACATAACCCTTGTCCATCTTGGTGGCAGAGGTAATGATAATCAGAATCACAAAAATAGGGGCAATACCCTTGGGCGCTCACCTGGTAGAATAATGATACTGAGGAGGAAGTCAACGTGGGACAGAATCGTCAAAATGTACCAATGAACCAATGCTATGGCCCCTATTTTTTTTTTTTTATGGTGTGGACAAACTTTGGTACATCATGGGTGATGAAGGTTGTGGTCAGGTTTCATTAGAATTGTGTGTTTGGTTTCTGAGAAGAAAGCAAATACCTATTTTGGGGGGAAACCCACCCGAAGGGGGACTAAGGGGGACCCCCTAGGCCCACAATTTTTTTTTTAATGGAATGAACAAACTTTGGCACATCACAGGTCATGAAGGTTGTGGTCGAGTTTCATCAAAAATGTGTGTGTGTAATTTCGGAGAAGAAAGCAAATACATATATTGGGTGGCAACCCCACCATAGGAGGACCCCTCCATTGACCCCCTCATACCCAGATTTTTTAAATTTTTTATGCCATGAACAAACTTTGGTACATACTGGGTGATGAAGGTTGTGGTCACGTTTCATCAAAACCATAGGTGTAGTTTGAGAGAAGAAGTTGCAAGTGTTTGTGGATGGACGGACAGACGACACGCCATCCCATAAGCTCCCCAGAACTAGGTTGCAGGTAAGTTAAAGATGATCAAAACGATGAAAGTCTGGGGGTACTGTAACGCTTTCCTAATGTATATCCTTAGTTTATATAGTGTTAGAAACAGGACGTTTAGCCTATGTCTGCTCCTCACGCTTTGAAATTTATTTCTTTGACTGATGCTATGTTCTGAATTTATTTTTAGGCTACACTTTTTTTTTTTACAACACCACTTCATTGGGATCATTTCAGTTCTAAAAATGTACCCCAAAAATTCATGCTTGTGAACAATTATTAAAAAAAAAAAAAACAATGCAAATAAGCTCAACAATAGTACCGTTTGGAGTAGCCATGGTCCGCGACAGTGCTCTCGACTCTGTGATGTGATGCTCAGTTAAAAATGCTTAATTTTATTCATGATCTCTGGGGTCAATAATTGCATGTCAATTCCTTCTTGTGTTAATATCAGTCATGGCATGTTACTCGGATGCTTTGCACGAGTGTAAGCACGGCACCGATTGTCAGTTCGATTTGCTTGGTCCATGGGGGCACATTGACACTGTGTGAGATGGAGCTGAGGCTTGGATTTCCTTTTTCTCCATAAGATTGAGGCTCATGGAAGGGCAAGTTGATGGAGGGTATCTTCATTTTCTTCCTTATTTTTCAGCACATTCCTATGGGTAGCATATGCGGGGGTGCAGCTGTACCACTAATGCAGTTCCCCCTGTAGGTTAGAGCAGGAATTAGTAATTTGCTCAGGATGCGAGCGATAACTCACCGACTCCTTGGGAGGGACACAGTGGCCTCTTTAATGTCCACCAACTAATTAATGCTGGAAGATGGGCCGCCTGGTTTAATGTCCATCGGAGGGACCGCCCACACCGTCTGATGATCATCCTACCTGTGAATTAACACCAGGGTGACAGTTTATAGCTGGGCCAAGATTCAAACTCAGGCTTGACAGATGAGAGGCGAATATGTCTACCTATCTCTAGGTTATCCTGCCAGCCCATGGAGGGTATGAACTGACTGGCAGCAGGGCAACTCTTCAACATGATAAGTAAGGGAATGAATGAGAGAGAGAGAGAGAGAGAGAGAGAGAGAGAGAGAGAGAGAGAGAGGAGAGAGATGGAGAGAGAGAGAGAGAGAGAGAGAGAGAGAAGATGAATGGGTTCATAGGGGTAATAAAGATTGTGGAAAAGGATAGGGTTGAGCTGCAGAGGGTAGTAGCTGACAGTAGAATGGTCACAACAGACCAGGTTAGTTGAAATAATGCCCTGAATTAAACCCATGGTGTTGGTGGTGAAAGGAACTTGCCTCACCTTTGGCTGACAACTGCATGGACTTGTGGTGATACGAAAGATATAAAGTACAATGAGTACTTTTGCACTTGTGGTACTTTATATCCTAAAAATTCCAGTAATCAGATGCAAGCAACTCATGACATTGATTTATTGAATCGTTTAAATATGCATCGAATGCTGTCCTGCACCTGACCTATTGCGTGTCACCCCAAACCTCTGCATCCCAAGGAAGACAAAAGTCCCACATTTAGCTGTCTATTTCACCCATTTGAGCATACGGTCTCTGCAGTTTGTCCCCGAGACCATAACTTGCAACACTCAACATCACCGGTCTAAAGCAAACAGAGTTCTCTTCATCCAGCCTAACCCACACAACCTGGCACTTACCTTTGGTGACAATTGTTTTCACAATAACCCAGAATCCCGGCACTCTTTAAGATTGTATTTTTTTGCCTCCTATTTGAGTTTTTAAGCGTCTTTCTGTGCCAGCCTCAACCACCATGCAACAATTAGTTTTAAATACCATGACCATGACGAATACAAGGATTATTATTACGTCATTTATCTTTGCTTCAAATGTGTTTTCACCGCCGCCCGCCCTATTAAGCCGTGGCTTCAGTGATGACACTTTGTCAGAAATTGGGAAAAAGAAAAATCATCAGAGAAGTCAATTCTCTCTCAAAATCAAGCAAAATCGAATCAATTATTCCTCGTCACACACCCAAAGTGTCCACCAAGTTTCATCCGAATCCGTCCACAACTTTTTGAGATGTCATGCTATATATCGTTTTTGGCCCTATCTCTCAATGGTGAAGAATCACTTTTTAAAAACTCTAGTAGTCGGATGCGGATTCGGATCTTCACCAAAATCTAATGAGTTCGTCTTTGTCACACACCGAATCTGTCCACAACATTTCATCCAGATCCGTGCACAACTTTTTGAGATATCCTGCACACAAACAGACAAACAGAAAGGGGTGAAAACATAACCTCCTTCACCTTCTGTGGTGGAGGTAAAAATGAATAGTACAGGATACACAATATTACCAGCATGTTTTTGTATAAATAACTGGAGTATAATTTTAAAACTGCTCCCATTTGAAGGGAGAATACTGACCTGTATGATTTATCCTACACCCTCTCCATTTGAGCACTGAGCTCTTGAATGTGAGGATCCCACGTTCAAATGCCATACACAGTATTGTGATTTGTCTATTGTTCCCGAACGTCCTCATCATTTTGGGGGTATTTTGTAGACAAGATCTTGGCTCATGGAAGATGATACAGGGTGAAAAGGCAAAGTACTGACAGTGGGACAAATTCATGTAAGCATACACTAATGTCTTTTAATACGCTTGTCTTGAATGATTTTGATTTTTTTTTAAAAATCATTAATTTAGGAGAAAAATAACCACAAGCATTCCCACTTAATGAATGTAGGACAAATAATACAGTGAACCTGAAAGCAGAGAATTTGGTCAGGTTACAGGCACACAACGGCTTACTATCTTCAAGAGAAACCATGGGATGTTTAACATGTATGACTCGGCAGACAGCTGGCTTTTTGTCCGCAGCAGAAAGACTGCATTCTCTTAGATGCGATAC
>CM068966.1:40936084-40946148 GCA_035128595.1 Eptatretus atami
CCTTCCGGACTCGCCTTCCCCGTCTCCTTCTCCTTCGCCCAGCAGTAGCACAATTTCCACTGGTACCCTGCTGACCACCGGTACCGGTGGCGGTCGTTGGTAACCCGGGCCCGACCGATCCGGTATGGAAATTCGTTTGTTGTCTGCATAATGATTTGGCATAGGTTTTTATGCCGGATGCCCTTCCTGACGCAACCCTGGTCGCCTCTTACGACACACAGGGATATGGTACACCTTTTCTAACCGGGGCATACACCGCGGCCAGTACACTGGTACTCATTTCGCCGACCTCGGAAGGATGACAGGCTGAGTCAACCCCCTGGTGTTATACGACTTGGTATATATACATATATATATATATATGTATATATACATACATACACGCTATATACATACATACATATACATATACATATATATATATATATATATATATATATATATATATATATATATTATTCAGTGGCCCAACGGGGCTTGAACTCAGGACCTTTTGGGTCCCAAGCCGCTGCCCTAACCACTGCACAACACCAGGCATATATATATATATATATATATATATATATATATATATATATATAACTATATATATATATATATATTATATATACATGTACAGTTAATATATGTATATATGTTGCTATATATATATATATAATTATATATAATATATTAATAAGTATATATATATATATATATATATATATATGCATGCGAGCGTATTTGAGCCTCAACAAAGGGCTGATGTGTTTGATGAAGTGTTTGCCTCATTTCCTGTCCAACTAATCGGCTTAATTCTTCCACATGTTTTTACATTGTGAACCGAGCATGATAATTTTATGGTAAATTGATTCCGTTCCTATTATGTAGTCATTTTGTCAATGCTCTTATATCTTTCACAAAATTGTGGTGCTCATTTTGCTTCTGTTCAAAATTGCTCTGCTTGCAAGTCTTAAATGGATGAGGCGTGGTGCGTGGTTTTTAAAAAAAAATGTATTCTTGTTTTATTAACCACGAACTATTTTGATCTTTAATTTGCTTCAGCTACCTCGGTTGCTGTCCACCCTGGCGACAGCGTGAACTCTGCTCCTTCTGAGAATAATTGCATCTCAGAGCAGCACTCCGCAAGGTGGGCTTGCCTTCGAATTCACACTCCATCATCGAACGGCATTGCATTATCCATTATTTACAGAAGGGTCTCCAGTCTACACCTTTTATTGTGCATTTTCTTTTCCATGTTTCCTTGTGTTGTGTTTGAGCCGAACGTACAACCGCTTCTCACCTATTCATGTTTTTTTAAAATTTTAAATAAAGTGAGATTGCAGAATTGCAAAAACCTGCAAAAGCGCAAGTAACCAGAGATTGTGGCCGAGGTCAAAAGCTTTGGTTAAAAATTTTGACCACAAGGGTGACCTCAACTGTGATGCCGTGGTGATTCCTGCTGCTGTGATCCCACGGTGTGGTTCATGTGAAGGCGATTCCTCAACAAGTGCTGAGGCAAACGTTTTGTTCTCAGAGTAAGGCTTGGGCTGCTTGAGCTCCTTGTGTTTTTGCAATTCTACAACTTACTTATACTTTAAATTCGGAAAGGATAAACTACACTCAGTCCTCTTCTTTATTGCTGCCGTTAAAACATACAGCATTGCCTCTGAATTGTCTGTTCTCGGACCTGCCCCTTCTCCACCCCTTATGAAAAAACTGATATCATGGTGCACAACTTACAGTGGACACTTACCTGTCTTTTGAGCACACTGTGGTTCCGAGGGAAAACTAAAGCAGGCTGTCTCATCAGTATTTACCTTGTGGACATTAAAAATCCAAAGAGTAGGCCATTGCCTGCTGCATGCAAAGAGTAGGCCATTGTGTGCTGCATGCAAAGAGGAGGCCATTGTGTGTTGTTCCATGACTGTTTTCTGGACCAGATCCATCATGTCTTTCTGTTATGTTGGAGAAGAGGAAGGATTCTTGACCTTGCTGACGATTGGAAGTCAGCCAATAGGTCTGTAGTTAACGTGATCAGTTTTTGCACCTTTTTATGTGAAGTGTTGATGTTGGCTGACTTCCATGCAAATGGAAGATCACCTAGAGCAAATTATAGGGTGAAAAGAGCAGAAAGCAAATATGCAGAAGCAGCAGAGCAGGTTTTTAGGACACATGAGCTGATGCCGTCCAGTCCAGTTGCAGAATCAGAGTTGAGCGTTGGCAGAAACGTCTCCATCTTCTTACGTGCAAAAGAAACAGTCTCGGAGGAGTTGGGTGCAACTGGGTATGGTGGGTACAGAGAGCGAGGGGTTGGGGACACAAGGTTTGGAAGCAAACACAGAACTTCTCATGAGCAGAGTCAGCTGTGGTATCTTCAAAGAGAGGGAATGAATGGAAGGGAGCATACTACAAAGACAGACTTAACAAGGTGCCACCAGGTTTTAGAGAAGGGAGACAAGTTTGAAAGTTCAATCTTGAGATTGGGAAGCTTGTTTTCTGGCTCCCCTGAGAGTGGACACACACTTGTTGTGGGGTTTGTGGAATGATCTGAGATTGCCTTTGATCAGGTTTGCTTTCCAGGAAGAGAAAGCATATCGTTTCAGAGCAATTGCCTCACCACAGGATTCAGTGTACCATGGGTGGGAAGAACTGAAGATGAGATGGGATGGATCTGTGCATAAGAGAAAGCAGGCTTTTGTGGAAGAATTCCCAGGCCAAGTTAATATCTGGGGCAGTAGCTATAGGAGGCCAGTCCTGAAGTGTAAGGGATGCTTGCAGTCCCTGGCAATCTGCCTGAGTGAACTACCAGACTTACGGGTAATGGGGTGGCTCTCTGAGAATAGTCAGTGAGATATTGACTCTCACAGGCATGTGATCATATAAACTCATTGGAGCAGAGGAAAAGCAAGAGACATTAGCAGAGAGATTTGTCATCACCAAGTTCAGAAGGGAATATTTGCCACTGTTAGAAATCCAGGTTAGGAAGTTTACAGATTGAGTCAGTCCCATCAAGTCACAGAAGGCTTTTGCTGAAGTGCCATGGCTGGTGAGTGAGGTACCAACACCTAGGCAATTAACATGGTGACAATTGAAATCACCACATATGAGGAAGAGAGAGTTGGGCTGAGTGGTTAAAAGTTGGTCCGTGTTGTCTAAGAGAGAGATGTAGATGGAGTCATCACTTTTTGGGCGGTAAAACACACAAACAATAGGTGGGAGCAGAGGGGAAGGAGCATTTACGAGCAGCCGCATGATCCTTTTAGACTATACATTTAAATCTCCCAGGTCAACAAAAGAGCAAACTTTGCAAAAAATAAATAAAATCAAAACAAAAGATTTATTGTGAAGTGACAGTTTAAAAAAAATAATCTCATCCTGTACATCTTCATTATTGCTTCTAGAAAGTGAAGAGTAATCAAATTTCCTTGATGTAATTTATGTTATGCTCTTTCTCAGACCTTATTTATGCAGCGCTATATAAATAGATCTCAGCTCGTTACATAACAGAGAAACAAGATGATCCACAGGCATGTAGCACTGAGTCGGCAGAAAAATACCAAATGCGTTTTGATGTCGATGATCATGCTGACCACAAAAACTCGGCGATGGTTGTTAACATTGGCTTTCTTTCTGCTTGTTTACTATCCAATCATGCGTCATTCTCTTGGCTTTATTTTTGGGTTATTAGCAATGGTGCTGGAAAAACGAACTTTTTTTTATATCAAGCAATGCACTAAGAAACCCCCCATCAAATGACATTGCTTTTGGAAGACTTTTCAGGGTCGTTTATGGAAGAGGAGAAGCAAATGAAAGATGCCTGGTGTTGGTTTAATGGTTAGGGCGGCGGGCTTTGGATCCGAGGGTCCTGATTTCAAATCCCGCTCAGCTGTTCAATTAATACCAGGTGGGGTTAACTCTGCCTGTCATCCTTCCGAGGTCAGCAAAACGAGTGCCAGCATGCTGGTATTCTGTGTGGCAGTGGCGACCCATCCAGGATTGTGCCCAATAGCCAAGGAGACTGCTTAAGCAGCACCAACGCTCTGCACAGAGTATGGTCCCAATCTCCTCCTCCTCATAATGGAGGAGGAGAAGCAAATGAAAGAGCTAAGAATGGCAGGATATCTGTATGGAGTATCAAACACCTTAGCCATTATTCTTTCCCTCCCCTCCCCCCAAATCCCAATTTGTCCCCCATTTGTAGAATGATAATCTCCCCGAGTGCATTTGGTCTTGCTCTTCCCTCCCCTACAATCGTCAAAGACAACAACCCACAGCCATCTCGTGTTGTTAACCCACGATCTTTCTGTCCTCGCTAACCTTTTCCCTCTGTCCAACTGTAACGTTTTCCGTCCTACTCTCTCGACTCTCTGTTTGCCTCTTCTCCACCTATCCTCTTCTGGTTCAATTGTGATGTACGATATGCTGTGACCTGCCTTCCAGTATTTTGTGGGATTCTCCCGTTTTATACCTTCCGGGGATGTCTTTTGTCGGGTATTCTCAATATTTTAGTTTATTTCGGTCATGATGCCAATTACCATGACGCAACTGGTCTGAACGTACACAATGCGACATTAACATGCTCGAAAAGCCTTCCTGGGCATATCTAAATACTTTAAAAATCAGAGCTTATCATAGTACTTAAAACCTCAAAGTTCACTTCAACGCATACTTTAAACCTCAGGGCTTATTTAAATACTTACAACCTCATTGCTTACTTCAATACTTAAAACCTCATCGGTTATTTCAATACTTACAGCCTCATCACTTATTTAAATACTTTACTCCTCATAGTTAATTTGGATACTTAAAACCTCATAGCGTATTTCAATACTTTAAACCACATAGCTTATTTAAACAATAAAAACCTTGTAGCTTATTTAAACACTGCAAACTCTCCGATATCGCGGGTTTCTACCAATAGCGGGCAACCCATTGCATTCCCATTCCGTTATCATGGGATTTCATTTTGAACAATCGTGTTTTTTGAGCTGAGATAAGTCATCGTTTGTGTCCTGTACTGAATGATTACCTCCCATTACAAGCCTTGTGGTGTTTCTTGCGCACCCTTTTTAATGAAGCCAAATGTAAACGATGGACGATGTTAGTTGTACCAACAGGCAGGGATAGGTTATGATGGTAGGTGAAAATATCGAGTTGTTACATAGGTTGGCTCGAGGAGAAAATGCGGTATCTGTACAAGCCACCATTATGGGATCAATGATTGTAGGTACAACCTTCCCCATTGTACTCTTCCTCATTCCTCAACCTTCATTTTCCTTCAAACCTTCATTATCCTTCAAACCTAATTCCGAAACTTTCATTTTCCAACTCCGTATTTGAACCTTATTGCCAAACACTTAATTTCTGACTCCTAGATTCGAACCCCCATTCTCAAACACACATTCTCATGCGCAGCTCACAAACAGACAAACAAACAGACCCAAATGCAATACCCTCTCCTCTGACGAGGGTAAATATTTAAACTTCATACCTTATTACCCTCGCCAGAGGAGAGGGCATTGCATTTGGGTCTGTTTTTCTGTTTGTCTGTTTGTCTGCACAGAACATGAGTGTTTTTCTCTGCAACTGCTTGTTAGATTGAGACAAAATTTTCACCATCAGAGCGACTTTTCATGTGGAATGTTTTAATGATAATTATGATGTTGTACGTCACATGGTGTGGCAGCCATGTTGGAAAAAAGGAAAAACTTTGGACCTCTGTATCTCTGAAACCGCACCAAGGAAAAAAATTGAAACTTGGCACATGGCAAGTACTCCTCATGGGGAATGTATTTTTTTAATTTTTTTATGATGTCATAGGTGCCTTCGTCATGACGTCATAATTGCATGCATAGAACACTACATCCGATCAGTATGAACATTTTTGAGGGTAATCTCGGGATAAATTGGTCCACAGGAAAAAAAATTGAAGATGACATTGGTCATGTGATTCGGCAGCCATATTGTTTTTTTGTTTGTTTTTTTAAACCTTCAAAAATCTTCTCTGAAACGGCTGAACAGATCCAGGTGAATTTTTACATTTATGACCGCCTATCCATGAGGAACAAAAGGTTCACACATATGACATCATAGGTCACATGGTTTGGCAGCCATATTGGATTTACCCTAAAACCTATAAAAATCTTCTTGGACAGATTGAGGGGATACTTCACACAAATGTTCCCCAAGCCTTGGGGATGCCAGGATATTCATGAATAATTATTGATTGGTGACATGGTCTGGCAGCCATATTGGATTGAGCGAAACTCTGTTAAAAATATTATTTCTCTTGAACTGCTTCATTGATTGACGTGAAACTTCACAATTATGGTCTAGTAGTGATAGGGAATATATGTTTTAAACTTCAACGTGATCAGACACATGGTCTGGCAGCCAGAATTATTTATTTATTTTTGACCTGGGTTCTTTTATTTTATTTTATTTTTTTGTTTACATAAAGCTCACTTGGCTGCACCTGGATGGGTTTGAGGTTAGAGGAGTAGCAGCTAAAACCCAAATCCTATCCAAGTTCCTCCTGATGACTCCATCTTTGCTTTTTGCTTGTTTAGGTTCCTTCTGATGACTCCAATACAGTAATGTACCTACGGTATTTGATCTTCCAGTTGATTTGAATTGAATTAATTTTAATCCCATTCTGAATTCAATTGAATAATAATAAACGTCATCGGTCAGGGTCAAGTGTCCGTTCAAATGTCTTGATGTCTTGGTTCCTGGTCATCAATGCCAACAGTTATAAACTGGCAGTTCTTGTTATGTTTATTATTAATCACAGAACAGTAGCCTGGTGTTGGCTCAGTAGTTAGGGTGGTGGCTTGGGATCCTACGGTCCTGAATTCAAGCCCCGTTGGCCACTGAATTAATACACCAGGGGGTTGACTCAGCCTGTCATCCCTCAGAGGTCAGCGAAATGAGTACCAGTGTGTACTGGTAGAGGGGCACTGCATCAGCAACATAGTCGCACTTCCAAGAAATGATAGCTACCCCGGCAGCTAAGCTTCCATACACAAGAAGAAGAAGATTACAGAACACACCGCTACACAACACACAACACAAAACAGTCCTGGCAAGGGTCTGCAATCTCTGATTGCTCTTTTTCTTTTGTTTAAATTTACAAAGCCTTGAAGGTTGTTTAAATACTTAAAAACTGATAGGTTAAAAAAAAAAACAACTAAAACTTCATTGCTTGTTTAAATACCTAAACATCAGAGCTTGTTGAATACTGTAAACCTCAAAGCTTGTTTAAATACTTTCAATATAGTTTATTTAAATACTTGTAAATTCATGCATTTAACGATTTAAAACCTCATAGCTCATTTAAATACTGTAAACCTCAAAGCTTGTTTAAATACTTTAAATATAGTTTATTTAAATACTTGTAAATTCATGCATTTAACGATTTAACCTCATAGCTCATTTAAATACTTAAAACTTCATAGCTTATTTAAATACTTTAAAATCACTTGCTATTTTAAATACTTAAAACCTCATAGCTTATTTAAATACTTAAAACCTCATAGCTTATTTAAATACTTAAAATGTAATAGCTTATTTAAATACTTAAACCACATTACTTATTTAAATACTTAAAATGTCATAGCTTATTTAAATACTTAAAACCTCATACACAGAGAGATATAGGTGCCTTCGTCATGACGTCATAATTGCATGCATAGAACACTACATCCGATCAGTATGAACATTTTTGAGGGTAATCTCGGGAATATTGGTCCACAGGAAAAAAATTGAAGATGACATTGGTCATGTGATTCGGCAGCCATATTGTTTTTTGTTTGTTTTTTAAACCTTCAAATCTTCTCTCTGAAACGGCTGAACAGATCCAGGTGAATTTTTACATTTATGACCGCCTATCCATGAGGAACAAAAGGTTCACACATATGACATCATAGGTCACATGGTTTGGCAGCCATATTGGATTTACCCTAAAACCTATAAAAATCTTCTTGGACAGATTGAGGGGATACTTCACACAAATGTTCCCAAGCTTGGGGATGCCAGGATATTCATGAATAATTATTGATTGGTGACATGGTCTGGCAGCCATATTGGATTGAGCGAAACTCTGTTAAAAATATTATTTCTCTTGAACTGCTTCATTGATTGACGTGAAACTTCACAATTATGGTCTAGTAGTGATAGGGAATATATGTTTTTAAACTTCAACGTGATCAGACACATGGTCTGGCAGCCAGAATTATTTATTTATTTTTGACCTGGGTTCTTTTATTTTATTTTATTTTTGTTTACATAAAGCTCACTTGGCTGCACCTGGATGGGTTTGAGGGTAGAGGAGTAGCAGCTAAAACCAAATCCTATCCAAGTTCCTCCTGATGACTCCATCTTTGCTTTTTGCTTGTTTAGGTTCCTTCTGATGACTCCAATACAGTAATGTACCTACGGTATTTGATCTTCCAGTTGATTTGAATTGAATTAATTTTAATCCCATTCTGATTCAATTGAATATAATAAACGTCATCGGTCAGGGTCAAGTGTCCGTTCAAATGTCTTGATGTCTTGGTTCCTGGTCATCAATGCCAACAGTTATAAACTGGCAGTTCTTGTTATGTTTATTATTAATCACAGAACAGTAGCCTGGTGTTGGCTCAGTAGTTAGGGTGGTGGCTTGGGATCCTACGGTCCTGAATTCAAGCCGCCGTTGGCCACTGAATTAATACACAGGGGGTTGCTCAGCCTGTCATCCCTCAGAGGTCAGCGAAATGAGTACCAGTGTGTACTGGTAGAGGGGCACTGCATCAGCAACATAGTCGCACTTCCAAGAAATGATAGCTACCCGGCAGCTAAGCTTCCATACACAAGAAGAAAGAAGTTAAGAACACACCGCTACACAACACAACACAAAACAAGTCCTGGCAAGGGTCTGCAATCTCTGATTGCTCTTTTTCTTGTTTAAATTTACAAAGCCTTGAAGGTTGTTTAAATACTTAAAAACTGATAGGTTAAAAAAAAAAACAACTAAAACTTCATTGCTTGTTTAAATACCTTAAACATCAGAGCTTGTTGAAATACTGTAAACCTCAAAGCTTGTTTAAATACTTTCAATATAGTTTATTTAAATACTTGTAAATTCATGCATTTAACGATTTAAAACCTCATACTCATTTAAATACTGTAAACCTCAAAGCTTGTTTAAATACTTTAATATAGTTTATTTAAATACTTGTAAATTCATGCATTTAACGATTTAAAACCTCATAGCTCATTTAAATACTTAAAACTTCATAGTTTATTTAAATACTTAAAATCACATTGCTTATTTAAATACTTAAAACCTCATAGCTTATTTAAATACTTAAAACCTCATAGCTTATTTAAATTACTTAAAATGTAATAGCTTATTTAAATACTTAAACCACATTACTTATTTAAATACTTAAAATGTCATAGCTTATTTAAATACTTAAAACCTCATAGTTTATTTAATACTTAAAACCTATAGCTTATTTAATACTTAAAATCACATTGCTTATAAATACTTAAAACCTCATAGCTTATTTAAATACTTAAACCTCATAGCTTATTTAAATACTTTAAACCTCATAGCTTATTTAAATACTTAAAACCTCATAGCTTATTTAAATACTTAAAACCTCATAGCTTATTTAAATACTTAAAACCTCATAGCTTATTTAAATACTTAAAACCTCATAGCTTATTTAAATACTTAAACCTTCATAGCTTATTTAAATACTTAAAACCTCATAGCTTATTTAAATACTTAAAATGTCATAGCTTATTTAAATACTTAAAACCTCATAGCTTATTTAAATACTTAAAACCTATAGCTTATTAAATACTTAAAACTTCATAGCTTATTTAAATACTTAAACCTCATAGCTTATTTAAATACTTAAAATCACATTGCTTATTTAAATACTTAAAACTCATAGTTTATTTAAATACTTAAAACCTCATAGTTTATTTAAATACTTAAAACCTCATAGCTTATTTAAATACTTAACATCACATTCTGTATTTTAAATACTTAAAACCTCATAGCTTATTTAATACTTAAAACCTCATAG
>CM068966.1:40946173-40960267 GCA_035128595.1 Eptatretus atami
TCATAGTTTATTTAAATACTTAAAACCTCATAGCTTATTTAATATTAACAATTGCTTATTTAACTTAAAACCTCATAGCTTATTTAAATACTTAAAACCTCATAGCTTATTTAAATACTTAAACCTCATAGCTTATTTAAATACTAAAACCTCATAGCTTATTTAAATACTTAAAACCTCATAGCTTATTTAAATACTTAAAACCTCATAGCTTATTTAATACTTAAAACCTCATAGCTTATTTAAATCTTAAAACTTCAATAGCTTATTTAATATTAAACCTCATAGCTTATTTAAATCTCTCTTATTTAAATTCTTAAAACCTCATAGCTTATTTAAATACTTAAAATGTCATAGCTTATTTAAATACTTAAAACCACATTGCTTATTTAAATACTTAAACCACATTACTTATTTAAATTCTAAAACCACATTATGAGAAAAAAGCAACCAAATTGCTTTTTTCTCGTTTTTTTGGTATACGTAGTAGAGGCTCATGGAAGAACTTGAAATGATACACTGAATGGATCAGGACATAACAGGACAAAAAGAACAGCTGAGAGAGGGGGGAAACACCAACAGCAGAGTTGAAGGCTAAGACAGAGGCAGACTTGGACAAACAATGGGTGTGAGGAGGAGTGAGGGGCAAGAGAGGATACATAGGTTGGACAAGATGGATACAGAAGGAAACTCTCAGGAAGGAAAACTGGAAATTTGGAAGGCGGAGGGATCGGGATGGTGTGGGGCAGAGGGTTAACGAGGGTAGAAAAGATCATGGTTTGGGATTGGGGATGATCTGAGATGGTGGTGAACAACTATCTTGAAAAACTGGAGGGAAGAATGAGATTGAATAGAATGTGGAAGTTGGTTCCACTGTCGGGAGAAAAGAGGAACAAATGAGTCGAGGTGATCAATGATCCTGGATTTAGGTAGTTTAAACAGAAGGAGGTTGATGGTGGACCATGTGGGCCATGCAGAAACCTGTGGGGGACAAATCACAGAAAGAGCAGAGAGTGCGAGACCAGAAAGAGGCGGTAAAAGATAGGGATACCACCGACCTGTGTGTGATGGTATATTGATAGACCCATGGACTCAGGTTCAGCCTGGGAGATTCTAATGATCTTGTAGGCCTTGGTTTCCACAGCGTCAAGCTGAACAAGGTGTGAAGCAGGGGAGCCAGCCCAGAGGGGAGAGCAGTACTATATCACGCTGTGGATGAAGGACTTGACAGTAGATAGATGTTTAGGTGTGCCAAGGAAGGACTTTGAACAGCAGAGGATGCCCAGTCAGAGGCTGGTTTTGGATGGCAACTTTGAAATGTGGTTTGCCCATTAAAGATAATGCTTTAAATGCTTAAAACCTTTTCCTTCAGGTAGTTCTGCACCCTTCCACCCACAAGTGGCACCACAGGGGGGCCTACAGTGCCCCACTTGACTCCTGCCTGAGTGTATTTTTTTTTCATGAGAGTTGGTCATGTTGGTTTGTCTTGTTGGTAATCTTTCTTTATCCATTCTCCTTTATCCATATCTTCTTCTCGGCTAAATTATCTGTTTGGTTTCCAGCTCTTCACTGAGCCTCCATCTCTGCATACAAAAAACATACCCTTTGTATCCACTACGTTTAAACAGCTCTCATTGGGTGGTTGCAACAAGTAAGCACCAACCTGCAAGGTATCAAAAGGGCAAGCACATCAGACTACATCACTCTTGCCATATAAAGACTGAAATCTCATTGGGAGAGTTATGAGCTTTGTGCTCAAACAAATTCAGTGTGAGTGTTGTGAGAGCACTCTCAATGCAAACACTCAAATTGAATCATGGTGCCGCTTCACTTATGTCCTCATTCGCTCTCTTCTGCTGCTCCCTTTCTGTAATGCATGCTGGGACACACTACAATAAAGCAGCAGATGTGATAGACCATGCGCAGATCTGCAAAATAAGCAATTTGTTGTTGTACAACAGAAGCCATGTCCTTTCGACATTGAAATTGCCTTTGTCATTGTTACAAGCTTACAATTGTACATTAGAATTTTACAAAGCCGCATTGCTGTGCAGCCATCCCAGATGGGTACTTTGGCAACTAAATGCATACAAAAAACATGTAAGCTTTGTGAAGAAGAAGAAGACTGTCAAAGGCATACAGGGTGTGGTTTTAAGAAATGGGTGATGAAATGGAAAGTAAGTTAATGGGGACATCTTCCATGCTGATTAAAAGTTGGGAGAATGTTTCCTGGGCCAGACTGCATTATGAATTTGGTGTCTGTGTGAATTAAAACTAAGGTTATAAGCTACCTGATGCATATAGATCACGGCCCTCTGAGACTTCATAAAATGCTTGGATTGCTGGAAGAAGAAAGACCCTTCCGGTTCATTGTTTCTCGACATGGCACGCAGTTTAATGAACCTCGGATCCTCTGCACAAACCATATAGATTTGGTGAAACGAAAACCCGTTTGGAATTGAAAGAAAATGCTGCAGAATTTATGGCCTAAATGTCTAGGAGACGAACGACGTGTTTTGAGACATGGAGAACATGTTTGGGCCTTGCGAGAAGCCCTCTATTTTAATATTTGCAACATGTTCAAGAGCAGAACGAGTTTTCCAGTGAATTACAAAAACTGCATGTATTTTTTGAATCGGTGAAATCAAAAGCTTTATTCCACCAAATTACAAAGGTCAGGTCCAGATCTCAGTGCTGAATCTGACCAAAGTAATGATTTGCATGGAATGAGTGTGTCGGGCTTCTCACACCGTTTTGTTCCATTGACCTGAATAATATATTCCCCTCTAAGTAACTTCAACGCAGAAGGTGGTCATTAGGCCCATCAAGACTGCAAAATGGTTGTCCAAGCTAAGGTCGTTTGGCTGTGCTCTTATCTTTTTAAAATGATGACCATCAGCAAGAAAGCAACATGTACCATAAAAAAAAATCTTTGGTATGATTCGGCTAGGATCGGGTTCAAACCGCCAACCTCCCAGACTCATATCGGACACTCTTAACAATTACACCACAAAGTATTATTCAACTTGAGTCACTAAAATTTCCAGCAGCCAGAAATGCACTCTCACAGCTCCACTCATCGAAATTCCTCACCACTAGGTGATTCATCACTTGCTAATGGAATCATGAGTTTGGTTCTATGAGTGGCATGTTAAACAGGAACCTTAAGTTCAATCAGTGATAGGCATTCGGGCAGATTAGGGATGGCCATAACATTGCCGTTGATTTATCAGGACTTGTGTTGGAAGAGTGATTTGTAATCCCATGAAGAATTGCTGCAACATAATCTGACTACGTATGTTCTTGTGTTTTTCTCCCCCTTTCCCCACACATGCTTCTTTCCCTTCCACTCTCCCCTCTTTTTCGCTTTCCATTGGCCTGCCTGATCCACTCTACTATCTATCTCTCTTGCCACCACCCAAATCCCCCTCTCATATCCTGGCCTGCAATCACCACTCTCTTTGGATATCTCCTCTTCTTCTTCTCCTTCTTCTTCTTTCTATTCCATCTTACTTCTTTATGAATCTGTACTCCCCACTGAATCTTCGCTCCACATCCCTCTTTCCAACATCTTTCTGTATTTACAAATGTCATGATCTGTTGAACCTCTAATTTCGCCTCTATGTTTGTAACCCCATCTTTATTTAATTTGGCTCTCATCCCACCTACTCCAAATTCCTAATCCAAATTCATGGCCTTGACAAAACTGAAACAGCAATCCATAATCAAAATTTAACCATACATCGTTTCACTTGTATATTCTCTCACCTTTTATCCTCAGGGAGAGAAAGGGAGAGAGTTATTTCAATTGTCCTTCGCTAGCTCTATAATTACTCCAAATGTCACCACTAATGCATCAGTCTTTTGAATTTTGTGATTGGTCTTTTTTCTTCTAAACTTCCCATCGATATCTCAACAAAGAAAGTGACAAAGCATGCCTTGCGAAACACACAAAATTACCATGGCATCTTTATATAACAGCATACAACTGCCAAATGAAATTGGCCCTGGAGTGTAGCATTTTTCCTGAGGCCGTGAGCGTAATGTATCTCCAACACACAATGTCGTCACAATTATGTATTTCAAACCACAGTATTACCAGCTACCCCAAACTACAGGTTCAGCCGATGATGGTTCCGGCCTTTGGAATCAAAACAGCCCGACTGCCAAAAATGCTTCACTGTTCCTTTGCATTACTCAAATCGGTTTTCTATCTTCTTCGCGTGTTCTTCTTCAATTCTTCCATGCTCATTCCAAAACTCTTCCACTCACTTCCTGCTATCAGTGTGCTTCTCCTCACCCTCATACTCACACCTCGACCAGCCTGGGCCGAGTGCTGGCTCATCACAGACAGAACAGGTGTCAACCGAAAGGCGCTATGTGGCCACAACCGGCCACCTTTCGAATACCTGCCGATGAATCTCAATGCCTCCATCGTCCTTCTCAACGTGACCGGGAACCACCTGCAAAGGCTGGATCCTAAGGCCCTCGGTCGCTACCCAGTTCTTCGGTAATATTAAAATGAGAATTAATTTGTTTAATTATTGACATTACAAGTATTTGTTTTCTGTGGTAAATCAGTATAAGTAGTCTTACGGTGTGGCAGGATGGCCTACAGGTACGCATACCCACCTCTAGGCTGTCTAGCCTGGGTTCCAATCTTGGCCCAGCTATAAACTGTCATCCCAGTTTTTCACACGCAGGGTGATTAATCAATGTGTGTGCTGTCTTTCGGATGGACGTTAAACTGGGCACCCTGCCTGCCGGCATTTGCTGGTTGACATTAAATATCCCATGGTGTTCTTCGCGAAGAATGGATGTGTTTTCACCAGCACCTTGAATAAATTCCAAATTCCCGCTCTAGCTTTTTAGGTCATCTCTACCGAGATGACCTAATAAAGCCGGACCAAATGTCCGTCTGTCCGTCCGTACGTCCGTCCGTACGTCCGTCAACAATTTTTCTTTCCGATCTTGATGAAACTTAGTATGTGGGTAGAGGTCGATGAGTGTTGCACAACGATATAACTTTTGCCCGGGGTCAGGGTCAAGGTCACGAGGTCACGTAAGTTATAAAAATCGCCATTTTCAAAACCTATCTAGTCTGCCATTCTACAAGATATTCGGCAACTGTTTATTGATTATGATAGTAAAAAATATTATCTTGTATCTAACTGGACAGATTTTTGAATTTCCGTCCCGTTTGGCCGCCACGTAACCTGGAAGATGGTCAAAAAAAAAACCTCCCGGTACAAAGAAAACTTTTTACTTCCGATCTTGATGAAATTTGGTATGTGGGTAGAGGTCGATGAGTGATACCCAACGACATATTTTTTCCCGGATTCGAGGTCAGGGTCAAGGTCACGAGGTCATGAAAGTTGTGAAAGTCGCCATTTTCAAAACCTATCTAGTCTGTCATTTTAGGAGATATCTGGCAACGGTTCATCGATTATGATAGTAAAAAACATTATAGAGATGACCGTCATCCCCACACGGGGGTAATTTTTTATTGTTTGTTTGTTTGTTTATTTATTTATTTATTGCATTCATAGTCGAAGCTCTCATAGAAGAGCTATTACACTGAACGGATCAAGACATAGGAGACAAAAGCATGATGCAAAACATGCTTGCATAGGGTGGACAATATGGAAACAGCAGGAAACTCCATGGAGGGAAAACTGAAAAATTGGAAGGTGGGATTTGGGTAGGGTTAATGAGGGTAGAAAATATCATGGTTTGGGTTGGGGATGATCTGAGATGGTGGTGAACAGCTGTCCTAAAGACCTGGAGGCAAGAATGCGGTTGAACAGGGTGTGGTAGTTGATTCTACAGGGGGAAAAAAGAGGAACAAATGAATGGAGGTGAGCAGTGATCCTGGATTTGGGTAGTTTCACAAGAAAGAGGTTGATGGTGCCCGTGTGAGCCCTGCAGAAACCTGTGGGGGACAAAGCACGGAAAGAGCAGAGGGTGCAAGACCAGAAAAGAGGTGGTAGAAGACAGAGAGACCACCAACCTGTCTGAAATGACAAAGTGATAGGCCCATAGACTCAGCTTCATCGTGGGACATTCCAATAATCTTAAAGGCCTTGGTTTCCACAGCATCAAGCTGAGCAAAATGTGAGGCAGGGGAGCCAGCCCAGAGGGGAGAGCCATACTCCATCAAGCTGTGGATGAAGGCATTGTAGGTGGATAGGAGTTCAGGTATGCCAAGGAAGGACTTTGTACGATGGAGGATGCTCTGTCGACGGCTGGCTTTGGAGGCCAACTTTGAAATGTGGTTTCCCGAAGAAAGACATGGCTGATAGTGAGACCTGGGAGTTGGAATGATTGAACTTCCTCAAGCGGATTGTTAAGAAAGTAGAAAGGAGGTTTACCAAATAATCCTTTCAGAGAGAGATGGTGAGAGTGTGAGATTTGTCATGATTGAAAGACATACAGTACTCCAAGTGTTTCACCAGATTTTGATGTTTTTTAAAGGTCTGAAGAGAGGGAAGAGGCTGCAGCCTGCCTATCTCAAGGATGAGTGATGTCATTGCAGAGGGTGGAGTAATCAGCAAAGAGATAAAGGGGATTTTCCAGGAAGTCAGAGAGATCATTGATGAAGATCAGGAATAGGACTGGGCATAGAACATTGCATTGATGCACTCCAGCCTTGACAGAAAGAGGAGATGAAAGGATTCCTTCAAGTACCAGACGTTGGCTACAAGAGTAGAGGAAGTCAGTAAGCCATGTGTGAAGTCTGCCATCGGCAGAGAGTTGGGAGAGAGAATCAGGATGCCACCAGACTGTATCAAAAGCACGAGCTATGTCCAGAGAGACGGCCCAAATATCATTTATGATATTGAGGGCCTCCATCCATTGCTGGGTGATTAGAAGCAGCATGTCCAAGGTGGAGTTACCTAGTCTGAGACCAAATTGGTGATCTGAGATGAGGTTGTTGGAGCGGAGGAAGTATTTCATATCAACTGCAATGATGGATTCCATGGCCTTGCTCATGATTGGAAGTAAGCTGATAGGTCTGAGATTAAGGGGATCATTTTTTGCACCTTTTTTTTTTAAATGTAATACGGTGATGTTGGCGGATTTCCAAGAAGATGGAAGAAGATCTAACACAAATGACAGAGTGAAAAGGGTGGTGAGAGGATGTGCATGAGCAGCAGAGTAGGGTTTTAGGACATTTAAGCTGATGCCGCCCGGTCCAGTAGTCACGTCGCAGTTGAGGGTTGAAAAACAAAAAAAAACCTTCTCCCCTTTTTCAGGTGCAAAAGATACAGACTTCAGGAGCAGTTGGGTATGACATGGAAGGATGTGTACATGCCTGGTGTTGGCTTAATGGTTGGAGTGGTGGTTTTGGGATCTGAGGATCCTGAGTTCAAATTCCACTTAGCTGTTGAATTAATACCAGGTGTGGTTGACTCAGCTTGTCATCCTTCTGAGGTCGGCAAAATGAGTGCTAGCTTGCTAGTATCCTGTGTCAGAGTGGCGACCTGTCCATGATTGTGCCCAATAGCCAAGGAAACTGCTTAAGCAGCACCAATGCTCTACACAGAGTATGGTCCCAATGGATGGATGGGTACCGAGAGTGAGCGGTTGGGGACACAAGATTTGGAACTTTTGAATTTGATAGAAGAAGAACTCGACAGAAGGATTGGTGTTTTGTTACTTTTGAACTCCATAGAATGCTACTGTGTAAGTATTTTTATGCTTACAATATTTGCATATCTAAAGAATAAGAACAAGTAAATAAATTGGGCTAGACATACAGGGATGTGGAAATTAAACATGTACAAACAGCAATTTCATCTAAAAAAAGAAATATCAAATGTAGTACCTATTAGTTTCCATAATAGCTACATTCTAGGAACATGAGGTGACCACCCAAGCGGTCCAGGCTAGACTACTTCCCAAGGAATACTCGTAAAGAGTCAATTGGTTGGCACATCAATGGCCAAATGCACAATGCAAGTGATTAGTCTGCGGCACAGGAGGTTGTGAAAACTTAGCATGTTTGGGACAGCAGAACATAATGGCTGCACCTGCTTTCGTGAAGAGGGGTCATTGGTGTGGGGAGAGAGGCAGTAGAGTAAGGAGACCAGCGTGGGGAGAAAGAGGGAGGGGTGAGAGATAGATAGATAGGTTAGAAGGATAAAGAGATTATTTTTCGATGGAGCTTAGAGCAAGTTCAGCTCGTCTGTCTCTAGATCAAAAACCTCCGCTTAACTGCCCACTCACAGCAATGCCTCAGCTGGTTGAATGCTTTTTCCATCAGGCAGCATTATGTCCTTTGGCTGCATTACTGTTGCTGCTGTGCGGCTCCAAAACCTGATGCAGAGCTGTGTCCTATGCGCATGCGACCATGCCTGCCAGAAAGTGGGATGTGTTTACTGAGGGCCTCACCAAATTGGGACCCAACCACCGCTAACCTCGCTTGCACTTCCATCTTCCTGCCCCACTTGGTTGCTGAAACAAATGCATGGAGGTGACTCTGTACGAGGAGGGTCTGCAGAGACCCTGCTTATATTTGGTAACTCCCAACTTCCATTGGATGTGTCATCACATCTGCCATCCTTCCGAACGGGCCATTCCCACCACTGTCTCACTGCTGATGACACCCCGGTTTTTATTCTCTCTCCATTCCTGAGCTACTTTTCAAACTCTAGACTTACTATTCAGCTTTCAGACATACACTGTACCCACAAACATCTTCTTGAGCCTCCTGGCAATCCTGAATTGTGTTTAGATAAGGAGGGTGTATATTATAAGGGTAACATTTCCTTCGGCTTTTGTGCCACTTTATATCAGGTTAATCGGAGAATAGTGATATACTCGTATTTAATTTTTGCTCTGTGTGCTGATGTGGCCTTCCAAATATCGAGTTTATTTGATCCACTATAATTGACTGTTTGTAAGGAGTTTGGCATACGTGCTCTAACCTCGATAGGAGGTTACGTAACTCAGCCTTCCAAACAACCCATGGACCATCTTGGTTATCACTCAAAAACAAGATGATGATGATGATGATAATGATGATGTACTGTGTTCTGTAGCTGAAGTAGTAGAAACATCCTTCAGTTGTAATCAGTCCTTCATTATGTGCCACTGTGTCTTGTCCTCAGCCAACATCCTGAGCTCCCTCAAGTCCTCCTTTGATCTAAATGTTCCGAGTCTTGCTTATTTTAGGTCAGTCCACAGCACACTGAGCAGGTTTGTGTGGTTAGGTCCTCTACGGGCTTGGTATTTGTTAGCACCCGACACAGTAAATTCCAGGGTTGCTTGTGCAGATGTGTTTTTGGAATCTCGCACATCGCCAAACACGGACCATCTTTTTTCGGCCACTTTCACAGAAAGCAGGGCTGTATTACACAGGTTGTACTATGTGTCATTGGAGATAAAGCTGTCTGGCCTGCGATGTTTGGTGATAGCTCGTAGGTGTTTGCGGTTGCAGGCATCAAGCTTGTCCAGAACTGCCTTTGGAGCTGCCGAGCTGTTACAGCTGTACAGCATCAGTGACACACAGGTTGTATTGTGCAAGCATAATTTGGTTGTCAAGGGGATCCTTGATCTGTAGATCCACAGCTTTCCATAAGGATTGGAAGGCAACGACATAACGTGCTGCCATCTCAGAAGAGCTGCAGAGCAAAGAGCCCAGAATTTTTCTTTTCATCCTGGAGTGGAGTGCCATTCTCACTAACTTATTGTGTGTCTGACAGGTGCACATGGGTAAGCTCTGTCTTGGCTTCATTCATAAAGAGGTTTGTGGCCTCGAGTTGCTATGCGACTGTTGACAGAATTCCATCGAGAGGCTCCTTTTCCTCATCTATGAAGTCCACATCATCTGTGTATTCCATCTCCAATGGCATGCCTAATGTTGATGTTGGGGTGGTTTGGTATTGTGAAGTGTTCTCACATAGATACCAGGGCTGCAGTGAGGTAGCAGGTGAAGAGTACAGGTGAGAGAACACCTCCCTTTGGGGAGCCAATCGAGGTTTCAAATTTAGCAAAGTACACTGTCTTGACTCGCACCCTCAGTTTTATATCTGCCAGTATCAGTCCCACTCGACACAGCTTGTCATTGTCACAGCCGGCTTGATGGAGCATATCGAAGATCTTTAATCGATTGATGGTGTTGAAGGCCCACGACATGTCTATGCCCATTTTATGGAAGTCCCAAATCCTAATATTTGGACATGACCAAAGATGCCAGCATGTGTTGAGCCAAAACAGTCAGTGCAGCTGTACCCATGTTTAAAGCCACTCTGGCAGGCTCTTGTGAAATGGTCAATCTTGTCTCAGATGTGGAACAAGGTCACATTAGAGTGGATCTTCAGGATGCTGTTGAGGGGTACTATGGGCCGCAGATTTGCTGGCATACCAGGTGGCTTCTTAGGTTTAGGCAGTATGATGAGGTTACCCTGGCCCACAGCATTGATAGGCAGGTGTTCCTCAAAGGCAGAGTTGATTATTATGCATATGATCAGTTGGGAAATGTTGCCACCTGCATACTTCAGGAGTTCATTGTTGAATTCATTCGGCCCAGATGCACGGTCATCCTTCAGGGCTGTCAGCACCTTCTCAACTTCTGCTGCTTCGACTGGTGTGTGGAGTGATCTTGGATCGCCTGCGAACGGGTGTAAAGGCTCATCATCTGGGTCTGTAAATTGTTTATTGAACCATTCTCTGATCATATCAGCTTTTCCCTGGTCTGTCCCAATGAAATGTCCTTCAGAGTTGTGTACAGCGAGTTATGGTGGGAACAGGCAACTCTCAGTGCTCCGACTGCCGGAACTAAACTTCTTTTGACAGTCGTCTGTGGCAGGGATATCATCTCTCTCAGGTGTTCGTGTTCTCTCAGGTGTTCACATTTTCTCAGCCGGTGTGTTATCTCAGGTGTTCACTGATGTTGCGCAGGATGTTGTTACAGTCCTTTCATAGTTCAGTGTGATCTTCACTCCAGTCAATTTGGTAGATACGTAGCCATAGTGCTTTCTGCTGTTCAGACAACTTCACCACATCAGTCATCAGTGTGACGTTCTGCTCAGTTACTGTTCTTTACTACAACTATGCCGCCGGCAGCTGATGTTTTTACACACTTGAGTACATTGGATCGAGCCTCATGTGGATCACAGTTGAGGTCAATCACAGCCACCTCCTCTCTGAGGGTCTTCTTGTATGCTTGGATTGCAGTATCACTGACAAGTCTTGGAAGGTCGTAGATGACTACCTCCCTGCTTTGGATGGCGCTTTTGTAGCAGACATCAGCTTCATCCGAAGGCGAGTGACTAACTGGCTCATGGTCAGAGTTGAGATCTTCTCCACAGTCGGAGTGTGAATCCCGAAGCAATGACTTTGCTTCTACTTTACACATTACAAAGTCAATATAATTGAAGACTGCTGTGTCCTTGAAACACCCCTGTTAAGTTCAATGTATGCACATTCATCCGAAAACAACACACACCCCGAGACAGGGCAGTCAAGCAAGGCATGGGCATGATGCACAGCTCCGATCCATGTCGACATCACTCATTTCATTGACAAGTGATAGATTCCAGTTTCAACTGAATATATTTTTTTCATGTGACAATGCAAAGTGGTCTGCCTTATGCCTAGTTCACTGGCTCTCTCTCTCTCTATTGTTGACTTCCTCGGCGACTGGTCAACTGATGCCAACACAGCAGCGTACTTGTTTATCCGACCTTTACAAATACGGCATTGAACTTTCGGAATTAATATCTTTTATACGACCTTTGCAATATTTATTTCATTTCAATTTAATGATATACTTGAACAACTGTAGAACACAAATCTCCTTCTTATTGCTTCCAAAAACCTCCAGTTTTGCAGTACTTAGATAAGTCGTACAAGGTGGTGTATACGATTATTTATATTATACGGCGGGAAAAGCTTGTCAAAACGACAGGTGCAAAAAAAGTCAACACAACACAGAAAATTGCAGTAAATACAAAGTCATGGTTTATGTCCGATGAATAATTATTTGCAATAAATAATACAGTCCAAGAAATGAGATTTTCCTTGGGGAGGATTAGAGATGAGGGGGGAAATCTTTCAAAACATTGCATATTGGAATGAGAGTATTGTAACTTGAGCATGCCCCCCCCCCCACCTCACCACATCAGGAGGGTAAGGCAATCTTATCTTTAAAATCCCTCCCCCCCAACCAACAGGAGGGCAAGGCCATCTTTAACACCCAGACACGCATACACATATATATGCACGTGCACACATGAAGATGGATACTTTGAGACCTAGGAGGGCTCCGTTCCACCTTCTGAAACCTTCACATGGAGGTAATAACCAAAGATACACACACACACACACACACACACACGTATAGAGGTGGATACTTTGAGACTTGGGAGGACTCTGTTCCACCACCTGAAACCCACATACGGAGATAACAACCAATGACAAAGGTGGATACTTTGAGACCCGGTAGGTCTCGGTTCCATCTCCTGAAACCCACCCACATGTGGAGATAGTGTGCCACTGATGCAATGCCCTCTGTTTACATGAAGCTGGTTCTCATTTTGTGACCTCGGAAAGATCACAGGCAATATCAACTCACCTGGTGTTATTTAACAGCACAACTGGGGTTCAAACTCAAGAGCTTAAGACATAAAGCCAGTCACCTTAACCGTGAAGCCAACACCAGGCTTTCGTCACAAAATCGAGCAAATTGCTCATCCCTTTATTTGAATTCCATATTTTCATTCTTCTATATTTTCATTCTATTCAGCCTTGAAAAGTCAGGCTAAAACCGAAATTACGTTCAAAAACATTCATTTATTTAATAATTTGCTCATCCCTTTATTTGGTCGGTGTATAATGCCACAGATCGCCCGGAATTCAGATCGTACTTCTCCGGAAAACTCCGGAGAATACAGGTTCTTTGTTTTGGACCGTGAAGCGTCAATATTTCCACCACGTGGTACAGGGTTATTTGCCAAATCTTCAAAATACCTAGAGACCACGTGGCGATCTACCGAGTCTTCACACCGTCGACGGAACTCGTACAAAAACGAACCGCTTAGCGCGCTCGTTCTGTGTGCGATTCCGAGCGGTTTAATCGCCGAGAACTGTCGGTCCAGATGTCCCCTTACGGCGGCACAACGGCTTGCTAATTTTCCCCAGCACGCGACACGCTCAGTCAATGAAGAAGGGACGCGAACGAACTGAAACATTTAACAATCGGGGTTTATTTATAATGCAATAGGTGGGGAATGAGGGAAGCACGTAAGGGCAGAGCTAAACCGAATAATAGACAATGCACGTATGTACAGGCACAAAAGCACTTAACAGTTCTCTACTTGGAGGACGGGCCCACCGACACACACACACACCACACACACACACACAACCACCACACACACACACACACACACACACATGAGTACACACACACACACACACGAAGTAGTGGCTGACGCCTTTATTTCGGCCTTCAGCTCGGAGGAAAGTGGAGCTGCAGACCAGGGTCTATTTTGGACCTGTCCGCCTCGTGCGGTCTTCAAGCGAGACAAGCGAACTAGGACGAGACCAGCCCAGCGTCGTCGAGCTGCGACCCGTGCCCGAGATGTACAGCGAGCGTCCAGACGTGACCCACGCTCGAGATGACCAGCGAGTGTCGGGATCCGATGAGCGCAGACGCCGGCGGCAGGATCAGACCAATCTCTCTACGACAATGAAAACGACGACCACGACAGGAGAGCGCCCCGTCCGATCGACTGACTCCCCTTTTTATGCGCTCCGTGCGCGGCTCGACCCCTCCCCCCTCGGCGCGTTGCCCAGCCCATCGGTGGGTGGGAGCTCGACCTTTCCCCTAGTAAGCGCGCAGAGGCTGCCGGGAGCTGAGGGTTTTTGCTGTTGACCGGTGGGTGGGGGCTTTGACCTTTCCCCCACTGAGGATGCCGGGAGCTGAGGGTTTTCTCCTCTGCAGCATGTCCACAACCAACGGTCATTTTTGTTGCTGTCGTTGAAGATGAGGTTTTCCTAAAATAAATCACAGCGCATTTACATTGATTTACCCATGAGACAAGGGAAGGAACCTATCTATAAAACACATACTTACCGAAATAACTG
>CM068966.1:40968281-40980296 GCA_035128595.1 Eptatretus atami
GATGACGTCATAAAAACGAATATGAAGTCATTGTGATGTATTAGGTTTGTGATAAATTATCCGTGCTAATGCCGGGCTTGATTTCCGCAAACAAAATTCAAACAGCTTGCCTAGTTTCGGAGATAATGGTATAGGCGATTTCCGATTAGCGGCGATATTATGACGTTAACTTTTTTTCCGGAGAATTTCCAAAATCGGAGATGTAGTGGGGCAGATAACAGCAATTTTTGAGAGGAATCGTGCAAATGATGATAAAAGCATCAAATTTGGCACATTTGTTCTCCAGGGGATTCTAATCAAATCTGCCTGATTGGCCATTTGAAAATCCAAATTTTGAAAAATTTGAAAATAAAAAAATACTTCAAAAAAGTCAAGATCACGAATCAATTGTGGTGCTGGCTGAGATTGGTGAATGTTTCAGAAACATCATCAAAGACGTTCCAAGTCTGCCATGCAGTTTTCTTCCCTTTACCGTGGAAGGCAGACACGATGTCACATCCAGTGAACGCATGGAAGTATGGGATCCCTCTAGCTTTCTCAGGCCCTATTGCAGAAACTACCTCATGGACTGGAATCCATCGTGCCTTGGCTCCTTGGCCAAAGGCAATCCACATGTTCTCAAGACCTAGTTCCTGTAAGGATGCAGTACAGATATTGCTATGACTAGTACGTCCGTGTCATTAGCCTTGATGATAATGGACTTGCTTCCATCCGTCGTTGCATCCCTGGCGTGTACAAATATTTGAGTGTCAGCTTCTTCATGACAACATGGAGACACAGCATCCAGTGACTTCCTTGTGTTGCTAATGGCATCTTCTCCTTTTGTGACAATGACTGTGCTTGTCGTCTGTGCTTCACACATCTTTTCCGCAAGGAAGTGAAACAGCTCACTTGTTGCTGTCATCTCGAAGAAAGCTTCTCCAGTTACTTGGGGTCTTACTGGTTCCTGTCACTCTTCTTCTGATTCCTTGCCCCCTTTTCGACCTTGCCTCGGACTTCAGACTTGACTTCTTGTACACATCAAACACTACGTCCACCCTCTCGTACCTGGCACCATAGGATTCCACCTTTGGGATGATGTCTTCTTTGCATAGTCATCAAATATTTTGAAGTGCGTGGAGGTTAGGGCATTGATAAGTGCTGAGCCATCAATGATGACTGCATCTCCCCTTGGTTCTCTGTCTGGATGTTCACTTGCGCATCAAGAATTTCAGCCAGCTGTGACTTCAAATTTTTTTGAAGTTTTTTTTTTTTTCTTCAAATTTTGAAAAAATTGGATTTTCAAATGGCCAATCGGGCAGATTTGATCAGAAACCCTGCAGAACAGAAATGCCAAATTTGATGCTTGTATCATAATTTGCCAGATTTTTCTACTATCTACTACACTAATGGTTACTGCCTGCGCGTGGGCTCTCTGCATATACATGGCAAGTTTCACGAAGATCCGATGAAAACTCTGGGTGTGAAACAAAAAATGTCAAAAAATAGGAATGACGTCATAAAAATTGATATGACGTCATAGTGATGTATCATATGTGCGGTAATTCATCTCTGCTAATGCCCTGTTCGATTCCCACAAACAGAATTCAAAAAGCTTGCCTAGTTTGAGATAATTTTTTAGGCGATTTCCATTAGCGGAGATATTTTGACGTCATAACTTTTTTTTCTAGGAGGAATTTTCAAAATCGGAGGTGGTTACTGTCTGCGCAGGGTATTTTTACATATATACGCCAAGTTTCAGGAAGTTTTGATAAAACTGTAGGTGTGCGGGAAACAAAAAAAGTCCACAAGAACAACAACGTGAGTAAGACTTAGAGATCCTCCACGAGGATCTAAAAATATGAATGAGCAGGTTCTATAGTTGTGACTTTATGGACACTTTGAGACAATGGAGGTGAAGAATTTACTTGAACCCTCAACGAATGTCCAAGCTGACACTCTCACTGGAGCTGTCAATTTTGTTAATTGCCACATGGCATTTTGTAAGTATTTTAAACACACTCCGGTACTTGGAAAGAAATTGCAATCGTCACTGAAAAGCATCATTGCCCACCCAATAATGGAGATTTGTTCCATCTTCTTAACTGGAAGTGGCTATCGAGTGCAGCCTGTGGCTGCTGGTTGCATCATTGGTTGGGACGTGTTTTGACGCTGATGCAGTGTCCCCTTACCAGTACACTGGTGCTCATTTTGCCGACCTCGGAAGGATGACAGGCTGAGTCAACCCCCTGGTGTATTAATTCAGCGGCCCAACGGGGCTTGAACTCAGGATCCTGGGATCCCAAGCCGCCGCCCTAGCCACTAAGCCAACACCAGGCTTTTAACTGGAAGTATATCTGACCATAAGGGATGCGAGTGAATTTGGTGCAATTGTGTACAGGCGCCTGGACCTGACTTACAACCTGCTATCCAGTCTTCCTGAGGCGGCATTTTCTGCCCTGCCAGATCTTCGCATCCTACTGCTCGGCCACAATCAGCTCGCTCACCTCCCAGGGGACACTTTTAGAGGCCTCAGTCATCTCGAAATATTGGGACTTGAGGTAAGGCTACAGACGTAGCAAATGTGACACCCGTATAACAACTATTCACGTGTGCGTTTTATTTCCTCTTTCTTTCTTGCTCGTTTAAGGGTCATACTGTAAATCTCTTGGAACAGGGAGGCCCCAGGGGTATAACCTTGAGGATTAAGCTGCTGCTGGTTGATGTCAGATAGGAATTTATGACAATTGGGTTTATGGGAATCGGTGAACTATAGACCAAAAAACAATGCTGTTCAGTTCAAAATAGAATAGGTTGATGATAATATTGTGTACTGGCTTTAGTAGACCTCTTGATTGTCGATACTATCCCAAGCTTGATTTGAAATCTTACAATGCTGATGTGCTTTTATGATCTTGTGGAATATGATCGGTTTTCCCACTTGTTTTTAGCGTTTACAAGTGGATACACTTACTTTCCTATGAGGCTGGTGTATGTAGCAACCTGATAACTTCAGTTTCCCACTTCTAGATCTTTTTCATGGAGTCAAATATATGCCCACACCACCGTTGGCTGCATTTTACATCATCATTGGTCAAATGAAAAGCTTTGCAGCAAGTTTAGGCAACCGTTGATGTGCACCAAGTCATATTCTTGTCAGTTCTTGCCCAAAATAAACCCCAACCGTTCCCCCTCCCTTCACCCATCTTTCCTTTCCGCTGTGCACCTTTCCCAATTTTTTTGGAACAAATTATGTGAAATTGCTAGTGGTGCATGATAAACATTTTGCGATAATTGTGGAGACTACAATATGAAATAAACAGCCACGCAATCCTCCCAGTTTAGAGAGCAGAACCCTCGCAGCCTTTATCAGCAGGCAATTGGCTTACACAATACGTGCTGACTTCTCCCAAAGGAACTGCCTTTCAAGAGCATGATAGGCTCAGTTGCCTCTTAACATGTTTGTAAATCCATATAAATCCTCCCACATCAGGAGACTACATAAGCAGCATGCTGTGCTACTAATATACCTCCATGGGGAAGGAAACAGAAAGGGGGATGTGAAGAAGGGTAGTGGGGGTTACAGGGGCAGTACTTGTAATAAAGCATGATATCCTCATAATAATATGAAGGCTGCCAGACAATGAATCGAACTGTGCGTTGGATACACTCGAAGGTGGTATGCCAAAACCACCACCACACGTTTTGGTCTTCGCAGCAGCATGTTAGCAAAGCCACGCCAACAACACGGCTGCACCGGTTGAGCGTAATTGTGCTCGGCGCAGTTGTGCTCATGAAGAGCATTGCTCAGCTCTCTTACCTGAGTGCCAAATACAGACAGCAACACATTCTGGTTACTACTTTCTGATTCATAGGAACTATCCGATGCCGTCGAACTGCATGTGGGGAGACCCGTGGTTTGGGTGTTCCTTTACAAGGCAACGGGCGCTGGCTCTGAAGTTTGAAGTCGAACAGCACACGTGCTCATGCTGTTAACGGTTGTGCTTCAGCTTCGTTGTTGGAGGGAGATTAATGTGATTATGACGTCATGAATAATCGTGTTACATGAAGGAAAACATTGTATAACATAACCGATTTGGTCAGGGCAGTTTGTTGATGTCAGGAAAATTGCAGTCGTTTGGTGAAACCGCTGTTTGCTGCAGACATATTGTATGTCTCTGGTCAATTATAATCTGTGACTTTATTATCAAGAAAACTTGATAAACTCTATAGTTATGAAATAAATATTTATCAACTTACAAAATGTAGATCTGTATGATCCGCTTCATAATATTTAGGATTGGCCTGCTCGGTGATCCCATCACACCACAAGTCTCATCATCCTGGGGTCTCGTGGTCAAATCCCACACACTATGACATTGTTGATTTGTCTTGTGTTGGTCCATTATGCATTTCAATAACGCTTCCTCGAGTAATTTGTGACACCTCTGAACTGTTTGATGAAGCATGAGATTCGAATGCGAGTCTTTATTAGAGAGTGTACACAATGAACACATCATCGCTCATATTATTTATTTTTTTTTTCCATCGACTCTATATTAAGGCTACAAACAATCAATGTTTTTCATCGGCCAGAATGGAAGGCGTAATGGTTAGAATGTCCACTCTGAGTGAGTCTGGGAAGTCAGCGGTTTCAACCAAGGCCGAGTCATGTACAAAAGACTTTGTACATGGTACGTGCTTGCTCGACACTCAGCATTTAATGACAAAGAACCATAGGTCGGGAACCAGTGCACAGTCTTTATGGGCCTAATGGCCATAGGCCTCCTCTTGTGTTGAAGTTCCTTGGAAGAGAAATTGTAGTGACCTACGCTACCACCAGTGGTCACAGGTTATGTTTTCACCCATGTCTGTCTGTTTGCCCTGTGAGCAAGATTTCCTGAAAGGTTACGGATGGATTCGGGCGAAACCTGGTGGACAGGTTGGGTGTTTGACAAGGATGAATTGATTCGATTTTGGTGAAGATCCAGATGTGGATCTGGATATCATAATTTTGTCAGTGATTCTTCACCATTGAGAGATAGGGCCAAAAATGATATGTATAACGATATCTTAAAACGCTGTGAACGGATTATGACAAAACTTGATGGATGAGTTGGGTAGTTGACAAGAACAAGCCGATTGGGTTTTGGTTATGGTGCAGATCTGCATCAGTGAGATACAAATGGTAAACTGTTCAGCCTGATTGAAGTTGCATTTGTCATACCTTCCAGCATTGCTCTGTCCACCTACGGAGGTTTTGTTTTCACCCCTGTTTGTCTGTCTGTCTGTTTATGACCAGGATATCTCAAAAAGTTATGGACCGATTCGGACGAAACTTGGTAGACAGGTTTGGTATGAGACAAGGACCAATTAATTCGATTTTGGTGAAGATCCAGATCCACACATGAGAATTTAAATTTTTTTTTACCATTTAGAGATGAGGCCAAAATGATACATACATAATTGTTTGGTTGTGTAAATTCGCATTACACCATAAAAGATCCTCAGGTGAGATATATCGGTAAGTTCATGTGTAGTTAGCCCAAACCCGTTGTATAGAGGAATATATGTGATCCATTCGGGCTGCGACGCTTCAGTTAGCCGTTTTCTTTTGGCTATGTTAATTTGGTGCAGAACAACAACGAACATCGCCACAACCAACACTCACGATCACGCCATTCACTACACGACGCCACCTTCCACAACTACGCTACCACATCTCGCCACTCGCCATTCAACGAGCACCGTGCGGGCGCGTGCAAGAACAAAAACAACAACAAACCCTGTGGGTTTTCCCGCCTAATTTCCCCGCCTAGTGCTTCCGCCTGAATCCCCCCACCACGCTTGGTGTGAAGGGGAGGGTGCGGCAGCTCGCTCCCGATTGGTGGATGCACGGCGTGAGGCTGTCGGAGTGGGGGCACGCCCCCCTTCGAGAGCTTTCTGGAAGCGTCTCGAAGGAAGGAGGAGCCAAGAACGGGGCGGGCGCGGGGCGGAGCGAAGGGGAGCTGGCCCTACAAAAGGTGGGCGTGAAGAGTCGTTGTTGTTGGTTGTTCCCTTGTCCCAGTTGGAGGCTGAAGGCTCTTGGTTCGTGCAAGCGATTGACAAAAAAGGCGTGGACGTAAGGTCGACGAGAACGTCGTTCATTTTCCTGTTCCCTTGTCCCTGAAGGGGAATTGTGGAGAGTTGGGTGATCGTCCCTGTCGGAGGTTCTGTTCGTTCGTCCGAGCTGTCGAGCGCACCACACGAGCGACGCGCGGCACGAGCTCGCGGACCACGCCGGAGGGACTCGGAGTTACGGTCGCCAAGGACTCGACGCACTCAGGGAAGTCGCGACTTCCATTTCTTTTGGGTTTTGTGTAAATGTGTGTGTGGCGCCAGTCTTGAAAAGTAGAACTGTTTAAGTGTTGTAATAATTATATTCGGTTTTAGCTCTGCATTGTGTCCTTGCTTTTATATGTGCATCACTGTATGGCTGTGAATACGTGCTTGTCTGTGTGTGTGTGTAATAAAGTGTGCTTGTCCAATTGTTCCCGTCTCGCTGCGTCCTTTCCTTTGTTGAATCTCCATCTTGCATCACGTAAGGGATTAATAGTGGGTTTTAAAACACCCGGTAATTAATCGGAACCGTCAAGGCCGACGATAACTCCGCTCGGTTATCCCTGTAATACGAACGAACCTCTTAAGCGGTTCGTGTCCGGAGTCGGCCTGTGGCGTGGTCCCATCCCTCGGAGATACCCGTGGGTACTTAGGTATATCACATTCGGCGATTCACCCTATTTCGCGCGGGTAGACTGCGGACTGGGGGTGGTGGGGTTAAACCCCACCCGTGACTGGTTTCTGGCGGTAGTCCCAGGAGGGTCACGACTGAATTGTCCGTCCGGTGGGTGACGCCGGTCGCGATTCGAGTTAGCGGCCGATCGCATGCCGGCGGCGCGAATTCGTAACACTGGTGTCGGGAGTGAGATTCGAATCCACCTCGGTCTCCAACTAAATTCACGGGAATCGTCAGGGTGAGTGGAGTGACCCCCGATTCCCTCCAAATTACGAGCAATTTAAATTTAATCCGCTTACGTGAAATAAGATGGCATTTCAAGGCGAGCGGGTGCCGGGGTAGAAATGTATATGTGTAGAAATGTAGGATCCATGGCCCAGGACGGTACTTGTAATACAATCCACCGGGGAGCTCAACCCGATATTCTGAGCATGGACTTTGCCGGCAAACTGAGTCGCACAATGGCGGCGCGATCGCACCTCAGCGCAGCACGGAGCGAGCGGCTATTTATGGCGCGGCGAATGGCGCGACACGAGGCGAGCGCTCCCAACAGCCGTTCAAACCACGTGGTCATGGCAGGCGAGGCAGGCGGACATTGGCGGGCTTCGGAACAATTGGAGGAAGAATGGAAAACCGAGCTCGAAAAGAAACAAAAGGAGCACGATTTGGAAGTAAAACAACTAATGGAAAAAATATTGGAGGGCAAGGCGGTTCAAATAAATAGAGGGAGGAGTGAGGGAAATACAGTTGGAAGAGAAAAAATGTGAACACGGTTTGGAAATAAAACAACTGAAGGAAGAGATAAGAACAGGCAATCAGGAAAGAAAAGCCTAGAACGAAGATAAAAAGAGGAGAGGGACAGCTGGAGGAAAGGACGGAGGAATTGCTGGAAAAGTCAGAACAGTTCGAAGAACTGCAGGGAGAAATGAGGGAGAAGGAGAAAGGAAAAAAGAAAAACGCAAACAAGATGGGAATTGAGACAGCTGAAGGAAGAGGTAAGAAAAGGCATTCGGAAAAGAGAGAGCCTAGAAGGGACGATAGAAATAAAAGAGAACGCCTGGAAGGCCTAGAGAGATACGGTAATAAAATGGATGAATTGAGGAAGGAAGCACGCAAAAGAGGTGCGGAGATGGGCAAGAAATGAATGAAATGAGAGCAAGAAAGACAGTGAGTTACAAGAATACCAGACAAAGAGAGGAGTTACAAAATGAGCTGAGGATGTTGAGAGAAGAAAGAACGACAGCAGAGAGTGAAACGTTAAGGGACCACAATGAGCAGATTGAACAATTAGAAGCCAAAGCAAAGTCGGAGTGTGCGGAGATGAGAAAGGAATTGGAAAAGAAAGCTTCTGAGTTACAGAAACACCAAAACAAAGAGAGAGAATTACAAAATAAAAATTACCCCCGTGCGGAGTGACGGTCATCTCTGCGAGAAATATATAGCCTCCTGAAGGTAGGCAGTTTTTGCAAACTTTGAAGTCACGTGACGCGAACACGAAAGCGAAATTCGAAAATCCGTCCTGACCAAATTTAGATATTGTCCCATAGATTCATATGCCACAATCAAATTCAAGATTGCTTGAGAAATGTAGGAGAGATAGATTTTGAAAATCGTCATTTTCGCATTTTTTGCCAACTTTGAAGTCACGTGACATGAAAACGAAAGCGAATATCGAAAATCCGGCCTGACCAAATTTAGATAATGTCCCATAGATTCATATGCCACAATCAAATCAAGATTGTTGAGAAATGTAGGAGATAGATTTTGAAAATCGTCATTTTCGCATTTTTTGCCAAATTTGAATTCACGTGACACGAAAACGAAAGAGAATATCGAAAATCCGGCCCGACAAAATTTAGATATTGTCCCATAGATTCATATGCCACAATCAAATTCAAGATTGCTTGAGAAATGTAGGAGTTAGATTTTGAAATCGTCATTTTCGCATTTTTTGCCAACTTTGAAGTCACGTGACACGAAAACGAAAGCTAATATCGAAAATCCGGCCCGACAAAATTTAGATATTGTCCCATAGATTCATATGCCACAATCAAATTCAAGATTGCTTGAGAATGTAGAGAGGAGATAGATTTTTAAATCGTCATTTTCGCTTTTTTTACCAACTTTGAAGTCACTGACACGAAAACGAAAGCGAATATCGAAAATCCGGCCCGACCAAATTTAGATATTGTCCCATAGATTCATTGCTACAATCAAATTCAAGATCGCTTGAGAAAATGGCGGAGGACATAGAATTTGAAAATCGTCATTTTCGCAACTTCAAAGGCCTCGTGACCTTGACCTTGACCTTCGGTGACCTTGAAAGGCATACCATCGTGTACGTCTCATCGACCTCTATCAGGATCACTAATGACCAGATCTCCCGCTTCAACTTCATTTGGACGGACGGACGGACCCATATTACCCTTCTCTCACCAATATTATTAGGTCATTGGAAATGACCTAACGAGTTGAGGATGGTGAAAGAAGAAAGAACGACGGCAGAGAATGAAACGTTAAGGAACCACACTGTACAGATCGGCCAATGGAAGAAACCACAAGATTGCAGAATGAGATGCAAGAAAGAGTAATGAAGGAAGAACGAATGAGACAGGAGAAGGAAATTAGGAAATGGAAGGAAATACGAGATTGCAGAACGAGGAACGAGAGAGACAGTGGAATAGAAAACTGAAAGAGTATGAATTTGAAACTGAACGACAAAAGGAAAAAAATAGGTTGGAGTACGAGGAGAGAGTGAAGGAGCAAGGAATGAGACTGGAGAAAGAAATCAGTCAATTGAAGGAGACAACGAGATTGGAGAGAAGAACGAGAGGAACTGTGGATAGAAAACACAAGAACATGAATTTGAGGTTAACCAATTGAAGGAAACTATGAGGTTGGAGAATGAGGTACAGGGGTGAAAAAATAAAAAGAAAGACAAGAACAATTAAAAAGAAGGCAAGGTTGAGGTACGCAGAGATAATGGAAGAACAACGAACGAAACAGCAAAAGGAAATGAGCCAATTGAAAGAAACGATGAGATTGGAAAATGAAGAGCAGGAGAAACTGTGGGGTAGAAAACAAGAACAATGTGAGTTTGAAATTGGACAACTAAAACGGGGAGCAAGATTGGAGTCCACGGAGATTGAAAAACTCCGGAGGGAGAACGAAGAACTCAGGAAGTTCCGAGAGGAGGAACGACTCAGAAGAGCCAGGAAGTAGAACAACGCAATAAGGTGGGATGTGACAGCACCACAAGGAGCAAGTTGGTGGTGCAGGACTTGATCGACGCCACTCGTCGGATGAAGGAACAATTGGGACCAACCCTAATAAAGGAGACACAAATAAAAATGGAGAAGGAGAAAGTAACAGGGACAACAAAGGAAATAGAAGGATTGCCAGAGACACGGGAACGGTAGGACGAGACACGAGGGTGGCAGAAATAATAATGGTGCAAGGGAGGTAATGGGTGAGGAGGTGACAGAAACGCAAATAGAGACACGGAGATAGAGGTGAATTAGACGGCGTTAAAACGAGCACACACGGAGTTAGTGGAGGATAATGGGGGGGGGGGAGCTGGCAGAACGTGTGGGGACCCGGTGCAAGCAGCTGGATGGCCTCCGTCGGGAACGGAGGAGACGCTGTTCTCCCTTGAAGCTGATCACGACCAGGGGGTTCGGTCGTGCCAGGCGGAGTTGAGGGGCGAGTGCTGTGGACAGGTGCACGGAGAGCTTGGGGTATAGAGGCCCCGGGAACCCTTGTGGGGACACGAATCCCAGTGTGGTTGTGCAGGTGTGTGTGTTTGCGAGTGTGCGGAGATGCGTGCTTTCAGCAGGCATGGTGTGAGTGAGACCCCTGTGCAAGTGAAAGGTTGAGTGTGAGTGAGAGGGTCCGTGTGAGAGAGACAGTGTGTGTGAGAGAGCGGTATGTAAGGGAGATGACGTGGCATGCGCGAACATGCAGCCGCGTCTCCCGGGGTGAATGTCATGTCGTGGTGTGTGAGCGTCGTGACACGCAGGTGTGCGTGGATCGAATGGAGACGACGACGGCGACAGAGAGACAAAGGCCGAGTAGCGGCCGTAGCTGTATTGGGACCGCGCCGGTTTGTACGCGGCCGAGCGCGAGGTCCGTGCCGTGCTACGCACGAGGCCGCCACGTGCGCGCTTGCGGGAGTGAAACCCGGTCCGGAAACGCCAGCGGATGTTGCCGATCCCGCGACGGACAAAGTTAGGCAGGATACGGATTTGGGACCGGACGGTTCTCCACGCGGGCGGGTGTGTTAAGCTCCAACGGGCGGAGCACATGTGTTCGCGTGGGGAACCCCTCGAAACGCGAGGCTTGTTTTTTTTAATGCGCAGAGTGGCGTCATGGCTGCGTGTAGGGTTGGAATCCGGCAGTGAGGGTTGAATCCCTGCCGGATTTTGGTTACCGTCCAGGGGAGATGTTGACTGCGGTGTGCTAGCTGCATGAGTCTACGGTCAAGGTGCAAATAGTGGGCGAGCTGTGAGAGTTGCCGCGCGTGGTGCTGCGGCGTTTTTGGCTCAATACAATTTTACGAAAGCAGGCCTCGCTTTTCGGTATGTTGAACATGATTCCCTGGGTCAAGGTGAAGACCCCCTTAGCCTGGGCAACAGGGATGGCAACTACGTCAGGGGTAAGGAGTTAGTGTTATTTAGACCCGGCTCCTGGGGCAGGTAAGTCCTCCATGGGGCCGTGAATGGATAGTTTAGAGGGATTGTAGTAGCTTTAGGATGGGATAAATAATTTTGAGGTTTGGAAGACAAGTGACAGAAACTGTGGATGTGTAGAATGGGGTACGTAGTCTTAGTACGTATTTGTTAAATAGGAACTTTCTTTGTGTAAGGACGGACGTGGAAGAGGCACGAGGTTAGTTAGTGGTAGGTAGTTTAGAAGGTGGCTAGGGTTCAGCGTAATGTGTGGTTGGAAGAGCGTGGTGAGTTGTGTGGGACATGTTGAGTGAGTGAGGCCAGCGGTCTGTTTGTTGTGGCAGAATTGTGGAATGCATCTTGGTAATGATGTTTGGGGAGGAGTGACTCCCGCCCAAGGGACCCCGGGGTCAGGATAAAGTGAGTTAGCTGGGTTAGTCAAATTGACAAAATGGAGGTCGTTTTGTTGTTGATGGGAAAGTAGGCTCGAAACCCGTTTGGAGGGGTGCAGGAGCCCTGTTGATGGGCTGGGAGCATGGCTACGAACGGTGAGTATCGCTGAGTGGGTACCCCGGGCACCGGGCTAGTCGGCCG
>CM068966.1:40980321-41000690 GCA_035128595.1 Eptatretus atami
GAGTCGCCGGAGCCAAGGCCCAGGGGGCCGGGGAGCAGGGGCACGGGGGCGCCGCGGGTGGGCGGGCCGGAGCCCCGTTCAGCCCGGGCGCCAGGCGGGCACGGGACCGCGCGAAGGGGCCCGCGCGCCAGCCGGCCAGGGGGCGGTCGGGAGGGCCAGGGGCGCACGCCCCGGGAGGAGCGGTAGGCGTCGGAGGCAGGAGGCCCGGCCGGCGCAGGGAGGGACGGCAGAGCGGCTTGCCGAGCCAAAGGGACCACGCGTCCCAGCCCACGAAACCGGCAAGACGAGAAATGAGAGGGCCGGAGGCCCGAAATGAGACACCAACACACGACGGAATCCGGGGGGTGTAAACCGAGAGAGGAACGAGAGCGCGCGGGGAAAGCCCCGGGGAGGGAACAGAAGGGAGGGGAGAGGAGGAAGGACCCCCCCGCACCAGCAGCCGTCGCGCGCGGGTGGGCCGCGGACCCACGGGTGTAGACGCGGAGAGCGGGCAGACGCCAGCGGAGGCGGGGGCCCGCACAGACGCGGCGAGCCGCCGGATGTCCCCGCGGAAGGAACGAGGGGAGGAGGCGAGGACAGAAGAGGGGAGCCCCCCGAACAAGGACGAGAAAGGGGGAGCAACAGGAAGGGGGAAGGAGGAAGAAAAAAGAAAAACAACAAAAAGAGGGGGCGAAATGGGGCGGACAAATTAAGGGAGTGGGGAGAGGACAGGGACAGCACAAGGCGAAGGTGGAGGGAGACAGGGAGGGAGCGCCGAGTCCACCTCTGCGAGGCCAAGCACCACCGCACGCCCGCCACCAAACCTCCATGGCAGGCCAAGCCGGCCAACGCGCGCAGCGTGGGCCAGGCCGTGGCCCCGGCGAAGTCGGCGGCGCGGGGTGGTCCCAGGCCGCGGCCGCCCAGGGTCGGCCGCTGGGCGCCGGCACGCCGGGCTGCGGCGGTGGCCTGCGCTAGCGGGCCATGCCAGCCCACGCCCACAGCAGCAGGGCCCCGTGATCGGCCAAGGGCGGGCCCCCCCGGGCAGGCCAGCCCGCCAGGAGCGCAACAACAGTGGCAAACCGCAGAACGTCCGGCTGGCAGCGGAACAGGCCCGGGCGCGCCGGCACGGCTCGGTGACGCGGGGCCTGCAACCGGAGCCGGCCAGGAGGAGGGAAAAGGAAGGTAAGGTGGGAAGGGTGGAAATAGATGGCGCCCCCGCAGTAGGGGCGAGCGCCGGCAGTGATGGAGAGCGGCCGGGAGGAGGGGGGATGAGTCGACGCAGCCCGCAGTAGAGGGGACACGCAGACAGGAATGTCCACGCAGGAGCGTGAGTGCAAAACGACAGGGAGAACTCACAGGAGCACACGGAAGGACGACGCGGACGAGCGGGAAAAAGGAGGGGACGGCGCGGAAGTTCGCAAACCCAGAAAAGGCAGGGAGAAAGCGAAAGTACAGGTGAGTGAGCCCCAAAACCATGGAGAGAGCAGAAGTAAGATTCCAGTCGGGCGCAGCCGAGGAGGGAGGCGTGTTGCGGCGACCGTGGGGAGCCACCCACGACAACAACACAACGCCAGCACAAAAACCACCGGCACCACCGGTACCGACAAACGCACATGCGCCGCCAGGCCCAAACAGCGCGAGCCACGACACCCCGAAACCCCCACCAAATCCGCGCCCCACGGCCAGGGCCCCGCGCCGCGGGGGGACGCCGAGCGCGAGCGGCTTCAGCGAACACCGGACGCGAGGCGATGGCGGGGCGGAGAAAGGCGGAGCAGGAAATGCACGCAACAGTGAGCCACCCAAGCAGGAAGCGCGGCGCGGGCCCCGCCCAGACGCGCCGACGGAAACGGCATAGGCAAAGTGGAGAGCAGGTAAGGAGACCACGCCCCCCGGTTGCGCGGCCAACGGCAGCGGGGGCCCCCCGGAGGGCGGGGCGATCCAGGAAGGGCATAGGGGGGGCCCGAAGCCGAGAAAAAGCGGCGCAGCACTGATCGACAGGGTGCGAGGGGCAAGCAGTATCAGGAGACGGGGAGGCTGGGGAGCGCAACGGGAGGAAGGCAGGGGCTGGCAGGGAGACGGAGCGCGAGGAGAGCGTGGGGGGAGCGTGCGCGATGCGAACGGCTGAGGTGACCGGGAGGGCGCGCGCGCGGGATTCGACCAAGCCACCAGAAGTCCCGCCCCAGAGCAGCAACCAAGGCCCCGTTGGCCCCCGCCGCGGAGAGGGCGACAAGCGGCCCCGGGCCAACCCACACAGCAGGGCCCACGGATACCGCCGTGCGACAGCACAGGCTTGCGGCGCGCCACGAGGCGGCGGGGAGGACCCTGCGGTCGCGGGGGCCGGCCGCGTGTCAGCCAGCTGCCCACGCGGCAGTAGCCCACGGCCCAGCTACGCCCGGCCGTGGATGGGGGCTGGGCGTGGCTGCTGGGGGAAGCGTGTGGCGCCGTGGCGTTGAAGGGTAGTAAGGGAGAAGGGCCGGGGTCGGGAGCGGGTAACGCCGGAGAGATGGTGCAGGGGGCAAGAGGGAAAGGTGCAAGCGCTAGAGAGCGTGCGCCGCCGCCAGCCCGCGGGGGGGGGAGAAGAAGAACGCCGGCACATAAGCACAATGAACAAAGAAAGGCACGGAAAAGAGGAAACAGCCGACCGACACGACACACGGACCACGGAACAGTTACTACCTGAAAGACAGCCCCACAAACGCAGGCACACCGAAGCAAAGAAAAGACCCCGCAAAAGGCAAGGGGAGTCAGGACGCCCGGGGCGAGGCGCGTGGGACCGAGACGGCCAGCCAACCGAGATCCGGGGAAACAAGGGGCCGACCCGCGCCCGCGTGCGAGCTCCCAGAAGGCGCGGCACGCGGGCGGTGGCACCGGCGTGGGGGGGAACCGCCCCGGGCGCACGCTCAGCGCGGGGGAAAAAGGGGGAAGAGCTCGGGAGCGAGGAGGCGGCTTGCGCGAAGGCCCGCGACGCGAGCCCCAGGGCCACTTCAGCGGTCGCCTCCGCAGCCGGCGGCTCCCACCACGCCCGAGCCCGGCCCAACGACCAGCCCAACCTGACGGCCGCACCGAGCGTGCGCCCACCACACGCTGCCACAGACGCCGTCAACTACTCGCCCCACGAACACCGCTCGAACGTGACGCGCGCGACCGGGGAGCGCGTCGGAACCCACCAGAGGCAAAGGTAGCGGGAGACCAAGACGACCGCAGGCGGAGCCTCGCGCGCGAGGGGACGGAGAACAAAGGGCGGGACAGCCGGAAGCCGCAAGGCGCAGAGGACCGGGGGCGGACAGCGCGTCGGAGCGGCCAAGCCGCCCCCGCTTCCGGAGTGTGGGGGGATCAGATGGCGGGCAGCATTCCTGAGTCCGAGTCGCCGTCCAGAAAACCCCGCCAGCTGCACCAACTAAAGAAATAAAGCACAAAATAAACATTATAAAAGCAAAAAAAGCGAAAACACTAATGTAAATCAATGTAATTAATCAATAAAAAAAATAAAATACCATCAACATATTAGAAAAAAACAAACTACCATATAAAAACAACCAAAAAACAAAACAAATCACCCAAACAGCGCGCGGGGCGCGCGGAGAACCAGGGGGCGACGGCGCGGGCGGCCACAGCGCCGGGGAAGCGAGGAGAAGGGGGGGAGGGGGGTCGCGGGGCCGAGGCCCTATAGCGGGGGTAAGGGCGTCGATGAGGGGGCGGAGCGGGGAAGGAGTGGGTGCGGCGGGGGGTTGGCGGGGGCGCAAAACAATGGGAGAACAGAAAACGCCGAACGCAAGGACGCAGCCGAAGAAGCACAGTGAAAGGCCCCTAGACATGGGGGGCTAACTACCACGTTACGGAAATTATAGCGCACCGACGACGGTAGGGGGCAATTGCCGACGGAACACTACCCCCGCCCGGTACTGACGCGTCCGAGCTTCGGCAAAGAGGGTCCATCAGGGAGGGCCCCCGAGACGTGTACGACGAGCCACGGCGACAGGCAGGAGGCGGGGCCCAAAAGAAGAACCGAGGCGAGGACACGAAACCAAACCAGCAACGGACGGACGAAAAAGGGCCGGCGCTTAAACAACAGGCGGCACCAGATGGACAGACAACGGAACACGGAACCGAGAATGGACACCTCCAGGGCCAGAGCAAGGGAGCGCGGCAGGGGAAAAAAGGAGCAAAATTAGGAAGTGTACCCCTCCGCACCATCCATCCCTTCGCTCTCGTAGTGGGCCGCTGGACCCACTCTGGGTTAAGATCGCTGAAGTCTGGGGAGGCCATCCTGAGGCTTGGATTGGGCCTCGACGCAGGACGCTAGCCCTCCCTCATTCCCCTCCATCGTCCTTTTCGGCAACCATTCGTCACCACCTACTCCCAACCCCTACTTCCCTTCCCATATAAAACATCCTCCTACCACCAAGGCCTCAATCCTCCCCATACTTCACATTCTAACCAAAGTTCCAGCCCACAACAACAAATGATGTCTAACACTTCCTAAATACCCTAACATTTAACTTTAAAATACCCTTCAAACAACCCTTCTTAACTATTTCTAACAACCAGATTCCCGTCCTGTTTTCCTTACAGTTCCTCCTCAATTCCCTCCCTCACCATCACTCTCCTCACACGACCCTTTCTGCCATTTTCTTCCCCAAAACCAAAAATTCCCCCAACCCCCCTCACTACATCCTCCACTACCACTCCCTAAACACCTACCCCCATCAACCCCCTTAAACCACACGTCACTCCCCCCCTTCGACACCCTCCACACACTTCCCACCCCACCCCTCCCCACCAACCGCACCTCCACTACGCATAACCCCCCCTCCCTTCCTACCACGCCACACCCTCCCTACCCACTCACATACTCACCTTCGCAGTCACCTCCCATCCTCAACGCTCCTGACCTCCAAATTTGTATCACCTACTTCCACACACAAAAACTTACTCTCCAGTTTTTTAATTTGACTAACCCACTAACTCACTCTCACTACCCCCCCTCATCACTCCTCCCCCCAATCACTCATCCACCCATCATCCCCATTCACTCCATACACACAAACCCTCTCCTCACTCACTCACCATACTCTCCTCATCAACTTCCACACACACATCTCTGAATCCTCCATCCTTTCTATTACCTCCCAACTACCTCTTCTCCCACTCCCTTTAAACTACACACGTTCTTTAACACTTACTACAACTACGTCCCTCTCACACTCAAATCTCACTTCTCAATCTATTAAAAATCATTCCCATCTAAATCTCAACTAAAAACCCTCTAACTAATTCCATCCACATCCCCATGAGACTTACCCCTCCCCATACTGTCTAAACATAACATCCCCCTAATAGTTCCATCCTTCCCTTAATTCTTCCACCCTCCCAATCCTTTCACCACACTTCTCCTTAATTTTATTTCCCATATCGCACACACATCTCTCAACTCACAGGCTCCCACTTTCACCTGCCCTTTAACTCTTCATCTGCACGTACCTCTTCCCTCTTGACTACCATCCTCATTCACCCTCCCCTATTCCACTACTCACCATTGATCCACCCTCGCACCCCAAAACAACCTCCACTCACTCCCCCCAACACATTCTTGCCTACCTAAACACAACTCCTAACCCATCGCCAAAATCCGTTTTACCTGCTAACTTTCCTCCCATCCAATCCACCCTCTTCCACCTCTTCACTCCCGCAACGATCACGTTCCGCCTCACACACACCTCGCCTCCTCTTACCCCCTCCCCAAAACTACGCGCACCCTTCTTTTTTCCCTCTTCGCCGTCTCCTCGCCATTTCACCCTCACGCACACCTCTTTTCACACCACAACTCCACTCCAACACACTCACTTCCATACCAAACCCTCTATGGCCCCATCCCACCACATCTCCCTTACACACCTCACCTAACACACACCTTCTCCCTCACATACCCATTCTCACACACAGTTCTTCGCACACCTTCCTTTCTAATCCCACCCCTCCACCCCAACCTTCTTCACCCCACCCTCTCCTCACACACCTCATCCACCTGCTCCCTTTCACATCAACGTCACCTAAGCACCACTCCTCACAACATCCACCACACCACTTCACACACTTCCACCACAACCTCGCGTCTCATCACACACACCACTCACACCTTGCACCCCACACACGACAACCACATATTCGTTTCCCCACAATTTCCCCCTATACCCCCAACTCACGTCACCCTCGCACACTCATTCCCGACCCAAACACGACAACCCACTGTCGTATTCGCCTCAACACTCCCTCCCTCTCCTGATCACCATCCATCTCTCCACCTCACAATCTCTCTCTTTCCTCCTCCTCTTTTTAAAATTTACCCCTCACAGCTACTCCTCCATTAACAAATACCCCATTGACTAATCAACCATTCGTCTCTTCTATATAATTCACTCACAAGCTTTTAATCCTAACCCTTGTACACAATCCCCATTTTCCTTTCAATATCTCTCCCGATTTAAACCCCATATCCCCGTTTATTGTTCATCCATTGCTCTATCCCACTCTTAAACACCGCAACATAGCACCTTTAATCATCTAAAGACCGACTTACCTTCTCCAGAACCACCTTAACACTAACTATAAACATTTTACCTTAAAATCTCATCCACATATCCCTCTCTATAATATTTATATTTCCTACCACCATCATCAATCACAACCACAATACAAAGCCTTAACCCTATCTTCGACCCGCCTTCACCCAGCACCTATCCGATCTTCACCACAACCCCCACTCTGCTTCATTAACCTAAAACGCACTATTTTGCCGCCCACGTGACAATCTATCATAAACATTTACCATTTCTCCACCATTTTACCAACCTCAACACTTTCCACCTCATCAATATTTCGCATGTGGGTTACTCATGCTCATTAGTTATCCCATATAATCCCTCCATTACCTCAAACATACACTCACCATGACTCACTCAATCAAACGCGCTTTATCCCTTCCCATAATTGAAATACAAAAAATTAACAACACCTCCTTTCTTAACAGATCCCCCATTTAAACCCCCACCATCCACAGATGAAACTATATTTAGCTTATAACCCTCCATCCATTAATCCTCATTCTCTTGAATTATTATTTTATAATTTAATAATGATTTAAAATTTGTACATACGACTTTATTTAAACTATTTTACTACTATTTAAAAAAACTCTTTAGTTTAAGTCACGACTACACATATTAATTAAATATTCAATTCACATTTTTTTTGAAATTTAAAACATTATATACCACATATCTTTTATAGATAATTGAATCATGTCATGATATTATATACCCCCGCCCAAACCCCTCATGGTATATCGATTTACTTTATCAAATTACAAAAATAATCTTTCTGTTGTGTACTTTACCATACCCATTCACCCTTACCCTACTTTTCAACTTATATCCATCTACCCCGCACTCTTTCCTTCTACAATCCCACCTTTATCTATCACCCGCCTTTCCCCTACCCTTTCCCTCTCTTCAACCTCTAAATCCCCCCACCTCCACTCTCAATTTTCCATGCACTCCCCTTTTTAATCTACTCGACATGTATCCTGCCATTTTATTCGCAATCTCCTCCAAAAACACCTCCCAGCCATACCTCAACACAAAAATTCTTACACCCGAAACTTTAATGACACCAACACACACTAAATCTTTAAACCAATAATTAACACTTTTAAAACCCTATTTAACATTAAATTATTAATTAAATTACCCTCCGCACACCATCCCTTCGCTCCTTTCCCTACCCACTTTTTAATCGTCTTAAGTCTTACCACTACTTTTGGCCCCACAACCTATCTCTCCTTAATCCCCTCCTAAAACTATTATACTTATACAAATATACACAAACTAAACTTAAATTTATTATTGTTAAAATAAAAACAACAAAAAAAAAAAAAATAATTTCTAAATTGTTTTCAAATAATTATACTTACATCAAACATAGTTATAAACATATTCATCCACCTTCTTTTCAACACCACCCCCTCCCTCCACCAACCTCACTTCAACAAAACTCCAACTTCATCTTCTGCCTTTCTCCCTTCCAACTTCAATCCTTTTTCTCAACCTTTGCCCGATCTTGTCTTTCCTTCAAGCCTTTGCCCCATCTCCTACGTCTTTTTACTTCAATCCTTCCGCCAGTTCGTCTCCCTTTTTCCTCACCCTTTCCACTAGGTTGCTTACCTCATGTTCATGCCACTCCCCTTTTCACCACCCCTTCAATTCTTTCCACCCCCCTTTTTATTTCCATGCCCAATATCCCAACAAAACAGTTTCAAACTCAGAACTTCCTTCACTCAACACGGCCTCATCCCTTTTCACCTTCCTTTGACTCTCCTTTCCCAGATCCATTGTCCTCAATATTAAAATTTAATTAAGTTAAGTTTTAATATTTTTTTGATCCCCGGCAAGTATTTACCAACAATTTTATAATCTCCTTTATTTTTATTAGTACTCAGCCCTCATTATTTATTTTAACACGAATACCATAAGTCCACCAATCCTATTAAAACACAATAAAATATACACGAAATACACTCACATCTAAAAATATTACCTTAAACGCATTCACATCATTCCGTATAAATATCTTAAACATTTATTACCCAAACCCATTTTAAAATAATTGATTCATTCCTCGATCCTTTATTAGCTTTTTTCTTTCTACCTTTTTTTACCACCCACGCCAACAACTAACAACAACCCACATCAAAAAACCACCTCACCACTCTCTACCACCTCACATCACCTGCCATTTCCAAACACACCAATTGCCACAACACCCAAAACCCCCACCACCCCCTACCCATTCCCCACCACCTATTTCACCGACTCTGACTTTCTTTCACAACTCAACCTATCACTTTCTAAAATCACAAATATGCACTTCCGCAACTATCCACCCAATCATAATCCACCACACGCCTCCAGACCGCTACAAATCCATATCAAATTAATCAAATATACACCCCTTTTTCTCCGTCCACCAACTTCCTCCCCTATCTTTTGATCGATTAATTTAATATTCCCACCAAAAAACCACTCATATACCACAATCTAAATACCACCTATAACAAGTTCTTCAAAGATTTATCACATCACATATATCGATCATATTACATTACTACAGATCGTTTAACACCCTCTAATCACAATCAACTCTAAACTCTTATTACCTACTTTCCTTCCATCAACAAGCCACATACTCCCTCCCATACATCAAACAATTCCCCCTTCCCCCGAGCTAAATTCACAACCCCCCCACCCACACCATCAGTCCCACTAACCGCCTTCACACATTCTCCTCGCCTACACCTAACCCTCGTTCTCTCTCCTCCCATCACCTCTTACCCACCCATTCTACTCCCTTCCTTTATTTCTTTTCTTGTCACTCTTTTTCCCGTTCTTAATATATTTATAATTTCGTTTTCGTTTATTTTTTAACCTTTTTACTATTCATTTCTTTTTACTTTGATAATGTGCACGCTTATTGTTGATGTAAATACTCTTTCTTAACCTCTATATTTATCCCCACACATAAATTGATTTAACTTTTCCATTCCTTCTCTTCTTAATAACCTCCTCCCTGCTTCAAAATTCTATCAAACCCCGGTAAATATCTAACTCATCTTACATAACACCGCTCTTTAATCTATATACAACTTCCCCCCAACCTCACTGATCACCTCCTATACATCTCCCTTACCACCAAGAGTTACTTATATCAATTTCAACAACCCTATCCTACGCTTCAATTGCACATTTATTCAAACCCACCCATACCCCTTACCATGTCACTACTAATTTTTCCCGCCTTCGACTCCTTCAATCCGCACCAGTGCCACCACCCACTCTCAATTCCAACTAATATCTAGTTTACTTTCTTCTCTCCTTGATCTATCTTCCTTCAATTGCCCAATAATAATCTAGTTCTGACTATATAGATTAACCTTTTAACTTTACCTTCCCACACCTTAACTCATTAGTCATTACCTCTTCATCACTTCCCACTCCTCTTCACTTCACTTCAAAATATCTTTTAAAACCCCTCCTCAAATATCCAAATTTTAACATCTTTCCTTTAAAACACGGCTCTTTATGATCTATACCATCCGTAACAATAACAATTCACTAGCTTTATTCCACACGTATAATTTAATTATTCTAATAAATACATAATTCTGTTAAATAAAACCTGATATTTTTTCATTTCATTTCATCCATTGGTAAAACGATATCCTTTTTTTTGAAAAAAAAAAACATTTAAAATGAATTCATAAATCCCATTATGAATAATCAAAAAAACCCAAATAACAAATCATAAAGATAATAAATCCAGATTAATGACAAATCCCAGTAATATACATCATCCCAAAATGTATACAAAATCCTAAATGATACATACCCAAATGAATACAAATCCAGAATATCCAAACCCAATAACAATCCCAAAATATACAAAATATACCATACTCTCCAATTGTTTTTCACATCTCTCTATTACATTGTTATCCCACTTCTATCCACATCTACCCACCATCTCCACTCATTCCGCACCTCCCGCAATGCCACTGACACATCAACCCCACCTCTTATAAGTTCAACAACTGTACATTTGAACAACCCTAATCCAAAACCCGCCACCCTAACCCATGAACCAACACCACATATAAAATCCCATAATTAATGACATAATCCAAAAATAAAACAAATCCAAGAAATAATGACAAATTCTAGAATAATACCAAATCCAAATATGAACACAATCCCCAATTACTCTTAAAAACACCTCCTCTACTCTGCAGATCATTAAGCACTTCAACACTATGCCACGGTACATAAATTTCTAATACATCCCATCTGACATTTAATACCTTCCCACCTTCCATTGGTGTTTCCTTATATACACATCACTTAACAAACAAACACCTTGGTCCTACCCCATTTTTCAATTTCATAACAATAAATATAAATAATTTACACATTTTAAATAAACCAAAATAAATCAACAAAACAATATTTATCATTTGAAAAACTAAACCAAGCTCAAAACTATTTTCAATCCTGGTCTCTACACAATCGACAATTAAATCTCTCTAATAGCCTCTCTACACACAGCTTGCACAACTCCGAAGCACAAACAAAATTGTTGTTTATATTTCCATTCACTCTACTCAATCATCATTTTAAAACAACAAACTTTTTCCACCATTGTAAACCACAAACAACCAAAACTTTCAAAACTTCAAAAACAAAATAAATATTAAAACATCAAAATGCCTCAAACATACACTTTCACTAAATCTCCAAACATTCTTCTTTAACTTCCTTTCATTACAATCCGTAATGTTTTAAACTCTTTGATCTTAATTTCAATCCGATTTCACTTCACAAAAATTTTATAACAGACAACTTCAAAACATTTCAATTACACTCTCCAAAAACTAACAACAAACTTCCATCATCTATACTTCACTTTTCAAAAACAAACAAAAACAAACAAAACGAATTATCATAAAAAAAAATATAAACAATACAACATACATATGAATTCTCAAAATGTATGAATCATCTTTTCAATTACAACAATTACACACAATTCACTTCCTCAAACATTAACATCAATACACACTGGATAAAACATCTTCTTTTAAAAATAACAAAACATACTTTCATTTTATTTATAAATCAACCAGCACCACTATTCCACCAAAGCACCAACCCCATCCTGCCATCACTTAAGTTCTTAACTTGTTTACAACTTGTTCTATCCAACCAAACCTTTTTTTAATTCTTTTCCGACCTCACATCACCTCATCCCTCCCACACCCATAAATAATTCAGATTTCCACACCAACCAATAACTCATCCCTCATCGATACTTCTGTCTTAATTCGGTAAAAAATAAAAGTAACCTATCAACAAAAAACATTAATCTCTCCATTAAACCAACAACCTACAGAAACAACCAACAATCTATATTCTAAAATCATTTTGAATTAACCAAAATCAAAACAATCATGCTTCAAAATCCGTGAACCACACAACCATAACCAACATGTCTATATAATCCAAAACATCAATAAACTTACTATCATCAGATCTCGACCGCATTACCCATGCTTTCCCTCCTTTTTCCACCGCATGCACTGCTATATTATTTATAATATAATGGTCATCTGTACCTCATAACATTCACAATAAACCTATCTACTCTTCAAATTTCAATTGTTTTGATCTTTTTCATTCAGAAATATTTTCAAAAAAATCCTCTTATTAAAACGTCCCACATTTGTAACCCTTTCATACTGAAATTCTTCTCAGTAACTTTCCATTCCAAACTTATGCCAGTCTTCCAAGTCGTCAAATTATGTCGCACCCCTCCAATATTTTTCACATTATTTATGCCACAGATCTTATTTCATTCTTCAAATCAAAAACTTTCATATAAATAACATTATTCATAAATCTCAAATTATAATAAACCTAAAAAAAGTTCAAAAATTACAATAATTAACAACAAAAACAATATTCTCATCAATATTTATACCCTTTTCCTTATAATACCTAAAATCACTCAGTAAAAATATTTTTAAAATTACAAATAAATATAATATTTCAAACTTTACATTCATATTTTAACTTATATTCCCCCATTTAATCTTTTTAATGTTGCAACTCACTTGTTCAACCAACAACATTAAACATTCTTCCAAAAACAACATAAATAATCAACATTTAAATATAATTTCATTCACTCATTATCCCTTTTATTTATTAAATCATTCATTAATTAAAACATATCATACCACCCAGAATCTACCCTATCATTCACCCATTCCAACTCACAGCAGTAACAAAAACTTTCTATTCCTAAGTCCAACATATTTAATCTACAAAATACGTCTAGATATCATATTCATCAATCAACAATACCTTTCCCTTCACAAGTCCTCTATTTAATACAAAAAACCATTACTTAAACATTCATCCAAAAGTATATGATTCACGAAAAAACATCTTAATCATAACATCACTAAATTTTTCAAGCAACAAAATTTACTTTATCAAAATTCAATCGTATTTCTTCACCATACACTCACATCACCCAGTCAAACACCATCCCACTTCAAACAATTTCACACATTATACTGTTTTCATCATACTCATTTTAATAAACATATTAAAGCATAAGATCTATAACCTCTTTCACCATGAATCTTAAATAAAATTCACATTTCCAAACAATGTATCCAACACCAAATTAAACTACCGATTAAAAAAAGTAAAATATTTCTTTATCCATCAAATCCTACTTGAACCCAATAACATTATGCAATTAAATTTCACCATCGATGATCCCCATCAACTCAACTAACAAAATTTTCACTAAAAATCAAAAATTTCACCAAATCTCACTGTGTAAAGCTTTAAACCACCCAAAAGACTCGTACATCATTCTTAAAATCTTCCACAAATACTACCAAACTGAATACTTTTACACCAAGTTATTTTTATTTTACATTTTTTTTTACAAGTATACTAGATTAACCTCCTTTCATCATAACATTTTTATTGATCTCTTCATTGTGTGTGTGGTGTTGTGGGGTAAAACTTTTTCCTACATCATTCATATCATCTAATTCCATTATTTATGTATACTTCATCCACTATAAAATTCACTTATAACTTTATTTACAACTCTGATCAAAATCTCTCACTTAAACCATCTTTATAACAAACCCAATTTTTATACATACCAAACATTCCTAAATATAATCATACCACAATAATCAAAATTAAGGATTATTCATGTTTGACAACATTACACTATTATTAACATTGATATTAAATCTCATGCTCATTAAAGATAATTTCCATAATTTGCAATCACATTTCTTGATTTGTTCTTTCCTCAATACTTTTTCCCAAACATTCTAAATACTAATAAAACTCTACCTAAATCCAATATTTCACACTTTCAAAATTTTAATTCACCTTTTTTAAAAATTCTAATTACACCTTGTTAACTCTTTTATAATGATAAAACCTATAAGTTCAGCACAATTGGCCATTATTATTTCTCATCCAAACTTCTTCATTCCAAACTTTATTTTTATTTCAAAAAACATTCTCCCACATGCTTTTCTTTCAATCAAACATTTTTACAATTCTGAAATGATAACACACGCACACACATCAATGTATCATTTCTTCACATCACGAAATTTCTCTCAATGTCTTCACCCTTAAAATTTCATTCTTTTTCAATTTCATTCATTTTCCTTTTCCATTTCCTTCAATCATAACATAACCCATTGATACAATTACCACCATCCATCCATCTACATACCTCTTAAACTTCTTCTCCAAACAGTTCTCCTACTTTCACAATCTCCACCACTTCTATTCAATACTCGAATTCTCAATCATCCAACCACTTGTACTATTTCCAAACTCTAATGACACTATCAACCCCACCTGTTATAATTCAACCGCTATTGCAATCTTAACCAAAAACTGAATTCCAACTCCACCCTTTACCATTAAGCCAACACCAGCATTTACACCATTACAACATTTCTCTTTCATTACATCCACAAAGTAAAAAAAAATCGTAACTTCCCCAAGATCCGCCAAAAATCTCCCATAAAAATTACTTCTACCATTAACATACTTCATTCCAACAACAACATAAAAAGATTCAAACTACCCACAACCAAGTCGAATTAAATGTCGAAAATCTGGTTCCAGCACCAAATCGACCCTAAACAAGGCTCAAAATCTTAATACCCTTAACATCAAAACACCAGAATCACATAAAATTGCACCCGTAATCGTCCATGTTTCAATCATCAACAAAATCTCAAAATGTCCTGGCAAACACCCAAAATATTCTCCCAATCAATGATGAAGCAACAAACGATCCCCTTACTTAACTTTCTCTCTGGTTAATTTTAATAAATAAAATAACTTAAATTATTTTAATAAACTAAACCCTCATGCTGTCAGCCAATATAATAAAAACAATTCACAATTTTTAAACTTCAAATTCCACACCTGTATTTATAACTTCCATTAACATCTTTATCAAACTATCCATCATCATTCCAAAAAAACAAATTAATTCGTCATTCGAAAATAACTATCCCATCAATTCTCTTTCCCTCATCAATACATAAAACAAACATCAATAAATTTATTATATCTAACTCCTACAATAATGCTATTTCATCACACCTCTTCACCAAAAGCAAAACAAAAAATTACAGATGTTTCCACATTCACTTGCATCAACAACCAAAACCACTAATGACAGACTTTTTTCCAACTTTAACTGTATACATTACACGACATTAACACCAAATAAATAACAATTCTCATTTATTACCCCATCTCTCATCATGACATCATTTATTTTGTCAAATCATTTAAAAACACTTCAACAATATCTTCCATATCCTCGATTATCCAATAATAAAATTAAATTAATAAATAGAAAAACACTATAATGATACAACCAGCTTTATCAGATCCATCCATCACATGTACAATGAATCGCCCTCATCCCTCCTCTTTAACCTATTGTCTCCAATTAATCCTTCCTCATACACATTTAATGTATCTTATACACAATAATAGACAATGTTATCATTAAATTAAAAATCAATCTCATTCATCATTCAACATTCTTTTTCACAAATAACAGTATTACTCATTTTGTCAAAATTCTGACATTCATGCATTTTTGAAACTCTCAAGACACCCCACACTGCATTTTCTAAAATTCATATTCTCTCACCATAATCAAAACTTAATTTTTAACTTTCAAAAATAATATTTTTTCACTACTTAAAAAAAATCTCAATTTGATAAACCAAATCTCTACCTTTTGCAATCACTCTATCGTTCCTGCTCCATTACATCACATCTATCATCCTGCACACACACAATCTATCATCCTCACGACTCAGTCGTCTCCTCTCCACGACTCACGCTATCTCCTTCACATTCTCTATCGGTTCTTCTCTGACGACATCCATTGCCTTTCACAACCATCCATTTTCCCTCATACCTCATCCATTTCCTTCTGCAACTTGCAATCCATTTCCTTCTCAACTTCATCCATTGTCCACCTCACAACTTCATCATTCCCTTATATTTCAACATTTATTCCCTTTTCATTTGCATCATATAATTCTTAAATCATCAAATTCTCCATCTGTATATTCAAATTTATCACATCAAACTCATTAATTCACAATATTCACTACCACCCATTAAAACCTTATTACAAACATTAAATATCATTTATTTCCTTCAACAAAAACTCCACAAATCTAAATGTCAATATACTGGATTAAATATTGATTATTTTTATTTAATCAAACATTATTCTCAAATCACAAAACATTACCATTTTCTACTTCACTATACTATGAATTGTCTTATTATTTATAAATTGCTTTCTAACTATTATCTCATATTTTTTTTTACCATCAACTCACGATTTTTTCATGCACTATTGCATCTTTTCCTTAATTCAATAAACTGTAACAATTGTCAAATTTCTCTCAGACCTTAAATTACAAACCGCATCCAAATTTTTAGCACTAACATTCATCCATAAAGCCTCATTTCTCAGTACAACTGCCATAAAACTCCTGTCCGCTTCCCTTTCCATAAACAAAACTCTGCACATCAGAAAAAACATACATCTCAATGTACTTATAGCAACCTTTCTTTTTACTGAAATGAGTATACATTTCATTCACCAAGTCAAAATTTAATTCTATTCAATCCATCTTCTTTTTCATATCACATTACTCCCATCAATCTCAACATTCCGTTCCGTTTATCAATTCCCTTTCAGTACCATATTTAATTTCCATTTCATTATAATCACCTATTCTTCATGTAAACATTTTATAATTATGTTTTTCCAAACAAATACACAGATTAAAACCATCTTCATTTTCCATCTGATGCACTTTTTTATTCAATGCCAGCTTAACATCAATCCAAATACTTCATCACTTTTAATCAAACTCAGACTGACACTCTAATAAAATTCACTACCTTCCACCATTCTTTCAACATCTATCATTTCATACACATATATATCATATTATTATACCACATAATAATATACTTAAAAAAAAAACTCCCAAATTCAAATTCACAAATGATTGCTTATAAAACTGCTTACTAAAATCATAACTTTTAATAAAATCCATACCTTTATTCTCACACTTTTCTAACTACCAAACTAAAAAAACGCCATAATACATCTTAAAGTACCAAAACATAATATCCTAAAGATAATTTTACTTCTTCTTCCTCTTATTCTCCTCTCAAATAATTTTAACTAGACCTACCTAACCACACATAACTCTAAACCATATTATTCCAACCCAACTACTTTCTCTCACCCATCACCCAAAAAATTTAAAATACATAAAACATTTATTTTATTAAAAAATAATCATGTTAATTTACTCAACCAACCACCAATTAATTCAAACAAACCATTCCAAAACAATATATATCAAAACCATCCCCCAAAGGCCAACAAACAATATTTAAAACAATTTTTAATAACATCGATATTTAATCCATACCAAAAAACAAAATATATAAAACACGAAACATTTTATTTCAAAACTTTTAGAAACAAAAAAAAAAATAAAATTTTAAAAATAATATGAAATCTCAAAAAAAAAAAAAAACAAAACAAGGTCATGACTTCATTATATGGCCACAAACACACCACCACAATCTCTTAATACCAATCACACATTTTAAATTTACTTTTTATATATAAAAAAAAAAAAAAAATTAAAAAAAAAAAAAAAAAAAAAAAAAAATAAAATGACACATTACGATCCACAATACACACCACCAGCCTCTTCTGTTAGCATCACAATCTTTCGATATTTTCCTATTCACAATCCCACAACAAACAAAAAAATAAAGATTCGTTATATAATTCATACTTAATTCGTATTTTTTCTATTTTCATCTAATTTTCATTCTTACCATGTTTGTTTTAATTTTTTAATTAATCCTCTTTTACCTATCTTTTTAAAAATTTTTTCTTAGATGTTATTATATTTTCCAAATATCCATAAAATCATAAACTTTACATTACTGTTTATCATATTTAATTCCTCTTTACAAATATTGTCAAATTAACATCTTTAAGAATCAACCATCTACATAACGTCAATCAATCATATCTATTAATTTTATCATATAAAACCTCCTGCTTTTCAATTACCATAAGACATGTTCACAAAACATCAACAAAAATTTCAAAGCACTTTCCAAAGAACATGATCTTACTTTTTTTTACGAACTAACCATTTTCAAAAATCACTATACCACAAATACTTATTTTCCCCATCACATATCTTAATCACTTGCCACAAAGCATCTCCAATTAAATACTCCATATATCCATATTTAATTCTGCACCAATTAGCTTCCTTCAATATCACACTTCTAATCCTTCTCTTGCTCCACCTACCTCCATAAATTTCTCTCATTCCCAATTCCTCACTCTTCCACTCATTCACTCATCAACACAATCACTCTCATCCTATTTTTACACAATATTTACCTATCTCTTTTTACATAAATTGCATCCCCATCATCCCATTTTTCTTACTTCCAATACCATTATTACTATATTCATGTCCTCCTTTTTCCCAAATACTTTTTTTAAACAAGAAAAAAACAATCAATTCACCTGCCAACTTGGTTATTTTCTTTTATATTTTACGTTAAATTAATAAGACACATAATAAACTTCCACTTTATAACTGCTTCCCATTATTGGTACCATATCCAATTCAAAAATTTTTAAGTTTACAAAAATATTATATAATATATATATACATATTCCTCTGAATCACACTTGATGACTCATTAAAAAAAAATTTACCCATTTATCCCTAAATACCCTCAAAATTCCATTCTTATCACATTCTACATATGTATATATTTTATATTAAACATATATCATTCAAACATACAGATTCCCAAATCAGTATTCCATATGTACATTTAACATCCTCCTTTCTATAAATCAAATTTGCTTCAATTTCTTTAATATTATTACATCAACAACCATCCAACAAAACCATCTAAGACCATCCAACATACAAACCACAACACCACTGAAACATGCGCTTCACTCCCTTACCTCATCTCTTCCACATGAATCTTCTCAGTTCTTTCAAATTCCACAAACTTTAACTTCTTACATATCACTATCTCTTCCCACTGCCAAACCCCCCATAAACACCATACCCCTCCAATCAGCAACAACTCTTCCACCGATCCCCCCCTTCATCCATAAAATTTTATGGCCATCCTCACAAATTCTAAATTCAAATTTCTATTTCCTTCCTATAACTCTTTTAAAACAAATTATTTATACAAGTTTTTCCCTACATTTCTCTTCTATATTCCTTCCCATACCCTGATCTCTCCCTATCTCCTACTCCCCTCATTCCCTCACGAAGCCCACCTTATTTCCACGCTCACCCAATAATCATCCCACCTACACTCCCTCCCTTCACTTCAGACCCCACTGACTCACCCCCACTCTCTCAAACTCTTTCTTCAGATCTTTCAATAAATTCTAGTTTCCGTCTTATAATAAACTTTAATTTCATCATTTAAATTCTTCTTCATATCCATGTCTTGCCTGTTCTTTTTTTATTTAATAAAACAATTGTTGTAAAATTCCCATTTTTTCCGTCCATCTTCATTTTCCATCATTTCTCTATTTACTCTTTATACCTATAATCCTCATCCAACCTCACCCTTTCAGTTCCTACTACCTAACCATTTTTATCTAGAACTCTACCCCTTATTACCCTTTCTATGCAAACTCGATCTTCCCCATCTCAAAATCCTATAAATTATAATTGTTTCTAACAAAAACCCTACTCTTACCTTTAATATTCATCCACGTATTCACTACCCCCCTCACAATTATTTATCCGCCCTACCAATTCTTTATTTTAACACTAACCTCCCCCACCTACTCTTCTCGCCACCTACCACAAATATATATTTATAAATATATTTGCAATTATACTCACAACAATCACCTTACGATTTCATGTTAAAAAATCACACTTCATCCTTCATAAATACTTCTTACATAATCCCATTGTCAAAAAATTTTCCTGGTTTCAGAATACAAGTCCAAATTTTCTTCTTTTCAACATTTCTCCACACCATTTACCATACATCATAATTTGATTACATTCTATATATTCACACCTATGATTATTTTTCTCAATCCAGAAAAAACACTCATTAAAAACAAAATTCTGTGTT
>CM068966.1:41000877-41013231 GCA_035128595.1 Eptatretus atami
ATAGGTGGGAGGGAAATAGTTAGGTAGGTCCGAGCCGCCTTTTGAGTGGCCAGCACCACCGCACTCCCTCCACCGACCTGCACTGCACGGCGAGAGGCCAGCCAACGACGTCTGCTGGCTGTTGTTTTGCTGCGAGGCCTACCGACCGATAGTCTGCAGCTGTTGCTCCAAGGCCTGCCGGTCGACGTCCGCCGGCTGTGGTTGCCTGCAACGGCCTTGTTCTGCAGGCTGTGTTTGCCTGTCCACCTTTCCATGCCATGCCCACTGCCCACGTTCACCACCCCGTTCTGTTTTATTACCCCCCCCCCCCCTTGTTCATTACCATGTGCGCCAGGATCGTCGGGGAAGTTGCAAGGACTGTCCTGTTGGCAGCTACAACACGGGCCTGCAGTGGGGCCGTGCACCGGTTGACTTTTGTTTCTTGCCTGCAGAGTCCATTGATCCTGGGCATGGTTTAGTGTAAATTATAAGGTTAAGATGTATTGTACATATGAGTGCGCCCCCGGCATGACTGTCTAGCGCCGGCAATTTTATTTAAGTCGTCCTATTGAGTGGGTTTGTTTAGTTAGTTACTCAGCCCTCAGGTTATTTATTTGGGACACAAATACACTAAATGTCGCACTCAGGGATCCGAAGGTAAAACGTATTAGGGGAGAACTACACATATGGTACACAGAATTTGACGACTCGGGACGAGTCTGTAAAAGGGCGGGGTAGTGTTACGGTTGTGGAATTCGCATTACACCATAAAGAGTCCTCAGGTGAGATATATCGGTAAGTTCATGTGTAGTTAGCCCAAACCCATTGTATAGAGGGAATATATGTGATCCATTCGGGCTGCGACGCTTCAGTTAGCCGTTTTTTCTTGGCTATTGTTAATTTGGTGCAAGAACAACAACGAACATGCCACAACCAACATCTCACGATCATGCCATTCACTACACGACGCACCTTCCACAACTACGCTACCACATCTTCCCACTCGCCATTCAACGAGCACCGTGCGGCGCGTGCAAGAACAAAAACCAACAACGCCTGTGGGTTCCCGCCTAATTTCCCTGCCTGATGCTCCGCCTGAATCCCACCCCCACCACGCTTGTGTGAAGGGGAGGGGTGCGGCAGCTCGCTCCCGATTGGTGGATGCACGGCGTGAGGCGGTCGGAGTGGGGCACGCCTTCTGAAGAGCTTTCTGGAAGCATCTCGAAGGAAGGAGGAGCCAAAGGCGGGCGCGGGCGGAGCGAAGGGCGAGCCGGCCCTACAAAAGGGTGGGTGTGAAGAGTCGTTGTTGGTTGTTTTCCTTGTCCCAGTTGGAGGCTGAAGCTCTTGGTTCGTGCAAGCGATTGACAAAAAAGGCGTGGACGTGAAGGTCGACGAGAACGTCGTTCCTTTTCCTGTTCCTTGTCCCTGAAGGGGAATTGTGGAGAGTTGTGGTGATCGTCCCTGGTCGGAGGTTCTGTTCCTTCGTCCGAGCTGTCGAACGGACCACACGAGCGACGCGCGGCACGAGCTCGCGGACCACGCCGGAGGGACTCGGAGTTACGGTCGCCAAGGACTCGTCGCTTCAGGGAAGTCGCGACTTCCATTTCTTTTGGGTTTGTGTAAATGTGTGTGTGTGGCGCCAGTCTTAAAAGTAGAACTGTTTAAGTGTTGTAATAATAATTCGGTTGTAGCTCTGCATTGTGTCTTGCTTTTATATGTGCATCACTGTATGGCTGTGAATACGTGCTTGTCTGTGTGTGTGTAATAAAGTGTGCTTGTCCAATTGTTCCCCGTCTCGCTGCGTCCTTTCCTTTGTTGAATCTCCATCTTGCATCACGTCAGGGATAATAGTGGGTTTTAAAACACCCGGTAATTAATCGGAACCGTCAAGGCCGACGATAACTCGCTCGGTTATCCTGTAATACGGAACGAACCTCTTAAGCGGTTCGTGTCCGGAGTCGGCCTGTGGCGTGGTCCCATCCTCGCAGATTACCCGCGCGGGTACTTAGGTATATCGACATTCGGCATTCACCTATTTCGCGCGGGTAGACTGCGGACTGGGTGGTGGTGGGTTAAACCCCACCGTGACTGGTTTCTGCGGTAGTCCCAGGAGGGTCACGACTGAATTGTCCGTCCGGTGGGCGACGCGGTCGCGATTCGAGTTACGCGGCCGATCGCACGCCGGCGGGCACGAATTCGTAACAAATTATAATATTAATATATATATATATTAAATATATGTATGTATAGATATCAAGATATCCCTAAGCGTTATGGACGAGCAATGACAAAAACTAGGTGGTAGTGGGGCAACTTAGCTAAATATAGCATAACAATGTGTATTTTGTGAGGAAAGCACCAAATTTGGCACACTAGTAGCCTATCATATTATGAACAGATTTGGATATTGGGCATCTCAAATTCAGCCGCTGATGGCTGTGGCAGCCATTTTCCACTGCCATCAAAAATTTTGAGATGGCCCAATATCCAATCTGTTCATAATATGATAGGCTACTATGTGCCAAATTTGGTGCTTTCCTCACAAAATGCACAATTGTTATGCTAAGTTGCCCCACTATGGATGATTAGTTCGGTGACAGGAACAAGCTGATTCAATTTCGGTTCATATCCGAATCCAGATCTGGCCTCGCAGTGGGATATAAAATGTAAACTGTTCAGCCTAGCAGAGGTATGTGCTCCACAAAGTGCCATTCTCGTTTCACCCCAGTTTGTCTGTCTGTCCGTCTGTCTATTTGTCTGTGAGTAGGATATCTCAAAAGAGTTATGAACACATTCGGACCGAACTAGGTGGAAAGGTTGGGTGTGTGACGAGGACAAATAGATTCAGATCCAGATCCGGATACGACGTTGTTTTAAGCGATTCTTCACCATTGAGAGATCGGACCACAAACAACATGTAGTATGATCTCTCAAAAAGTTAAGGACAGATTCGGACGAAACTTGGTGGATGAGTTGGGTAGGTGACGAGGACAATTTGATTTGATTTTGGTTAAGGTCAGGATGTAGATCCAGCCTATCAGTGGGATACAAAATGTAAACTGTTCAGCCTGGTGAGGTACGCGCTCCACCAAGTGCCATTCTAGTTTTATTGATGTAAAGCATAGCTTTAATGGGTCTGACAGAACTGTGCACACCCACCTTGTTTATTTGTCATTATTAAACAGTTAAACGCATCACTTTATTGAACTGATAAAAATAAGTCAAACCTTTCTTTATCAGTTTAATAAAGGTAAATAGAAACTGTTTGTATCGATGAAGAATTAATATCCAGGCTGCAGCCATACAGCAGCAACATTTCCAATGCTCAGATCACGTGTTTGGAATATATATAGCTGCAGCCATAGCGGCTGTCAGGATAGCTCAGAGGTAGCACACTTATAGACGTAATGCAGCCATTTTAGCTCTTACACGAGCCTTGACATGGTAAAAAAAAATTAAATAAACTACCTCTTTCGCAAAGGCGGTAGTAGGAGTCCACAAAGAGCTTAAATGTCCCGTAGCTGATAAAGCAGTAGGTTAGGTAACCCATTTCAGAAAAGGTCTCCTCTCATGATGCCTGCTTTATTTTCCTCATTTTCTTCTTCTTATGACATCCACTTAATGAGGTGACATGAGATTTTTTCCAGTGTTCTCGATCGGACATAGTGTTGACTAAATCAATGCCACTCAGACTAGTGTCCTTCTCGATGATGTCGCGAAGGGTTGTTAGAGGACTCCCCCTTCTCCAGGATTCCTCGGACCTCCAGAGTAGGACTTTCTTCGCTGGTTATTCATGACGCATCGCATGACCAACAAGGTGTCGTCGTTATTCAATTTTATTTCTTGTTATTTTATTGCTTGAGTTATTCAATTCTATCTGGTATTGAGGATCATTGTCATTATTCAATTGCTTTTTATTTCACTGTCCATGGTGGCCATTTACCGACGTTATTCAAATTTGTTGGTTCGACCGCATAAGGACTTTTTGTAATGCCGTTCGACCACCGGATGAAAGGGGTATGTCTGTCAATGTCTTAAATCTCCAAACTGACACCACAATTCACCAAAAGCAAAAAGGAAATACAATGAAGATTCCCAAGGGTATGCTTGAAAGTCAACGTCAGTCATGGCTCTCACCTTTGATAGCAGCTGCGGCAAATAACTATCACTGAACACAGCCGCCTGCAAATAGTAATTATTTTGACACTAAAGCATTCTTTTTCAGTGTCGGTGGAATCCTTATCGGAGTCGATATTCTCCAAAGGTCCATGTTATCCTCCATTTTCCCCCAATCGGTGAGTCATCGTGAGACTCGGGTAATCATAAATTACTCAAAAATCACTCGAATTATTTTCGGATGTGTATTAGAGCGTGCTGCTACAGTTGCAAGAGCCTTGTGTTGCCGTTTGACTAGTGACACGATCAAATAAAGATGGCCTTTATCCAGTCCAACACTCGTGTTATATGGGATTGATAAACAAGTTGACAAGACAAAGTTTTCTGTCCTGCCTACAGCAAGGCAACCGACGAGAGAATGAGAATGCCCCAACTCGATGTCCTCCTCTCTGGATTTATATATCTTTGCAGTTCAATTCCACATAATTCCAGGGAGATCATTAAATATTTGTACTCGGATAACCTGCAGTGAACAATGGCAAAGACAATCCATCGACAGATTCCATTAAACAAATGGCGGAGAATTTTCAAGGGAACTTGCGATGTACAGATTGAGCAATGGAAGTAGCAGAGCTTCAACCCAAAACAGCGTCTATTTTACAGAGCAGAACTGAAAGTCATTTATGATGTTGAAGGAGGATGATGATACAGTATTACTTTAAAACGATGACTATAAGAGGAAATTTTTTTTTTACAATCCATCATAATATCTCTTTGTTACAGGCGAACATACTGGAGAGTGTATCCGTTACTGCGTTTTTGGGTCTGTCGGCCCTGCAAGACTTGAATCTCTCAGTTAACCGACTTGCCTGGCTGCCTGAACGTCTCCTCCATATATTCCCGCAGTTACATATACTCAGGTGAAATGATGGTTTAAAAAGGTAACCCCACAGCTTGTATGAACAAAACAGAAATGAGGTCTAATTATGAGTAAAAGACTCAAATACATTTTGCCAGTCCATGTTAGACTTGGACTCATGTTTCTGAACTATATGTATATTTATATATATATATATATATATATATATATCCTTGCCTTGTCCCACACAGACTCGGTGGTAACCCACTCGCCTGCAAGTGTGCTCTGCTGCCATTTCTACTGTTGCTGCATACCCTACCTGTGTCCCTTGACTCAGAAACCTTATGCTATAGCCCTCCAGACTTGGCAGGCCTTCCTCCACAACCACCCGACCCTGATCCAACCACTAAAATGTTCAAATTCTTTTCACGACCACCGGCAACCTCAGCGCTTGAGCGGTTATCCCTCACGTGTCCGACTCCTGTCACATCCCCGAATCCTGTTACGTCCCCTTCCCCCCCTGAGGCCACAACGTCCAGTACTCCTGGGTTCATGCCCGTTGTACCAATGATTGGGAGAAGCCCTGACGTTCCTGAAGAAGAAAATAACTGCCTTCCCGGACGATGTCTTACCGATGAAAAATTTATAGACCGTGTGATGCCAACAGCTCCCCATCCGAGCTTGGAGTTAAAGGTGAGTGCTGCTTGGACATTGGGGTTACTATGCGAGTGGGAAGGGATCATGGAGGTATTAGAATAGATGGATGATAATTGGACAAATTAGGACATTCATGATAAGAAACATGAGGATGTTGTACTCATAGGTGTAATTACACGAGGAAAGACTTGTAGCAATTTTGTCGTTTATTCATAGAAGATAATGCAGACATAAGCAGCCGGCTGGCAGGACAGCTCAGAGGTAGCACACTTATGTTTGAGCCATCTTGTGTGGATTTAATTCCCGGCTCAACTCCAAACCGTTAACCTGGTGCTTCACAGGCAACTAGTGTGCAGACATCCTACAGGGAGGATGTTAAGCTGGCTAGCAACATTTGTTTGTGCATGTTGAGAGATCACATGCCAATTCTTGAAAAGAGTAGGTCATTGTGCTGCCAGTGCAAGGGCCAAATTCAAAATGTCTTCCCTGCTCGAGGGTTCCTTTGGTAACAACTTGCAGTGGAGCAGTGATTATCCAGATACACGACAGTTCACAGGTACACTGATGTGCCTGGAGGGATGCAAGCGAGTAACTAACAACAATCAAGATACAAGAAAGAAGCCATTTAGGCCTATCATGCCTCCATTACTCACCACCGCAGCATTCCGACATCTTTCCCTGTACATGGATATCTCTGTATTTTCATCTTATCCAACCGGAAATACGTCATTGCAGATAAGAGAATCAAGTAATGAGATCGAGAAACCACTTTGACTTTATAAAGCCCGTGCTTAGAACTAGTTAACGACAAATATTTCAACAGTGGCACGATCTCCCACTCTTTCAGTTCGCTTGACCTGAAAAGGCCACGCACAGAACAATATAAGCGATCAAACAAAATTGAAAAATGAAAATAATAAATAGGCACAAAGTATTGTCAAATGATTTATTGACGTGATTTAAATTGGGGGAAAAAAAATTTACATTTGTAAATCCGAGCACGTGTAATGAATGAGTAAATTATTATCAATTGTATTTTATTTATTTGTTTAGTGAGCGTTCAGATATAGCACAGTGTAGATGTAGCCCCAAAGTGAAAGAGAAGGTTGTCAATTCGGTTAGATAAAGACACGAGTGTAAATGAGACAAAGCGGCATTTATAAAACACCGCACATGTAAGGGTGAGCGAGATTGACCCTTGAGAAGCACAAACTTCCCTCTTTGAAGAATGGAAACCTGACAACAATCTTTACACAGCCCCGACAGGTGGTAATCTGACATCTGTAAGTGACTTATTCTAAACTCGAATCAATTACTCTCAATCCTGTTCGTTTTCTGAACCCATTTTCTATTGCGTATTTACTGGCTTGTTCATGACCTTTACGAGTTTGTTCGCGACCTAGTTTAATCCCATTCTGCTTGAATGCGCTGCGAAGTCATGATAAGCTTGACGCATTTCGAAGCTTGGAAGCCTTAATACCCTTATATGCAACCCTTTTGGGTGGAGGCTTTTCTTTCTCTTCTTATTAATCCATCCCAAATTTATTGTATTTGTTAATTTTATAGTTATACCCTCTGGGGTCCAAGTGTGCGAGTTCTAACTTTCTAAAATGCCAGCTGTTGATTATCCAACAAATAGTATTGATCGTTCACTATTTTTACATATTTTTGGAGGAATATTTTTGATGGTCGACGCTAAATTAAGCGTTCTGTGTTGATCTTAAGGGGGGAATTAAGATGTCATCATTTAAGTCCGTTGGGTGGTAGATGATGTCCAGAGTTTGTAGGATACGTATTTCAGGACATGATGATCGATAACAGTCAGATTTCAACACTGATTATAACAGTTTGACTCCTGCACAATACCATGGAACATCGTGAACCATGACGTAATGAAACACAACATTATTCAATCTCCAACAAATCAGCGGATGGATGATTATTACCATCGCAATGTACATGTTACACCGAGGGGACACATTATGAAATCCCACACCGCGACATAATTGACCGCAACCAATGATATGCAGTATCATTTAATCCTGAACATAAGAATGGCTGATTATCCATGTGACCGCAGGAATTCCAACAATCAGACACATATGTTCGGTGAGTTGACTTTTGAACCTAAAATAATGGCTTCGCATGGAATTACTTGCACAGCAGAACAATGGACATAGACACATACACACTGGATTAACGAGTTACTAGCAAAGAAAACAACAGCATTGTACACCGGCAAGTTACTATCAGTCTACAACACTGGTAGCCATGTATAATCACTGTAGCAACGAAACTATTGTTCATGCAATGGATGACATCAACAAGATGCTGCATTGAGGTATGCGAACCAACGTGGGCAGTAAGGAGAAGCTGACGTTTCGGCCATTACCCTCTTTTGCTCCGATGAAGAGGTCAACGCCCGAAACATCAGCTCGTCCATGCTTCCCACGGCGGCTAGTACCCCTCGATCAATGGCCTTTTGATTCCATACATTGTTCTACCTGTACGCCAACGCAAATTGACACCAACCTTCATCAGCAAAACTAGTTCATACTTCATCAGTTATTCTTATTGTTTAATTCAAAATCATGACAAAAATACTTTTCACAAGCAACTACTTATCAAAGTAGCTGTACCCGCACACTCGTGTGTGCACGCGTATGCGGGTATTAATTATTCTTTTTTTGACACCATACTGTTTTTAGTCATTTGAATGCTTTTTGTTTTAATCCTGCTCCCACCTTAACTGCTTGATGTGCAGTGTTTATAATACACTGAACATTTTACATGAAGAAAGAAATGACTTTTTCCTCTTTTTAAAAAAATCTTTTTTCATTTCCTTGATTACTGTAAAGACAATCAGTTTTCCAGGTCAAGCTGAATTTTTTTTTAGAATGTCAAATGCTCTGCCATATTTCCACCAGATTGTCACACCTGCTATAGACAGAGAACAAACAAACATTTTTGTCCAACCATCATAAGCACAATGCACTTTATTGCCACTAAATTCAAATTAACAGTTGACATAAAATTTGATAGTTACATGCAGTCATTAGATATGCAATTATAGCCTCTTCATTTTCAAAGGAGTGCCTCCATTAACGAGCATTGTTTTCTTGTTATGCCCCTACCCCTCTGTTTTTTTTTTTTTTCATCAACACCACCTCCCCCACTTTATCTCTTCTCCCGATGGTGAACTCTTACTAGTCGGTCTCTCTGAAAGGTGCCACACTCCTGGCAAGAATACCTCGGCCACTTGAACGGTTCTTTGTGCTTTCCCGCTACAACTCTGGCAACTGCATCAAGCTGCGTAAATTGTCTCGCACTTTTGAGAGCATACCGGTGTCAGACATTAGTAGTGAAGGGTTTACTACTTTCTGCATTGCGTCTGTTAAGCGCTCTCATTGTTTGAACCACACATGTTTAAAGTTCAACAGCAGCGGTGCCGTTTGGCCACATAGTTCTGGCCTTGGCTTGCAGATTTCTCCTGGCGAAGCGAGTGAGGAGGCGAGGGGTCAAGCTTTCTTTGGCTGGGGGTGGGGCAATGGTCTCGCTATGGTGGCAGGAGTGGTCATGTTGGTGGTCATGTTAAGCTGTGTGATTTGGAGAAGCAGAAGGAAGGGAGATGGTCACGATGGTGGTGCAAGTGGTATTGGAGTAATGGGAGATCGGAGTGGAACGGACATGACAAACATCAGCGCCACGGAAGAGGAAGATGGAGTAGTTTCTAAAGAAGAAGAAATGCCTACGAGACCACAAATGAAAAGCTTAACACCCCCACAAAGACCTCCACCATATCCTTTGAGTCCATCAACCAAATTTACTTCCCATACGCCTGTGACTTCTCCCATGCCTGCTGCAGCAACTGGAGGATATGTTGAAGTTAGTGGACATGCTAACATGGCGTCAGGTATTGAGTCACTCAAGTCAGTGCCCCATCAAGTTGAAGCCGGCATCACTGTTTCATCGTTGTTTTCTGCTGTACCCTCCAGAACAATAATCACTTCGGAAGGGTCTTTATCACCATCGGCACAATCAGAATCTGGCACATCTCAGGTGATAATGGCATCACCTCCTCATGTAATGCTTGGAAAAAACAAAGGAAGTTTTGGAATCCCAGCAACCTTAGCAACAATGAAAGAACCTGGACTGGACACAAAAGATGCAGCTTCACTTTTTGTGGATACTACCCCAACAAACAGAACGCCGTTTTGTGGTGCCCCACAAATTGCAGCAATTTCACAGGAGGTTGATCGTGTCAATGTGATCATCAGCAGTTGTATTGACGCATTAAGAGGTAGTAATAGCAGTAGTAGTGGAGGATCAGGGTTGGCAGGAACAGGAAGTGAAACAACTGTTTCTGTACCGCATACATCTTCAGCCCCTCACGGATTCATGCTGCTTCGAGCTGAGGAACTGGCAGCTCTCGCAAGAGGGCCAATGTCCCAAACATGCTCTGCACATCCCTCAACCTCTCGCTCAGTAGCAGCGCCCTCAAATACTTCTAAAATACAGCACAATTTACACCTTACACGTGGTTTTACATCAGTTCCAGATTCTGCTGTATCGTTACTCCCAGCTCATAGCAGCAGCAGCTGCCTGCCTCCTTGTCGTCCACCACGTACACCACCATTGTTGTGGAGAGATGATTCCCAGACATCTCTTTCTCACCCACCAATAACACATCCCATCGAAGTTCATCCGCCGACTGCACATTATCACCTTGCACAATCACCATCGTCTGCCCTTCCGGTTCAAGCCTTGCAGCCTTCATTCTCTCCATCAAGTCCTGAAACGCCGAGCGCCCGGAGAGCTGCTCGTGCTCTTTGGCGCAAGCTGCAGAGGGTCCGAGGCCGGGCTCGAAGGGATGACACGCACATGCAGGTGAGGAGAACAGAAAGCATCAAAGTTCAAATGTAAATTAATCCCTCTCGCAGACCCTCTGTGGAATCTCATTATCCTGCTGAGCTGGTGTATATAAAAAAAAGAAGTTAATTTTCATTAATGGGGTCCTTATGGGAACTGGGTGGTGAAACTCAGTCATTTATTGTAATGTATAACTGGGAAATGACACACAATTAGCTACTCTTTATAAATCTACCATGAATTAATTTGCTTCTTCGAATCGGGATGTTGTTTTCTTGCTGCCTTGGTCGGTGAGATCCCATCCGGTGAAATAGTCATCCAGAGGTCATCATTGAATTGCAACAGTCAGTACGTGAACCATATTGTACATCGCATGCAGCAACAAGACTCATTTGTGGTGCATTTATAAAAATCGAATTTGGTTTCCAATCTGGAGTGCAATTTGCCTCTAACTGCTTCCAGTCTCGGTGACTCTAATGCAGTAGTTAAGCGAGTTAACCCTGTAGTGGCAGCGTTTTTGTGATGGAACAGAAAAACAGTAATTTGTCCCTTGCTATTTTAAATATTGAGCTGTATGCCAGGTTAATATTGTCTCAATGATAATTATTAGCCCATCCTTCCATCAGAGATCAGACTGTAACATTATTGATCTACCGACATTTCTGTTATCCATGTCACCAAAACTTCAAGCGGCTGCCATCCTCAATCTCAAAATAACTGGTGACATGTCTTTTTCCAACCAATGGGAGTATAATATATGCATTATGCATTGTCGCATTATACGGGGTGCTTGCTAATGCAGCCCCACCATGCCGAAGGGATGTTCTTCGAGGATACCTGATTTAAAGCCACTTTGGAGGCAATTGTTTGTCTAAGTGGTGGCAAGCGATTCTATTGCGAGTGTGAGCTAACCCCACACCAGTTACCAGGACTTTAACGAAATTTATATACCCCAGGGAGAAGCCAACCAAAATTTGCCCTAACAAGCGGGATGCGGTTTTACAGAGCTGACATGCACAGCTTATAAAATAATGACTTATTAAAATAAAAGGACATGGGCACAGGACACAATTACAGACAGATCCAGTACATGAAGACAGATGACGAATGATGATAAAAATAAAGAAATCCTTAAGCAATAATAATAACTCAAAAGGCCCAGATTCACACTCATACAGGATGAACCAGGCAAGGATTGTTCAAATGCTCAAATGTCCACAAGGGAACAGTTTGAGTGCAAATCAGTGCCGAACAGTACAGAATAGGGCAGTACCGGCAAAGACCGCGGACCAGAAAAATCGTCACCCACAAAAGAGGATCAGCTACATAGCAGTAACGATCCCCAAAAAGAGTGAGGCGACCCAAAGAGTGTCCCGTCCCCCACCCCAAACAAAAGAGAGAGAAATAGTGCTGTGCCATTGCTCAAATAACTCCTGTCCAAACTCCCTGTCCCTCACGTGACCCGGTGCGGCCTGTAACATGTTGACTTCCTGCTGTTGATGTAATCATGTGGCAGCCCATGACTCCAGCCAATCACAGCACTCCTTGTAATGAGCTGACCAATAGTGCAACATATTTCCATAGCAAAATGCAGAGGGCCCACCCCAGTTGATGACATTGCTGACACTGGCGGTGACGTCATTTCCTTGGGACCACACCAACATCAGAGGGAGAAAAAGAAGCTAACATTACAGTATTGCCTTTAGCGACTTCATATTATTTGTTGTTTCTGGTATCTCTGCCTTTCCTTGCCTGGCCCTTTCCGGTTCAGACTGGGAACACAAATCACACGACACTTTAACCTAGCTGACTTTTCTCCAGCTCACAGCACCACCTCCCCACAGCATAATCATTACAATATTTTGTGTATATAT
>CM068966.1:41019587-41034083 GCA_035128595.1 Eptatretus atami
AAACAGACATACACCAAACTCATTTCACTGGGAGGATGGTCGCCTGGTGTTTTTTTGGTGGCATGGCAGCCAAGAGGCCATTATACCCATGTCATGCTTGGTCATCTGTGCGGTTGGTATTGAAAATGTAAAATGTTTATTATTTTATGCCTGTAAGTTAAATGCCTACAATTATATTGAAATGGATAGCTGAGTTTAGATATGTACTGGGCCATCCAGGATGCACTTGTTCTTCCAGTAACCCCCTCCTGGTTAAACTTCCAAAATCCAGGCTGACTGCACACCTCAGCCTCTTTGTTCTTTACTTCTCTCATTTATGGAACTGCCTTCCAGAGGCTCTTCTTTCCCACTCTTCCCTCAGGCAGTGCACTGTCACCTCATATCACCCCACATACTGTCCCATGTACTCTATAACCCCCATTAACCCTTCCCGACGGAACCCTCTTACTTGCTGCTTTCAGTGTTTCTTCTCCTTCTCTCTCTTCTTTTCCTCTTCGTTCATTCCCTTGCTGGTTGTGCCCTGCTACCCCACTATCAGAGACAGAGAAATGGGAAGGGACAGTCTCCAAAATTAACATTAAGAAACGACACGTAGGGGGCTATGCTCAAGTCAGCATTTCAAAGTTTCGTTTTTGTATGCATTTCTGTTTTTGTGTATTATCAGGAAGCCAAACATCAGGTATAAATGCAAACCTTTGGGCTAAGCCTGTGCACTTTAACACCACAATGCATGAGACAGACATACACACAAAGGATACAAGAAAATGAAATCTTCATTCAATGAGCAGTGCAAGAAATCAGAGTCCAAACCACTGTCCAAATTATGTGTAAGGATTTTTAAAATTTGCCACGTCCAATGCAATGCCCTTTATTTTTTGGTCTTTCAATACAGGTTGTCATCTGATGATGATCCTGCTTAGTTTCCACACCTCAAATCTTTTATCTTTCTGCACTATTTTATTGCCATTATTCTGGGCGATCCATCCGGGTGATCTGCGACCAGTGGGCGATCTGACAGCCAGGTTACCCACTCCTGATTATCACTGCTGGACTATTTCACCACCCAAGTTATTTCCTCAAAGTGAGCAGTCGCCATGGCAACCTGCCTGGGGTCCCACAGTGGCACTCATTCCGCTCAGAATGCGACTTTGTATTGCTCACATAATAGCCTGATCGCCAAGGTGTCACATTTTTCACGAAATGCACCTTACAATTGGGTGTCACGCCGTGTTGAATTGGGGTCATGCAAGCTCCTTCCTCCCCAACCCCATAACCACTTGTTTTTCCCTCCTCCTCGCCGCCTCCATTTTCCTCCGGCCTCATTCAGCTCTTTGCTGAGGAAAGAGTTCCATTTACCTCAGACATGCTCTTTTCTAACAGAGGAAAATAGATCTCTTGATGTCCACCGAGTAGGAGGGAGAGGAAATTGCCACGGTGACCATGTGCGTCTCCATTCCACAGTTGTTTGTCAGGTAAATTGAGAAGCCAACATACCATTCGAAGGGACACCATTAAGAATGAAGGATGTATATTTTATGACTTTGCCTGTGTTCTTATTTAAGTACAGCATTTGCATGCATTTCTTTGTGTGACTACATTTTGTCGGTGGAAACGCCTGCGTTTGTCTCCGTGTGCCTTTGTTCGTGTAATCGTGTTTATAACAAGCTCAAATGAGCTGAGATCCTCGTCCTCTTAATGATGACGTCATAAAAACGAATATGACGTCATTGTGATGTATCAGGTTTGCGATAAATTATCTGTGCTAATGCCCGGATTGATTCCGCAAACAAAGTTCAAACAGCTTGCCTAGTTTCGGAGATAATGGTATAGGCGATTTCCATTAGCGGCGATATTATGACGTCAACTTTTTTTATAGGAAGAATTTCCAAAATCGGAGATGGTTACTGCCTGCGCGTGGCTTTCTGCATATACATGGCACGTTTCACGAAGATCGGATGAAAACTCTGGGTTGTGAAACAAAAAATGTCAAAAAATAGGAATGACGTCATAAAAATTGATATGACGTCATAGTGATGTATCATATGTGCGGTAATTCATCTCTGCTAGATATTTTGAGATATTTTGGGGATATTTGAGATAGCGGAGATATTTTGACGTCATAACTTTTTTTCTAGGAGGAATTTCAAAATCGGGAGTGGTTACTGTCTGCGCAGGGTATTTTTACATATATATGCCAAGTTTCAGGAAGTTTCGATGAAAACTGTAGGCTGTTAAACAAAAAAGTCCACAAGAAGAAGATGAAGAACAACAACGTGAGTAAGACTTAGAGATCCTCCACGAGGATCTAAAAAATTAATAAAATGCAACTGCGATCTGCATCATGATCTCAATACCTCTGTAAGGCCACCGGAATTGCTAATGTTCAAATTTCTATTTTGCTCCCAATTACACCCACATAATTAATTCAATTTTTTTTTCTTTGAAACAGATGCGCCCACTTATTCATAACATTTGTTCACAGTTGTGATGTGCGACGTCAAACACTTGCGAAGAGATTTTATGCTGCCCCAACATACGCTTCGTAGTATGACAAAAATGGTCGTCGATGCAAATTTTGGAATCGTAATTTAACGTGAAGTCCACGGTTTTTCCACTAAACAATCCGTTGAAAGACAGTTTGTTGTGTAAGTGCAGTGTTTGAAAAACTTTTATATGCCAAAAGAATGAGACGCTTCCCTTCCTGCCTGCTTATTATACCAACCCAGATGCATGTCAAGCCCTCGCCGCACCATTACAGAATGGATTATATCAGCTGAAAGCGGCTAAGAGTATGGTAATTGCCGCTCGGAGTAAAAGAGGGAAATGTGGGTGAAGGGAGTGCTTGCATAGTGATGGGATGGGTCAAAAGGTCAAAGGAGCCAGATAAAAGGAGATAGGTCAAATATCAAAGGGATCAAAGTAAAGATCAAGAGTCATAGGTCAATGCTACCGAATCAAAGGTCAAAGAATAAAGCAACTGAATCAATAATTTTACCCCGTCCAAGGGAATTGTGCCATAGGTAAAAGGTTTCATCAGGACCGGAGAAAAGGCAGTTAACAAAGACCAATTAACAAGCACGTTAAAATAACACAAAATAAATAAATAAATGAACATAAAAATAGAGAGCAAGAGAATAAATGGGTTGAAATTTTATACAAGGAACCTCGATGCATGAGAAGGCCATTAGTCCCAGGAAGCCTGCACAATCATGCCAATATCTCACTGTCCCCATTACTTCCAGATATCGATCATACTCAATTTTATAACTATCCGCTGACTCTACTGTCACTACCGTTGCAGGGAGACCAGTTCATGCATTCACCACTCTGAGTGAAAGATCCCTCCCTGCCTTATTACCGTCCTAACCTATCCACCGCATCTATTACCACCCCTCCTCTTTACTCTTAAACTGTGTCCCCTCGTCCTGTCAGTGTCCATTCTGCTGAAAAATTATTCTACATTTGTTTTGTCTCTATTCTTCATCATCGTAAACGTCTCATTCAGATCCCCTTACAATTGTCTCTTTTCCAATGTAAAAAAAATCCTGTCTTTTTCATCCGCTCCTCATAGCGTAGTCTCGCTGGGCCTGGGATCAACCTAGCTACTGTAGGCTGTACCTACTCTATGACAAGTACGTATTTCCTCAAATGTGGTGAACAAAACTGCACCCATTATTCCAGATGAAGCCTCATTATATTCCTTCCTGTGCAGAGTTTTCAAATAATTTCAAAAAATAAATCCCACCAAAGAAGTAAATGGAAAACACCCATCAAGTTTGTTGCTTGAAAATAAAGCTTTGATCTTTGTGCATTTGAGTGTCCGTAGTGCTGTGAATTAAGGTAAATACCACAAATAGTCAAGTGTATAGTGGAATATGCCTGGTGTTGGCTTAATGGTTAGGGTGGTGGGCTTGGGATCCTTGGGTCCTGAGTTCAAATCCCCCACGTGAATTAATACCAGGTGGGGTTGACTCTGCCTGTCATCCTTCTGAGGTCGGCAAAATGAGTGCCAGCATGCTGGTATCCCGTGTCGGAGTGGCGACCCGTCCAGGATTGTGCCCAATAGCCAAGGAGACCGCTTAGGGCAGCACCAACGCTCTGCACAGAGTATGGTCCCAATGGATGGAGGGAGGGGGTATTGACACCTTCCACCCCTGGAAGAAGCGGGTAGTAGTTATAGTACTTTTTAAATATTAGAGGTTATAACGTCTTTATAAACTTTTCAAAATAAAATGAAAAATAGAAACTTTTAATTTAAAAAATTTACGTTCTTTTTTGACTCCTTTTCTGTTTTTTTAGTGCAGATTGTCCTGTCGGGAAAAAAACAAAGTGACAGGCAATGAAATGACGAATTTAACCAACGGTTCTGGGTTATCTGATTGTGACTGAAGAATTTCTGTGGCAAAGTGACCTGGAGCTGCATTGAGCATATTGTTTCAACGATCACATCCTGGTTTCCTATAGTATACACCGAGAGTACATTAGTTATGCTAATATTTGGCCAAGCACGAATAAGGTCAAATCCATATCGACCTCAAACTACTCTCAATGTGTTTTATAATTTGTTTGAAAGAATAAATATAGAACAAGGTCAAGCCCGATATATTTAACTTATTGTGTTATTCTAATAGCATTTACTGAAAACATGGAACTTGAATTATAATATGGAAGACTAGTTTGAGATTGGGGTTGGCAGGATGGCCTTGAGGTATTCACACTAGCATCGAAGCTGTCTCGCCTGGGTTCGAATCTTGGCCCAACTATTTACTGTCATCCTGGTGTTTCACAGGCAAGGTGATTCATTAATGTACATGCCGTCCCGAGGATGGACGGTAAAGATCCCACAGTGTCATTTGCGAAGAGTGGGTATTGCTGGCACCATGAACAAATTACAAATTCCTCCCTAAACTTAGTCGAACGTCAGGCTGTCCAGCCAGTTCGTGAAAGACTTCAGCCAAGCTTCCCCCAGCGAATCCCACAAGAATGTGGGAATAATTGTGGCAGTTGAAGAAGAAGAAGAAGAAGAACCATAGTGTTGAGTTGACATGGACTTGTTATTCTCGGAAGAAAACTATGGCCTTGTTGTTGGAGGAAATCAAAATATAGAGGGGAATTGGTGAAACCACGTCTTTCTCAGGGTAAGTCCCCTGGGTTGCATACATACAAGACAAATAAATGCCATAAGCTTGATGTCCTTTGCCAAGAAATATTTGCAGTGGGTATGCAGCCATTTCCGGACGTCTTGATCTTTGACGTCTTCATCATTCGTCAAACCCAATGCTCTTGAGATGCTTTGGGTTTTCTTGTATACAAGGTCAAGGCATGTGGAACAGTGAGAACACTGAATGGATCAGGACGCAACAGAACAAAAGGAACTATAGAGAACGGGGGTGGAGGGGACACCAACAGTGGGGCTATGTCCACCCCATGCATCCTCTCCTACCCCTCTTTCCTTTCCACGTCCCTTTTTTAATCCAAGCTCCTCTATTTTATCCATCAGTACAGAAAAATTGGAAATTTGGAAGGAGGTGGGTTTGGGGGTGGGGAATTGATGGGAGCAGAAAAGGTCATGGTTTTGGATTAGGAGGGGTTGATTTCTGAAAAACTTTCGATTCATGAATCGGGATGCCCTCTGAAGGGTTATTGGTCTTCGTGAGGTTCTACTAAAACTGATCAATCTGATGTCTGAACTATACTCTGGAACTGAGAACGCTGTGAGATGTGGTGATACCATCTCCGACTTATTTCCAGTTGTTACTGGAGTTCGTCAGGGGTGTGTACTGCCCCCCATACTTTTCAGCGCTTGTATGGACTGGATTCTGGGGAGGATGTCGGAGAGATCAAGCTGCGGTGCATCATTAGTGAATGCCAAGATCTCTGACCTTGATTTCATAGACGATGCACTCATCTTTACAGAGAATCTGGATATCCTTTTGGGGGCCCTCGAGGTGCTGAATGAGGAGTCGGAGTCGCTGGGATTACGGGTTTCCTGGGTCAAAACTAAGATCCAGGCTTTCAATGACATCTTGGATGCTGCTATCTTGTCTGTACCTGCTTGAGGTGAGGATGTTGAGGTCACAGAGAGATTCACTTACCTTGGCAGTGATATTCATGTCTCCGCTGGTTGGAAGCCAGAAGTCGATAGACGTCTGGGTCGAGCCTGGGGAGTGATGGATTCACTGGATCATGGGGTGTGGTGCTTCTCAGTACCTGTGTAGGAGGACGAAAGTCTGAATCTTCAGGTCCTTGGTGCTTCCAGTCTTGCTCTATGGATGTGAGACTTTGACTCTGACCAGGGATCTGAGAGGGAGACTTAATTCCTTTGGTACCAGGTCTCTTCGCAGAATCCTTGGCTATTGCTGGTCATACTTGTGTCCAACGAGCGGTTCCTGAGAGAGACTTGAATGAGATTTGTTACCTGCATAGTCCGTGAGCATCAGCTGCGGCTGTATGGACATGTGGCTCGTTTTCCTGATGCTGATCCTGCTCACCAGATTCTCTCAGTGAAGGAGCCTCGTGAGTGGAGGAGGCCAATGGGCCGACCACGTGCCTTGTGGTTGCAGCAGGTTGATCGGCATCTCAAGGAGATGGGGATGGGCCAGGCATCTGCCTGGGGGATGGCCAAATGGTGGCCCTGGAGTACCGGCAGAAAGTGGACGCAGCGATGCGCTGGTCCAGCATATGTTCCCATACCTGACCTAATCTGAGATGGTGGTGAACAGCTGTGTTGAAGACCTGGAGGGAAGAATGCAATAAAGTACACACACTGGAAGTTTTCAGTGTGTGGGGAGTATAGGTACAGGAGAGGGATTAGGGAGTTTGGCCTTTTCTGCAAAAGCGGTCAGCTTTCGCACGAGCAATGTCCATCTGATGAAATTCTTTTTGATGAAATGTTCGTTGAGTAGTCATTCACAAGGTGATGAGTCTGGACTGTATTGGGAATGCTTTAGAACCTCTCAACCTATCTCTGGTAGACTAATTGTAGTGGTCACATTTGCTGGGTGAGGGTTAGAATTGTTGTACAGTAAAGTCATGGCCGATAACAGCATACATTGCTTGAGTCACTTCATTGCGCAACAAGTCATTGTGGTACTGTGCATTGATGGTTCTCCAACATTCAAAAAATTCCACTGGAATTAAACCATGAAGGTTCTGAAACACTTGCCATCAGCTTTTGCTGATGTATATACCTTTAATATTTATGGGTGCTTTGAGAGCATCCATCTATTGTTGACACATCAAAGGTGCAATATCCTGGGCAGAAGAAAAACTGATAATCAGAGACCGGGGGGTTGGAGAAGAGGTGAGTCTTGAGTTATGTTGCAATATGAATTCCATTATCTTGGTTTTGATGCACGAGGAGAAGGCTGACTGGTCTGCAATTGAGAGGGTCAATTTTGACATCACTTATGAACTGGAGTAACATTGGCAATTATTCATGATGTCGGCAGGCGGCCCTCAGAGAATGACCTGGAAAAGAACAGAAAAAAAAGAAAAGTACTTTTTCTTTATTAAAGCAATGATTCCATCAAAACCAATAGCAGTGGAGTTAAGAGTGTCTACGATTTTTCTCCACCTTGGCAGAAGGGAAGCTCGTATACTGTTTGAAGTTTTCAATGAGTGTGGGTTTTTTTGAAGCTCAGAGATACAGGAGGAGCTCACAGGTACAGGAGGAGAGGGATTAGGGTCTTTGGCCTTTTCTGCAAAAGCAGTCAGATTTCGCACGAGCAATGTCCATCTAATATCTCCTTCTGATAAAGTCCTTTTTGATCAAATGTGGTTTTTTAACATTCAAATACAAGGTCCTTTGGTATTCATCTTGCACTCACCTTATTGAATTTCAAGTGAGAATGAATGATTGTTTCCACACCCTTAAAGACTGACATAAAATTCTTCTACAATTTTAGATGTAGTAATTCTCCAAAAGTATCTGTTAAACACATTTAATGTTTGCTTGAGTGGCAGTAGTTGGTTGTATGTGAGAATGCTCAACACCGCTCACCAATTGCCACCCATTTTTGAACTCACTTCGACCTGTCAAAACACACAACTACTAAATCATGACATATATGTATAACTAAATTGTGTACAAAGTCTTTTTTCAATTTCAGCTGCTTTTAAGTTCTCCTTCACAAGAACCTGAAGGCCGGATACACATCTGCTCTGTAGTGCACTTGACCTAACCCTAAACCCAACACAGGAGAGGAAGACAACCCATCCCATTCACGGACACTTTTGGGGTCCTCTCCTAGTTTAGATTTGCGAACCTACCAAGCTCATTATTTTGACTTTCCAGTTGTTTGGGGTGGCAGTGAGTGCACCTGCCTTGAAAGGTTGTGTTTAACCTGGAGATACAGAGTTTTAATTATGTTTACAAGCTTCCATTATATCCTTGCTGTTTTCGTCATTAGAGTTTGATTGTGTGCCAGACACCAACTGTTCATCTATATCAAAGTGGCCATTTGGCTGAGTTACAATTTTATATGTCTCAATTTCAATATATATATATATATATATACAGTATATATATATTTGCCTGGTGTTGGCTTAATGGCCAGGATGGTGGGCTTGGGATCCTAGGATCCTGAGTTCAAATCCCACTCGGCTGTTGAATTAATACCAGGTGGGGTTGACTCTGCCTGTGACCTTCTGAGGTCCAATAGCCAAGGAGACTGCTTAGGCAGCACCAACGCTCTGCGTGCCGCCAGATATCGAAGCCCATACACCGGGAAAAATCACAGAACCATTAGAAAGCATCCGTAAATGAGAATATCCGAAATTAAGTGTAGCCTTGTTGTGGTCATTGCAGGTAAGCAACCCGAGACAATGGGGACAATGGGAGGTCGGTCATGCAGCAATTGCTATATATTATGTACCTACATGCAAAAGTTTGAGCCATGTTTTTGTGTGCGTCTTATTTCCCGGCCACACCTTTTGACCCATGGGGTTCAAACTTGCTATGAAGACTGTTCACTCCCCCAGGGCAGTTTTGCACTACAATGCTCCCCCCAAACACCCCCATTCCACCCCCACCCCTTCACCATGTGTGTTTGCTTACATATATCAGGTACACCCTTTCACCCTTGGGGCTCACTCACACTTGGCATAAAGGGTCCCTTCCCCCAGAAGAGCTCCTGCCTCAACCCCGACCCCCATTACCCCCTTACTGTGTGTTTCTTCTGATTTACCAGTCACACCCTTTGACACATGATGCCCAAACTTGGTGTCAAGAGTATTCACTCTCCCCCAGGTTGGTTTGTACTTCGACCTGCTTCTCCAACAACGCTCAACCCTCCCCTCCCTCCCTCTCTGCACCCCCCCCCCCCACTCCCACCCATCTAAATCTATGTAGACGATATAAATAAGCAATAACGAACCGTACTTCCCATTGTCTTGGGTCGGCCACCTGCATTTGATTTCTCATTTAAGTTTTTTCTTATTTTTTTTTCATTATTTATATTTTCATTTACAGATGTTTACTGATGGTTCTGTGATTTTTTTGGTGTATCGGCTTTGATGTCTATTGGCATGCACAATTACCATGCTTCACCATTGTCTTGGTCGCTCACCTGTATTTGATTTTTTATTTATTATTTTATTTATTATATTTACTTATGCTTTCCGATGGTTCTGTGATTTTCCCCCTGTGTATCGCCTTCTATGTCCATCAGCACACAAAACTTTAGCTTTATACGTCACCCAGAAGGTACCGTTCTTTAATATCAGTCAGTGGTTAGAATGAGCTTATAATATCAGAATAAACAACATGGCAGAATTTATTAAAGAAAATTTGAAGACGAAGAAGACGTTATGTTCACAAATATACATACATACATAACCATGTACCTTTGCTCCATTAAAAAAGATGGACAAGCGCAAAAGCCTGTTGTAATGACGGGCGTTTTCGATCAAAGTCTGCTTCACCATATGACGACAAACAAATCCCAAGGACAAAGCCTCAAGTGTTGGTTGTGTGTGTGTGTGTGTGTGTGTGTGTGTGTGTGTGTGTTGGTGTGTGTGTGTGTGTGTGTGTGTGTGTGTGTTGTGTGTGTGTGTGTGTGTCCTCCATAACTCCAAAACCATGAAACCTCGTGGCCCAAAACCAGTACGTGCATGCATCCTACTTCAAGGGAATACATGAATGAAACTGGTTATTTGGGTAAATTATATATACGCATGTATATGTATATACACATACATACATACATACATACAAACAAACACACACTAAAAGTGTCAATATGTGTGTCTCCTCCATAACTCCAAAGCCATGAAACCAAACAGGCTGAAATTTTGCATGCATACTAAGGGAACTCCAAGGAAGTGCAAGAGTGAAAATTGGGTGTTTGGATTCATTAAAACACCCCTTTTGCAGATAATTAAAGGCATATTTAATTATATCCTTTATCAGGCGATCCTTGGCCACCTCGCCCTATATGGAGTCTTAAGCGTTTCCTGGGTTACCTCACTGGAGTCTGAAGCTGCCATGTTTTTTTGACCTTTTCAACCATGCCTTGACTTGGAACAGGCTGCAACAATTTCTTAACGATAAAGTTTTTTTTTTTTTTTAACTTTCCTCACTCATATTATCGAATGCCTGTTCATCACAGCTAAGAATTGCTGGGTACGTTGCAATGCTTATAAACGCCCGGAGACGCCAGTCTTCGTTGTTTTATTTCATTTCCACCCACATCATAACCTCAGGAATCTCTTTAACCAAGCAGAGTTACAAAATTTAAGCTCCAGAATCGAACTCGGCAGCAGTTCCAACGCTAAAGAAGTGAAAGTGTTCATTTGTCCAATTCGGACATTGCTTGGGCGTTTCCAGGTGGATGGTTTTATTGACAGTAATTGGTAATTGCTTGCCAGGCGTTCCATTGGAGTGCTTGCTTGAGTGCTTAAGCCACTTACTGAGCACCCAACAGTGGATAGCGGTACAATTTGTGACCCGATCAGGATGTACAGTCGACAGTTACTACAAGGTAGAGGTACGTGTACAGCATACACGGATGTGGTACATATGGGTAGATTTGGATCTGTAGGGACTCTTCCCAGGTGTGTGGGCATGCCATGCCAGTTATGGGCTCCGTGGTGGTAAAGTTTCATCCCGTATCTTATGGAGGTTTTCTCAGGTTTTCCTTTGGCCTCGTGACTGTTTCTAAAACATTTGGTTATCGGGTTTGCTTTCCAAAGGTTATACGGTTTCTCTTTGTGAGTTTCAAAGCAAAATATATTTGATAACACCCCATTTCTGAGCCATTTGCTGTATTCATGTGTTCTCTAAATTACAGAGCCAATTTTTTTTCCACTCGTCACACACAGCTGTTTTAAAGATTAATGTTTGTGAACATCTCCCTGAAACACCTATATAAATGGAACGTTGTTTTTTGGTGAGAGCTACTCAAGGTTTCTGGGTTATATACAGTACGCGTCATTGATCACACTGCTTCCTACCTGCCGATTCCTGAAAAATTGCCAATATCAGCCAAGCATTAATAGATATTGTGTGTGTGTGTTTTCATAAAGCATTACATATTCTCCTGCTAACTCCCTACCTCCCCCCCCCCCCCCCGCTCTCTCTCTTCTCTCTCTCTCTCTCTCTCTCTCTCTCTCTCTCTCTCTCTCTCTCTCTCTCCTCTTTGTCTCATTCTTGCTCTGCGCCCCCTTAATATAGTGCAGCACCCTCCTCCCACACCTCTCTCACTCTCCCCTCCACCCCCCCCCTCTCTCTCTGTCTCTGGACGTTTCCAGATGGTGGATATGTCTGGACGGTGGTTATCTCCATACGTGTCCGGACGGTGGTTGTGTCTGGGTGGTGTTTGTCTCCAGACGTGTCTGGATCGTATTTATCTCCGAATGTGTCCGGACGGAGTTTGTCTCTGGACAGCTTGGTTCTGGACGTGTCAGAGTGATGTTTGCCTCTGATGTATCCGGACAGTGTTTATGTCTGAACATGAGTTTGTCTCTAGATGTGTCCCGGTGGTGTTTGCCTCCGGGCGGTGTTTGTCTCTGGGCGGTACTTATAGTATGACCGGTACAAAAATGGATTTCAGACATTATTTTGCTTCCATCTTCACTGTTATTCTATGCAGAAGCATTTTGATGAGACAGTTTGAATCGTAATTAATGCTCCACTGCATGTCTGCCTTCCCTTCCCCCACCCCTCCCCACTCTCCCTCGCTCCCCCTCCCTCCTCTCTCTTTTCCCCTCCACCTCCTCACTTGGCCCATCCTCTCTCTCGACCTCCTCTCCCCCCCCCCCCCCCGCTTCACAGTTATTCCCTTCAGCAAAGCGACTGGTGGTATTTGCTGGTTATATATATTATAATATGTAAAGCTTTTTCTTAACCACTCACTCACTCACTCACTCACTGACTCACTGACATTGAAAATCGGTACCTTCTGGATGATGTCGAAAGCTGAAATTTTGCGTGCCGATGCACATCGAAGCCGGTACACCCGGAAAAATCACAGAATCTTCGGCCAACATCCATAAATGAAAATATAAATGAATGAAAAAAAAATGAAAAAAGAAATGAAGAAAAATGCAGATAAGTGACCGGAGACAATGGGGGAAGAACAGTAATTTTACTGCGTGTACAGTATATTACATAAAACATAAACCCACTCCAGAAGTCAAGGCTCATTGAAGAACTAAACGACAGAGGGTAGAGAGACAATGGGGCAGAGGGGAGCATAAGAGAACAAAAATGCATAGATCACAGTGTGTGAAGGGGATGGTGAGGCAGGATAAGTAGTTCAGCGAGTGTAGAAAAGCTCAGAATTGGGTAATAGGAGATGCTGCTCATACGTGATGATTGACAGCAATCTTGAAGTTCTGGAGGGAAGAGCTTGAGCCAATATACAAGGAGTCAAATCGAGATGAGAGAAAAGCAGGATGAAGTAATGGCAGTGGGACTTGCGGAGAGTGCGTTTCTGGAACGAGTGCAACCTGGAGGTTCTGGGTGGAGCGAAACTTTAAGCAAGGCTGTAGGAAAAACGTTCAAGGCAAATAACCTGTTGGAGGTGAATGGAAAGCCAACCCTAAGAGTCTGTCTCTTGCTGAAAGATGCCTATCCTTGAAGGAAGTGGCAATAAAATTGTAAAGGTACCTCAAGATTGCATCTCAGGTCAACCTGCAGTGATTTAATTGGAACAAAAGCTTTGTTGCATTTCGAGCCATGCATATAGCTCGCATCCTCTTTGGCACATCTACACTGAGCCTTGCTGAAAGTATGGTATCAAGTCTTACTGAATGTCATTTAGATTGCTAGTAAATACCTGCTCCCTTGAAGACCAAATTATGGTATTAGTGAAATTTATTTCACAATGTCACGTGTACAGCACTCTTTATAAATATTCTGGTTGCACCATCATCCCCTTCAGATATATTCTGGTTGCACCCTCTCCCTCCTTTGTAAAAATTCTGATTGCACCCACTCCTTTATAAAAATTTGGGTTGCACCATCGTCCCACTTAGAAATATTCTTATGGTTGCACCTCTTCCCCCTTATCAAAATTCTAGTTCACCATCATATCGTTACCCGTAAAATATTCTGGTTGCACCCCTCCCTCCTTTATAAAATTCTGATGCACCCACTCCTTTATAAAAATTTGGGTTGCACCATCGTCCCACTTAGAAATATTCTGGTTGCACCTCTTCCCCCTTATCAAAATTCTAGTTCCACCATCATATCTTACCCTTGTAATATTCTGGTTGCACCCCCTCCCTCCTTTATAAAATTCTGATTGCACCCACTCCTTTATAAAAATGTGGGTTGCACCATCGTCCCACTTAGAAATATTCTGGTTGCACCTCTTCCCCCTTATCAAAATTTCAGTTCCACCATCATATCATTACCCTTAGAAATATTCTGGTTCCACCTCCTCCCTCCTTTATATAATTCTGGTTGCATCATCATCCCACTTAGAAATATTCTGATTGCACCCTCTCCCCCCTTATGAAAATTCTGGTTCCACCATCATATCATTACCCTTAGAAATATTCTGGTTGCACCCCCTCCCTCCTTTATATAATTCTGGTTGCATCCGCTCCCCCTTGATGAAAATTTTGCTTGCACCTTCCTTTATAAAAATTCTGGTTGCACCGCTCCCCCCTTATAAAAATTCTGGTTACAACTTCCTTTATAAAAATTCTAGTTACACCTTCCTTTATAAAAATTCTGGTTGCACCGCCTCCCCCCTGATGAAAATTCTGGTTGCACCTTCCTTTATAAAAATTCTGGTTGTACCCCCTCCCCCCTTGTAAAAATTCTGGTTGCACGTTCCTTTATAAAAATTCTGGTTACAACTTCCTTTATAAAAATTCTGGTTGCACGTTCCTTTATAAAAATTCTGGTTGCACGTTCCTTTATAAAAATTCTGGTTGCACCTTCCTTTATAAAAATTCTGGTTGTACCCCCTTCCCACACAACACCCACTGCATTATTCTCGCACTGTCAATATTACACTTCTGTATGTGTGACAGGGGCTGATG